>CM070019.1:6807421-7134921 GCA_036247105.1 Cirrhinus mrigala | reverse complement strand
TGAAAGAAATGTTTCTTGAGCACAAAATCAGCATATTAGAATGATTTCTGAGTGGAGTAATGATTTGACACCACAGAAATAAATTACATTTGAAAATAGATTCAAATAGATATATTAAATTGTAATAATATATCACACTAGTTTTTACTGTAAGTTTGGTCAAATAAATATAGTCTTGGTGAGTATAACAACCTAAACTTTTGATTGTGCAAGTAAAATAAGTTGAATAAGTGTAATGAGATTGTTTCCTTTCACAGTAAACCAAATGCACAATATATGACACACCACTGACTGTAACTATGAGACTGAATTGAAGTCTCTATCAATATGTATTGATCCTTTTCAGTGAACCGTTACAACAGATAAAATTAGTTATTTTGATAATATAATGCTAGAGGGCAATATGGTTGCACTTGAAATGGAGTGCCGTTTTCTGCAGTATTCATTCTCTTTTATTAAGAAGGATCCGTCAATGACTTTGAATAGAGTGTTTGAGCCATATGAACAATATTGATGACACTTACTTTGCTTTTTTGTACTTTATTTGGAGTTTGACAGCCAGTGTTACTATTCACTTTTGCTGTATGGAAAGGAACAGCTAAATAACTTAATATGCGTTCCATGGAAAAATAAACTGTATTTTGGGTTTGAGTTCCACTTCTGGGTGAAATGACTCCTTTAACTCAACATGTCATGTGACTTGTCTGTCCTGTAGATACTGCCTTAAAGAAACAGTTCCCGCCCGTCAGGTACTCACCCTTAGGTAGGGTTGAGCTCTTATAGTCAACTAGCTGAATAGTAGCGCTTACTGCATGACAGATGGAGGCACCAGTGCGGTCACTTGCTCTTAAAATAATCTGTCATTTTTGTTCATACAGATAAAAGTAATACAATTTTTCGAATCTGTAAAGACTATACATTGATTTGTGTGCACTCAGAATAACAACAAAACGTTGCACTTTTGTAAAATAATTAAAGCAAACAGGATGCGCTTTCTGCCATCTTGGTCTCTGTGAACTTGGTTGCAATACTTCGAAACTCAGTGTATACTTACCTTATACAGACGTGAAAAATATATCTATTGAGAGTGAAATGTCTACTTTCAAATTAACCAATTCAAATACACTGTAACCCCGGGTTTTGTATCTAATTAAACCATTTAATTACAACTGAACACAATATTTAAGTTTTACTGCATTGCTTATAAAATATAAGTAGATTCTACTAATTTGTAGACATATTTGAACCTGTGAATAAACTTAAGTTAAATTAACTTGTATTATGAAATGTATCACCTGACCACGCCTCCTCCACCGGTGCTGGGAGTAACAGCGCCATTTTGTCACTGTGATTGTGTATGAATTTAAGCTGTGGATGAATGTAGAAATTTAGATTTAGATAGTTCTATTGGCATTGTTTTCCGCCATTTATCTTTTATCACGTCCCTCGAGAAACTCTTTGTGATCGGCAAAAGTTGTTGTTCATCTAAACGACAGGACATTTCTCATCCGTTAATACACTCTAAAAAAAAATAATAATAATTTTACGGAAAATAACTGTGATTTTTTTTCCGGTTGTTTTCTTTTATTTTGAATTCCAGTCAAAACTCTGTAAAATTATCTCTAAATTAAAAACTTGGCTGTTATTTTAAGTATTATGGCATTAATGACAAATTACAGTAATTCACATTTTTTATACAGAAAAACTGCTGTATTTGTATACAGTATGTTTTCTGTTTTCTTAAATTACAAACAAATGTATGTAAAATTACAAAACAAATCTGTAATTAATACAATAACAAATCCGTTAGATGATAAAACAGTCAAATGACTGGCAGTAAAGTAAAATCTCCTTATTTAAATAAGCTGACAAACACTGTTATTTTACAGCTATTTCCTGAATTTAATGATCAAGCACCTTGACTGTAAAACAAAAAACAAAGAAACGGTCAAATGACTGGCAGCACAGCGTGCCAAACAAAAACCTTAAAATTAAAGTCAAATCTCTTTATATAAATAAGCTGACCATACTGTTAATTTACAGGCATTTCCTAAATTATTACAAACAAACACATTCACTGTAAAATGAGCTCATTAACTAATTAATTAATTACTTAAAAGTCACATGACTGACAGCAACAGAACATGAAACGCTAACAGATCTCTCTAGATCTCAGCATCTTCACTTATTACCAACCAGACTGACTTTATTTCTTTCATTCTAAGCTTCTTATTGAGAATTAACAGGGGTTTAGATGTTGATGTTTTATTGAAAATAATAAAGTTTGAAGTCACCATTGTGGAGATAAGCATTTGCTTTAGTTGGGCTCTTGACCCTTGACTGTGTAACTTCACTTTTTCTTTGTTTGCTAGAACTATGTGTTATTAAAACACATTTGTTCTAATAAAACACAGTGGAGAAAATCTGGTCAGATAAAGCTGATTGTTCACTGATAACAATTTAGTCATCATAATAGCCTGTCTCAGTACCCAGGTATTGAAATGTTATGGGTATTATTGATTGATATGATAGCTTTAAGTTTAACATTTTTACAGCAGTCTTATGATGTGATTAAAAACAATTTTCTTTTTTTTAAATCAAGTTTTTATGCATCTTGAAGGGAAGCTTTTTGACACACACAAACATTAAGAATCAGCACATGAATCTCAACAATGGTGACAATCAACAAAAATTTGTTTTGTGATGTTTAGGGCTAATATTTAGTTTGTCGATTGTCACCATTGTTGAGATTCATATGCAGATCCTTGATGTCTGTGACTCCACATATGCGTGGCTAAATAATTCTCTCAAAAAGACATGTGAACTTTCAAAGTAGCAAAACCAGGTTAGACGTTAGAAATTACTACAAGAAGAAATTAATAACCTTAATTAACATGCTCAGACAATAGATTTCAGACAAAGTCAGTGAATCAAGCCACTATACAATGATAAGATCATCCATAGCACGTAACCAGCTTTGTCTGACCAGAATATTCCTTGCTGATTTTTCCATAATAAATGTGCTTTAAAAACACACAATTACAGCAATCAGGAGAAAAAAAAAAAACTATTAAGAATATGAAAGGTCAAAAGCCCAACTAAAGCAAATGTTTATCTCCACAACGGTGACTTCAAACTTTATTAATTTCAATTAAACATCAACATCTAAACCGCAGTTAATTCTCAATAAGAAGTTTTGTATGAAAGAAACAAAGTCAGACTGGTTTGTATTAAGTGAAGATGCTGTGATCTAGACAGATCTGTTAGTGTTCCATGTTCCTTTGGGATTTAAAGGGTTTCTGTTGTCTGAGTTTTGTGGGTTACCATTGTGCTGAAGAGTAGAGCGTGAGCTTTAGTCCTAGAGAAGACAATCAAATGTTGGTGTTTTGTTATATGTCATTTTACAGTAATAGTTATGATAGTTTTTTTTTTTTTCTTCATGTGTTCCATTGCTAGTTAGTGGTTAACTGCAAAAAAAACTTTTGTGATGATAATCTGGGCAATAAATATACAATAACAATTTAAAAAAAAGAAACATTTAAGAAAATTTAGGATGTTTGACTTTAATTTTACAGTTTTTGTTTGGAAGCTGCTTCTGCCAGTCATTGACCGTTTTTAAAAAAAAACGGTTTTTAACCATTATTTCCATTAATGGTAAACGTTTGGCACCCTGTGCTGCCATGCATTTCACTGTTTTTTTGCATTTATTTTTTTTACAGTGTACATTTAAGTTAGAAAAATTGGTATATTTAACTTAAATATAATAGTTATAATAATTGCAAATGAAATGATGTTACAAAACATTTTAAGTTAAATGAAATTACCTTTGTAATTCATATTACAAAACATTTTAAGTTAAATGAAATGGCCTTTGTAATTCATATTACAAAACATTTTAAGTTAAACTTTACATTACTTAAATTTTTTAGGGCAACCAGTTTCCTCAAATTCAACTTATCTGGGTTTAGAGTGTAGAAAACAAATATTCTTGGACTATGTAATGTAATTATGAAAATAACCAAAACATGGGACAGGAAGAGCTAAATAAACTCATCACTGTGTCTAAACCAACAACATGCCTATTAGATCCTACCCACTAAATTACTGAAAGAATTCTTACCTGTAGCAGAAGAACCGCTTCTCAATATTATTAACTCATCGTTATCTTTAGGTCACGTCCCAAAACCATTCAAGCTAGCGGTTATTAAGCCTCTTATTAAGAAACCACAACTAGACCCTAGTGAACTGGCAAATTACAGACCCATTTCTAATCTTTCGTTTATGTCTAAAATTTTAGAGAAAGTTCTATCTGCTCAACTGTGCTCCTTCTTGCAAAAAAATGGTATCATTGAAGAATTTCAGTCAGGTTTCAGGCCCCATCATAGCACAGAAACTGCACTTGTTAAAATCACTAATGACTTGCTTCTTGCATATCAGACCAAGGCTGCATCTCATTGCTAGTTTTACTTGATCTTAGTGCTGCGTTCGACACTATAGATCATGACATACTAATAGATCAACTACAAAATGATGCGGGTATCCAAGGGCAGGCCTTAAGATAGTTTAGATCCTACCTGTCCAATTGCTACCACTTTGTTTATTTAAATGGGGAGTCATCTCAGTTATCACCAGTGAAGTATGGAGTGCCACAAGGATCTGTCCTAGGTCTTCTGCTATTTTCAGTATACAGGAGGTAGAGCTTTTTCGCATTTGGCTCCCAAACTCTGGAATAACCTTCCTGATAATGTTCGGGGTTCGGACACACTCTCTCTGTTTAAATCTAGATTGAAGACACATCTTTTTAGCCAAGCATTCAAATAATGCATCTCATAAACTTTTACTGCAGTTATATCTGATTAAACGCACATTATTAATCTTTTAGCTGTGGTTGAACAAATCTTTCTTTGCTTGGTTTGCACAGCAGCTATGCTAAATATGTTCCTATTTGTTCTCTGTTTCTGCCATGGGATTGATATCCCGTGGTAACTAGGAATTCACAAGCTTCAGTCTGGATCCAGAACACTTTAGAAGAGATGATGCCAACCCTGAAACAACATACAGCACTACCGAATTTTGCTACTAATTTATAGTGTTCTTTGTCTGTTTGATTACATCATTAATTGATCTTTACCATACATCTCTGCCATATGTACATCAACTTGACATAGTCACCACTAGTAGGCTACTACTAAATATATTGTAAAAACTTTAATTTGCTGTGAAGTTGCTTTGCAACGATATGCATAGTGAAAAGCGCTATACAAAGAAATTTGAAAATTTTAATTGAATTAATCCTAGGCGCACAGTGTCACTGACTTCATCAGTTAAGCTGAAAACAAAGAAAGCGCTACACTGTAAAGAACAATTTGTTGAGTCAACTTAAAATAATTTGTTACCTGGCAGCCTTTAAAATGTTAAGTTCAGTCGACTCAAAAAAGTTTAGTCAACTTGAAATAAGTTTAAATAAGTTTTTGGGCTTTTTACTGAAGGAAGTTTAACAAATTTTTTAGTTTAATCAACTCAAATATCTAAATTGGGACTTAGTACATCTTAACATTTCAAGTTGAACTTATTTGAGTTGACTGAACTTAAAATTTTAAGGCAGCAGGGTAACAAATTATTTTTAAATTGACTCAACAAATAGTCTTTTTTTTTCTTTTTTTTTTTTTTTACAGTGTAGTTTAACAATAAATTATTAAAATGTTAATGCAATCTCCTTGCTGTTTTTTGCAGACACATTCATAATTATTAAATCTGCTGGTGCGTTTTGGCAGGTTATTTATTTTTATTTATTTATTTATTTATTTTTATTTTTTGCATTGGCTTGAGCGCTTATTAACCTATGTAGGCAATTAAAGGCTCATTATTATGATTTAAATTGTTTATTAATAAACGTGTGACTAATAGTCGCTTAAAATGAACAACTACTAATCAACCAGAAAAATCTTTAGTCAAGGGCACCCCAATCCTCAGGCCATCCAAGATGTAGATGAGTTTGTTTCTTCATCAGAACAGATTTGAACAGAATAGAAATTTAAGAGAAATTTTAGAAAAAGCACCAAATAATTCACAAGTTGCATGTTTAGAAACAAATCCATAATTTAGAGGCATTTTTTTCTGTTAAATTTTTAAATGAGTCTTTTATAATATTGCTTTCTCCAATGAAAAAATTGTCTCGTCTGAATCAGGAGAGAAATATGCACAGATTAAGCACCATTTATAAGCGAAATCTATCTAGTTATAAATAAATATGTTGGCGGATTTTGATGTGAGATCGAATTTTTACCGAAGGAAGCGAGACTTGTTTTTTTGGCCAGAAGCAAAGGCTTAAAGTTAAAACGCCTCTAAATTATGGATTTGTTTCTTTAAAACATGCAGCTTTTTGTTTCACAAGTAGTGTGGATTACTTGTGGATTATTTGTGGATTATTGTGATGTTTTTATCAGTTGTTTGGACTCTCATTTTGATGGCACCCATTCACTGCAGGGGCTCTGTTGGTGATCAAGTGATGTAATGCTAAATTTCTCCGAATCTGTCCTCATGAAGAAACAAACTCATCTACATCATGGTTGGTCAGAGGGTGAGAAAATTTGAAGCAAATTTGAATTTTTAGGTGGACTGTTCTTTTAATATAAACCCTCAATAATTGCGCAAAATCATCCTGCGATGTTAACTAACCTTTAAGCGTGTGAGAGGACACGCAGCATTCACTCACAGAATCATCATTCTGCCTCCTGCACGAAACCTAAATGCCACACGTCACCATAAAGCCAGACATTGATTCCTTCAGCCCGGCAGGCCAACACATCTCACTTCAGGCCAATTAATAATTTAATAAGTTATTTTATTTTATTTTTTTGCCATGCCTTCTTTCCTGTGAAAACAAACTGCTTCTTCTTGGTTTCTGTGTCATCTATTTGTTTTTTTCATGAAAAGCAAAAGGAAAAGTAAAAAGGTCTTGCCGACGTGTCCGTTCTGGTCGCTCGCTACGAAATCAATATGTTGCCTCTGATGCTTTTATTTGTCTGCATGAATCAAGATGTGTCCTCTGGTCAAAGGCCGGATGCGCAGCATAGCCAGAGACATCATCAATAATCGCTGAATGGCAGCGCAAAGGTGAAATCATAATACCAAAGGGGAATAATCTCAGGGAAAGAGAGACAGGCAGATAGAGCACGAGAGGCACCGTGGGATATGGTATAATTCCCACATTCTGGAGGAAGATAACATAGATTTTTTTTTACAGGCATGAGGTGTTTTTTGATAACAATAGTAATGCATGAGCTTTTAAAATGTGACATTATGTGTATTTTTTTACCGCTAATCTTTTGGCCTCAAAGAGGATCTTGCAAGGATTTCACCCACATGCTTTTATGATTAACATATAAAACACAAGATGTACTTGATGTGATGTGAACCAGTTTTTATTTATACAATTTATACATTTATATTGAACAGTTTGATCCCACTTTATATTAGATGTTGTGTGTACTTACACAACGGGTCAGAAATATATATATATATATATTTATAATCACCTTACTATTATAATCACCATACTATGTTGTCTTTAATGTCAAATACTTAAATTTACCCAATTTCGGGGCCAAAGTTTTTGTCAAAGTTTGAATGAATTAATTAAAAGCCGGTCATTACACTTCAAACAAATCGCGATATGGACTAGTATCTGTAAATATTCAGCCGCAAAATACCATTTAAATATGAATCTTGCATGTTCTGCGTGTCTCTTTATGAATGAATGGTGCAGAGGTACGCGCGGTTTCCTTTACTACACACACGTAACGCTGGCGGTGATTTCAGCATCTGCCTTAAAAAAAAGTGCATAAACAACATCTCCAGAACTGCTCTGAGAGTACTTCATGAGCATTTCACTGTTTCATTTGAGTAAAACCAGGGTCATATACACACAGAAATGTAAAGGTATTCACGGCAACCCGTCAAAATAAAAGTTCGGTTTAGCTTGTAGACATTGTGCCAGAAATATATTACTATCATTAAGTAGAATGTACGTACCATACTACTACTACTACTACTACTACTACTACTGTTGAAAATTAATGTTACACAATATTTCTTCCATCTTTTAAATTTTAATAGTACATCCCCTTTATTTGCCAAAAATAAAATTTAATTTTCATTAATTAAAAGATAAATTAATATCTTATGCCTTTATTTGATAACCAGAAAAATTGTAATACACAACACAGAATTTCATAAGGCTGTTGTAGAAATAAATAAAAGTTGTTTTATGCATTCAAATAAATAGACATGAGAAAACAAATTGGTAACAATTTCAAAGGGCCCTAAACATGACTTTTTATAAATTGATGTTAAATTGTATAAGTTTCATTGTTTTAATTAATTACACATGTTTTTTTTTTTTTGATTAATACAATTAAATTTAACCATTAAAAATCAGTCCAGAAAAATGAAAACAGAAAAATAAAATGAATTTGGAAAAAATAAAATGGGGCTCTATTTTTGCATGCAAATATATATTTGTCACAGTTGTAAATACATTTTAAAATGTATTATTGTATTTGTGTAATGTATTTTTGTAAAGTTATAATTTTGTTATAATACTTTTGTTTGCTATTTGCAGTGATTGACTATTTACTATTTTTCATAGTGTAACAACACTGTTTTGTGCCACTGCTTTGGCAAAGTATCTGTCAAATTAACTAAAATCAAAAGCACAATATGACTTTGCTCACGTGATCTGTTCATGATCCGATGTTTTCAGAGTATCAGAAGATGGCTGAGTCAGTTCATCAACCTTTTTTCTTTGCTCAGTTTGCACACTGAACATGGGTTAACTTGGAATTCTTATTTTTGAACTCTTAAAGTGCACCAGATTAATGAATTTACCTTTAAAATATATCAAATTTTCTCCAGGGCGGCATGCCCCTGGACCTCCCTAGAAGGATCCAGGTTCACCCACCTGTGTCTAACAAAATTTTACGCAAGTATGATGTTAGCTCCCATCCACCACCACTAGCCCCTGATATTTTGGCATCAGCCCCAGGTGTTTTCAAATCCTAGAAACGCCCCTGTTGTATAGTATTGCTCTTTATATTGTAATAATAACGATATAGAAAACAATATGAAACGTTTTTGATTCGTTTTGGGCACATCACATTCTGGTTTAATAGACAAACATGAGTTCTGCAAAAACTCCCGTTTTAATCGCTGAATCTACAAAAATAATCTCTTTTTACATCGTATCTGCACTGTGTTTATGATGAGGGAATTCGCGAGCGTGCGCAATCATCAACAGCTCCAGCGGTTTCAGCGCTGTCTAATCTAAGCGCCTCTGATTGGCCGATGAATTCCTACGTTCAACAGAAACGCGTTTGATTGGTTATAAGGCTCAACGCAGCACAAAACAAGGAAAAGGCAAGTAATTCCTTGAATTGACACTTTTCATTCATTTTCACATTTCATTTTAATCGCGACAGTCGTAATACATTGTTTAATTGTGCAGGGTCTTGAATTTATGCGGCATTTTAGTTTATTTTAGAGGCATTTTTGCCACAAGCACTTGTTAATGTACTTGTGTTCATGTTGTATTGAAAAACATTTTTGTTGCTATTGAGGTGAAATATTAGTAAGGTTACAGACAGTTTAGATTTGATGTTTATGTTTAGATTTGAGGGTGGGATATATTGTAGATGTAACTACAAAAATTAATGACAGATGTAATTATAGAGATGCAGGCATTTTATTAATATATATACATATCAAATTAATTTAAATGTTACTGCATAGAAGTTAAAAATACATGACATACATTGGGTCTAATAATATTAATTGAAGTATTCCTTCTGCTACCAATTAGCATGTATTATTCTTAGCTTTGTTTAACACAGTTTACCTTGTTACAGTCCATTCCACAGAAGTCCCATGATTCCATTTGAGCCTGGTTAAAACATTATGTGATTAGGATCAAAGTACCACTTTCAGGTGATAAACTCTCTCTTCCTCAATGGTGACCGTCTGAAACAGAACATGCAGGACATGTGCGATTGTGTACTGTTTCTTTGGAGAGGCTTCTATTTTCAAATGTTGGTTTTACATTTTAGTATTCTCTTTCTCCTGATGCCCTAATGGCACAATTATGATAAACATTCAAAGAGCGAATGCTTTTCCTTCTATAGTCTTCCAGTATGTAATTTTAACCACCAAATAACAGTGATTCTCACTACAATATTGTGCTTTTTGTGAGAACCGAGCATCTTATTTAAAAAAAAAAAATCTCTCATATACCAGCACACTCTGTCTCAAGGATATTTTGAAGGACTTTTGGAATCACTACATTTAAGAAATTTGTCTCAAGTATAGCACTCAGGCCGCAGGGGTACAAAAGCACTCCCTCCAGTAGATGGCGACGTAAGTCTGGTGCTGTCAAGGGGTCACTAACATGTGGCCTGAGCAGTGGTCCTTAAATGCATCTCTTTATTATTGAATAAACTGAATATTTGATCATGCAAAGTGTCTCCAAACAGCATTTAGACACTTAAGATAGACTTTAATATATGTTACTGCAGTAGATGCAAAATATCAGTGCAGCTGACATCTGCAACTATCAACAACTATCCAGTGTTTGACCTCTATAAAGTTTCTAAGTACTTTTGGCTTTTTTGTAACAGTTTGTATGTTGTTTTATCATTTAAAATCATCGCATAATGTGTAATGTTTTAGATAGAAGGTCCTGTTTAGATTTGATATTTCCTGGTTAAAGTGTTAAAGTGGAGCCACTAAAATCTTGAATTTTAAACCAAAATAGAGACTCCAGGGACAAAAAATTCAGCTTGAAAAATGCAAATTTTAATATGCAAAAATTCCATTATTCATAGGTGTTCTCTCCGCAGATTTTATGAATTATGCAATAACCGTTTAAAACATGATTTACTTGGACAGAAACAGCGATGACGGCTTTGGTTTCTTTCACGTCAGAAATCTCATTTGCAAGTGTAATAACATTAAGGAGTTTGCTGCAATCATCACGTTATCCTATTAATTATTAAAATAAGGGCTCCCAGGGTTCTCCCATTAATCACTGTTGGCTTGAACTGGAGTCTGTCAAGACACTCTAATCATTTCAACAGTGAATAATTATCATTTGGAATGCGTGCCGGCAAATCGCTCAGTGAGAGCGGAGATCAGTGTAGCGGCAGTGATATCCTGTACGGGCCCAGTGGACCTGTTGAATACTCTCCAGACAATGAGGAACAGCATTTTAAGATGCGCGCATGGATGAATCCTCACACATGTGACAGGCCTTACTTCCGAATGTGTCATCAACTTGTCATTTGAAGACAAAACATGTAGAATTGCTTTTTGTGAGTGGATGTTCGATGTGAGAGGTTCCCCTCTGTGTATAGGGGATTGTGCATGTGTGTAGGCCAGAAAGGCAGAGCTTCGAGGCCCCGTTCTTTTTGGCAGTAGCACACGGAGCCCCCAAGTTTCCCATGTGTCATTCAGGGGACGTGGATTCAGGCCTTAAGCAGCGACGTGGTGGGGAGCGAACGAGCGAGCAGAATCTTAACGCCGGAGCCTTTGTTTTTCGTTTGGTCACTGTGGAGATTCAAATTCAAATGGAAGCGGCCACTGAATCGACTGTTGACACATTGGGAGTCTCACACGCCCCCTTTTCCCCTCCCTTTCAGAAAGCAGCACACCCCCCATGATTAAGGCTAATTACAATGACGAATGCGCTCCTGTGAGAAAGCGTCTCAATCCGGTAGTTGTCCATGCGTGAAGTCTCCTTTCGCTGCCTCCGGCATGCTGTGATCCAAGCGCTAAGAGAACAGAGGCTAGAATGGCACGGCCTTCTGCAAAGGAAAATATGCAAATTAGGGGGAAAAAAGACCAATATGGAATTTTCAAGACAGACAGCAGTAACCAGTGACAGCTTATTGTGGTTGATCAAGAAACTTGTCTCCAATAATTTTATATTTTTCCCTTTCAAATTAATTAATGTTAATGAAAACACTAACATGATAAAAAAAATACACTACTATTTGGGGTCAGTAAGTGGTTTTGTATACTTTTATTCAGTTAGGAATGATCAAACTGATCAAAAGTGACAGTGTTTTATCACCTGTGCGTGGTAGATTACTTACAAATTGAAGTCCGTTACTGATTACATTACACATTTTAGGTAATTGTAACCAGGAGTGAATGACGACAGGCGAGCGGATCCATATGCGAGCTTTTATTGGGACGAGACAGATACATAGTCGAGCAGGCAGGGTCGAGACAGGAGCAGACAGGTGTATAGCAGGCAGTCGAAGAGAATAATCCAATAAACGTGAGCGAAAGTCAAAAGGCAGGCAGCTAGACGTTCAAAACGAGAAAACTAGGCGGGGGAAAACAAAACACTGGGGACTAGGAACTGGGAACAAGAAACTAAGAAAACACCAAGAATACAACACTATCAATCCGTGATTTGCAAGGGGAAAGTCCGGGGTTTTTATAGTGAGCCTGATTGGCTACCGGAGGCAACGCCATGGGCGCGGTGGAGCATGGGAGATGCAGTCCGAAGCGCAAAGCAACAGTCAGAGTGCAGTGTAAAGGTGAGAGTGACATCTGGTGGTGAGCGGTCCGCAAAGCACCGACCAGATTCGTGACATAGCCCCCCCCCAAGGAGCGGCTTCCAGACGCTCGAAGGAAACAACAGTCCCGGGGAGCGGTGGGGCGGGAGCGAGACAGGGCGAGGGCTGGAGGGCCAGGTCCATGTGGAGGGCCCGGTGATTGAGGCAGGACCGACAGAGAAGGTACCCTCCAGGGCGGGGCCGGAGGCGGAGCAGGGGCCCTCCAGGGCGGGGCCGGAGGCAGAGCAGGAGGCACGGGCGCCCTCCAGGGTGGAGCAGGAGGCGCAGAAGCCCTCCGAGGTGGAACAGGAGGCGGAGCGACCCTCCAGGGCGAAACTGGAATCTGCGTCACGGTCTGGGACCTGGGGAAAGCAGGGACAGAGGAGGTAGACAGAATAGGGGGAGAAGGCGCAGCAGCCCTCCAGGGCGGAACAGGAGATGGAGCAGGAGGTGCCACAGCCCTCCGGGGTGGAACAGGAGGCGCAGCAGCCCTCCGGGGCGGAACAGGAACCTGCGTCATGGTCTGGGACCTGGGGAGAGCAGAGACAGAGGAGGCAGAGAGAACAGGGAGAGAAGCAGAGAGACCACAGGATAACGCCGCCTCCATAGGAGGTTCTACAGCCGACGCTGACACCTCTGGAGGCATTGGTGCAGCTTCTCTGAAGGGGAAGGCCTCTGAAGCAGACCTGAGACCAGACGGGACCTCTGGAGCAGACCTGAGACCAGACGGGACCTCTGGGGCAGACCTGAGACCAGACGGGACCTCTGGGGCAGACTTGAGACCAGACGGGACCTCTGGGGCAGACTTGAGACCAGACGGGACCTCTGGGGCAGACTTGAGACCAGACGGGACCTCTGGAGCTGACTTGAGACCAGGCGGGAGCTCTGGAGCAGGAATGGCCTGGGACCTGGGAACAGCAGAGACAGAGAAGGCAGACAGAATAAGGGGAGAAGCAGAGAGGTTGTAGAGGGATGCCGCCTCCATGGGAGGATCTACAGCCAAGGCTGACACCTCAGGAGGCATTGGCATGGCTTCTCCAAGTGGGGGGAGCTCTGGAGCAGACTTGAGATCAGACGGGAGCTCTGGAGCAGGCTTGTGACCAGACGTGACCGCAGGAGTGGGCTGGTGAACAGATGTGACCTCTGGAGCCGAGTGTGCAGCCCACACACTGAGAATGGCGATCGCCAGCACGCTAGCAGACATGACGTGACAAGGCTCCGGGAGGTCAGACGAGACCTCTGGCGCAGACTTGACGACGGGCAGGACTTCTGGGGTCGTCAAGATCTCTGGAGCGTAGCGTGCGGCCCAGATGCTGAGGATGGCGGTTGCCATCACACTGGCAGACATAATGTGACTTGACTCTGGGCGGTCAGACGAGACGTGACTTGACTCTGGGCGGTCAGACGAGACATGGTGAGGCTCTGGACAGATAGACGAGACGTGACGGGGCTCTGGACGGTCAGACGAGACGTGACTTGGCTCTGGGCGGTCAGACGAGACGTGACTTGATTCTGGGTGGTCAGACAAGACATGGTGAGGCTCTGGACAGATAGACGAGACATGACAGGGCACTGGAAGGTCAGACGAGACGTGACCTGGCTCTGGGTCGTCAGGCGGTACGAGACTTGACTCTGGGCCGTCAGGCGGGACGTGACTTGGCTCTGAAACAACAGCAATACCCTGACTTGGCTCAATACGTGCTGCTGTGACTTGACCTGACGCGTGAAGTCCAGCGATGATTTGACTTGGCCTATGAGGATCAGCCGTAACTCTACTTGACTCGGGGACGACAGCCTTGACGTTGCTTGACTCGGGGACGACAGCCTTGACGTTGCTTGACTCGGGGACGACAGCCTTGACGTTGCTTGACTTGGAAGCTTGACTGGACTTGGAGGCTACAGCTGTAGCCTGACTTGATTCTGGAGCAGCGGCTGAAGTTTGACTTGGCTCTGGAATAACAGCAGCAGCTTGGCTTGGCTCATGAGGACCTGCTGTAACCTGGCTTGGCTCATGGAGATCCGCTGTAACGGGACTCGACTCCTGAACAACATGGCTTGGCTCAGGAACAACAGCTGTAACGTGACTTGACTCGTGAAGAACAGGTGTGACTTGGCTTGACTCGTGGGGAACAGCCGTAACGTGACTTGACTCGTGGAGAACGACAGCTGTGTCTTGACTTGACTCTGGGGTAGCCGCCGCGGCATGGAGCAGCGCCATTTTAGCTGCCCATACCGTCACTAGAGGCGTGTCCAGCACATGAGCCATCATGGCCACAGGTGGCGTCCAGGTGCTGACCACAGATTCTGGAGTGGCAGCCATCTTGTGGAGGTGCTTGGAGACGGCGGCCATCTTGTGCAGTGGCTCTGGCGTGGCAGCCATCTTGACTGTACTTGGCTCAGGAAAGATGGCTGTAACTTGACTTGAGATGGGGGCACTAGCTCTGACTTGACTTGACACAGGAAACATAGCTTTAACCTCACTTGACACAGGAACAAGAACTGTAGCTTGACTTGACACTGGAACAGCAGCTGTAGATTGACTTGGCTTGGAAACTTGACTTGACTCAGGAAACACAGCTGCAACTTGACTCGACTTGGAAACTTGACTTGACTCGGGAAACACAGCTGAAACTTGACTTGACTCAGGAAAAGCAGCTGTGACTTTATACGGCTCTGGTACAGCAGCTGTGACATGACGGAGCTCCGTTATCGCCGCCATCTGGTGAACGCACACTGGCGCCGCCGCCATCTTGCGAACGGGCATCGCAGTCGCCGCCATTTTGCGCACGGGCTCCATTGTCGCCGCCAGGGTATGAACGCGCTTCGGCGCGGCCGCCATCTTGTGAACGGGCACCGCTGTCGCCGCCATTAGAGCAGCACTATTCACAGTCGTCGCCATTGCTCGCGCGCGCTCCGATACGGCCGCCATTTCACGAGCGATCCAGGCGGAAAACTTGTTTGTGGCATCGTGATCCGGCGTTACCGCCAATCTGCGAGAGGGATGCACGGCTTCCATGTCCGCGTTGTCGCGTTCCTCCTTCGCGACTCCCACAGTACACGGCGACCCCACACTCAATAAGGCAAAGTTCATAAATTCCGCGAGTGATGAACGCGGACCCTCGCGTCTCAGCCTCGCCCTCAAAGGCTGATTTACGCCATCACAGAAGATTTCTATAATTGTGCAGTCCGGGAGGGTGGAATAATTTGAAATGGAAATAAACTCACGGGTATACTGCTCGAGTGTGTGTGATTTCTGTTTGATTCTGCATAGAATCCTGTCTGTGTCCATGTCAAATGAATGTCCGGGAGTGAAGCTGCTGGATCCTTGTGTGACGGATTGATCTGTAACCAGGAGTGAATGACGACAGGCGAGCGGATCCATATGCGAGCTTTTATTGGGACGAGACAGATACATAGTCGAGCAGGCAGGGTCGAGACAGGAGCAGACAGGTGTATAGCAGGCAGTCGAAGAGAATAATCCAATAAACGTGAGCGAAAGTCAAAAGGCAGGCAGCTAGACGTTCAAAACGAGAAAACTAGGCGGGGGAAAACAAAACACTGGGGACTAGGAACTGGGAACAAGAAACTAAGAAAACACCAAGAATACAACACTATCAATCCGTGATTTGCAAGGGGAAAGTCCGGGGTTTTTATAGTGAGCCTGATTGGCTACCGGAGGCAACGCCATGGGCGCGGTGGAGCATGGGAGATGCAGTCCGAAGCGCAAAGCAACAGTCAGAGTGCAGTGTAAAGGTGAGAGTGACATCTGGTGGTGAGCGGTCCGCAAAGCACCGACCAGATTCGTGACAGTAATATAATTAGACTACTTTTAGATTACTTTTGACGTAACTGGTTTACCACACTGACTTAAGGATAATCTTATACCTTATAGGATAATCTTGTACCATATCGATATAAAAATAGAAAGAGAAAGAAAATATATTCCATTCATGGTTATTGGGGTACTGGGGTTTGTGAGTTTAATGAAAAGCTAATAATTAATTAAATCATAAAAACATGTAAATTTAGATCTGATGTAACTGAATAACTAAAAACTAAAACTGATATATATATATATATATATATATATATATATATATATATATATATATATATATATTTAAATAAGAAAACAAGAACTATAAAAAATAAAATTTAATTCAGAATATTAGTGAAAAATACATAAAACTACATAAATACCACTGACGACTGCTGAAAATTCAGCTTTGCCATCACAAGAATAAATTGCATTTTAAAATATACTAAAATAGAACATTTAATTATTTAATGTTATTATTTATGTAATCATGCCCTTGTCATCCAAAATGTTCATGTCTTTCTCTTTTCAGTCTTAAAGAAATTATGTTTTTTGAGGAAAACAGTTCAGGATTTTTCTCCATATAATGGACTGATATGGTGCCCCGAGATTGAACTTCCAAAATGCAGCTTAAATGCGGCTTCAAACAATCCCAAACGATCCCAGCTGAGAAAGAAGGGTCTTATCTAGCGTAACGATCAGTTATTTTCATATTTTTATTTTCTTGTCTTACTCTGCCTGGACTGTATTTTTCCGGTTCATGAGGGTTAGGGTATGTCGAAAAACTCCCATCTCATGTTCTCCCTCAACTTCAAAATAGCCCTGTGTTGCTGTTTAACCTTTTTTGTTTTGTTTTTTGTTTTACCTTTTATCTTTTTTTACCTTTGCATGTTCACTTTGCAAAGACTGTGTCTGTACTTTTGCAGCAATGTAGGATGATTTTGAAATTATTTTTGAAGTTGAGGGAGACAGACCCTAACTGTCTTGAGGCAGAATACACGAGTTCAGGCAGAGCAAGACAAGACGAGCATTTGAGATTAAAAAGTATTTAAACTGTATTTTGTTTTAATGAAAATAACTGAACGTTTCGCTAGATAAGACCCTTCTTCATCGCATTTGGGATCGTTTGAAGCCGCATTTAAACAGCATTTTGGAAGTTCAAACTCGGGGCACCATATCAGTCCATTATATGGAGAAAAGTCCTGAACTGTTTTCCTCAAAAAACATAATTTCTTTAAGACTGAAAAGAGAAAGACATGAACATCTTGGATGACAAGGGGGTGAGTACATTATATGTGAATCTTTGTTTTGGAAGTGGACTTCTCCTTTAAAAGTATTTCAAATTATTACTGTTTTTATGGTAACACTTTGCAATAAGGTGTCATTTGTTAACATTAATGTATTAACTAACATGAACAAACACTGAACAATACATTTATTACACTATGTATTAATCTTTGTTTATGCTAGTTAATTAAAATACAGTTGTTCATTTTTATTAGTTCACAGTGCAATAACATGTTAACAAACACAATCTGTGATTTTAATAATGCATTAGTAAATGCATTAACTAAATGCTGTAGTAGCTCATTCTTAGTTCATGCTAACTAATGTTGTTAGCTAATGTTAACTAATGAATTTTATTGTAAAGTGTTTCAGTTTTTACTGTATTTTTAATTAAATAAAAATAGATGTCACAAAATAAGTGATTATTATTATTTCAAAAACTACTGCTTTTTTCTTGCATAATCTGTTCTGTATCTGTTTACAAAATGTTACAAATGTTCAGTTTCTTTAAATATGATCGCGTATAAACATACATAATGTTTTCACATATTCTTATGATTATGATATATGCATAAAGTCCATCCATGTATTTCCCAAACCACTTGTCCAAGGGTTGCAAGGAGTCTATCACAGCATCTTGGGACAGTATAATATATAGAAATTATTTATTTTTCCTATCAAAGATCTGCAATCAAAATTCAGAAATGAATTGTACATCTGAGCTGTACTATTCACGCATGCTTTCTGTGTATCAGCGTTTCCTTTGTTTCCATTTTACTTCTCTTATTAAATTCTGTGAGAAGTATCTGAGAAGCTGATGCTCAAACTAAAAACTCAGTAGAGTCTCCAGAGCAACGAGACAGCAACTTTCCACAGCATACAATCTTCTGTAGGTGAGACAGGCTTTCTCAGTGGAATGAGACTCACAATTGCATCAATACCACATAACAGACCTTTCATGTACAATGTCAAACGCAAGAACGTACAGGCATGCACTTAATTTTCTTCTGGGCACTTGATGTTGCAGTCGAAAGATAATATGAAGATGCTTCAAGGACAGGAAAAATGACATGTCAAGCGCATGGATGCAAGCTCCAAAAGAACAATGATAATGGCAGGTCAGAGGTCTGAAGCTGAAACTATGGCCGTACATCAATTTTTCACTACATCTTCTTTCAGATGATGACACTCGAGCACCTGAGGGGAATATGTGTGTGTGTGTGTTATCAAAAGCATTTGAGTGTGTATATTTTCTCTATTTCACACAGTCAGTGTGCATGTACAAACACGCACACGCATAGGGGGTCTCTACCCGCATCGAACCTGAACGATTCCTCCTGTCCTAGTGACCCAACCTTCCCCAGGGTCACGTCTTCACTGATGGAGATCAGATTACCTGGAATCCTTCAGAAGTCTCCTCCGAGCCAAGCTTCCCTGCTGATACACCGGGGAACCCCTGGCAGAAGACACGTTAACGTGGTGCGGTGGGCAGCCGCCCGCTTCGCAAATCACGTCTGCTGCAGGAGGGGAAAGCTTGAAGGTCAAACCTTTTCAGCACTCGCAAATTATTTCAATCCTCGGTGGACAGTTTTCATTACAGCTGCCTCCTCATCTGAATAAACACGGCAGCCTGCTACATTCCTTGGAAGTTGGCACCTCCACTTCTACGGGGTCAGCGATTCAATAACAGACAGGACATCAAACGAGATCCTGTCCAATTACATGTTTTCAAGAGGCATACGGCTTTCATACAATAGGAGATCACTCTGAATAGAGTGGGGAAATGTTGCGTTTGCTTTTGTGAGACAAGTGACAGACAGGAGAGGACACAAATTCTATTCAGGTAATCTGGAAAATGTGTTTCGATTAAGCTAAAGTTACACTTTAGGAATGAAATACTGGCATTCTGCTGATTGCTGAATGCATACTGCATAGCAGTGCCAGTCCTAGACTTCTGGGGGCCCTAAGCAAATCTTTGGCTGTCAGTGCATTCGTAAAAACCCAAATTGACACCCAACCTTAAACAGATGAAAATTCTGTCATTATAACTCACCCTCATGTCATTCCAAAACCTTTGTTCATCTTCGGAACACAAATCAAGACATTTTTGATGAAATCCAAGAGCTTTCTGACCCTGCATAGACAGCAACGCAACTGACACGTTCAAGGCCCAGAAAGGTAGTAAGGACAATTTTAAAATAGTCCATGTGACATCAGTGGTTGAACTGTAATGTTATGAAGCTATTTTAGAAAGTGAAAACTCACTGCGTTAAAGTGAAAACTCCACATGACAAACATTTTGACATTCAAAGTAGCCTATACTCCATCCCGCATCCTGAAAAAAGCTATAAAAAAGCTATAAAATTTCAAATTTTATAGCTTTTTACCGCATGTATTTGTGAAAATGATTATAAAGTGTATAATGTTACATATTCTTTTTAATTTGCCAATAAAAAGTACCACAAGCTTTCTCACTTCATTAATATTATGCAAAACAAAAGTACGCACACAGAAATCTGCGTGGGTAACAGCATGTTTTTCACAGCCCAATAGGCTTTTAGCTCCTTTTTAGTATTGTGCATTTCTGGGTAAAGATTTTACACATTTCTAATACTGCGAACATTAGTTGAAAACAACAGTATACACAGTGGTAGTATTATTCTGGTTGAGTTCCATCTGTATATTGTGACAGTCACATTACAAGATTTGACTGATTTGAATGTTGCGTAGGAAAGGCGACAGCTAATCACTTTAAAGAAAAGGAAAAGAATGCGGCATGGTGTTTTCATAATCGGTGGAAGCCAAAGTTTAAAAAATGCAACTAGAATTCTATTAATCACACAGCCCTACTCACTAAATCATTTATGAGTGCAAAAGAGCATCCCAGAAACATTTCTTCTTACGACTGAACATCTTGGATGACGAGGGGGTGAGTAGATTATCTGTAAATTTTTGTTCTGGAAGTGGACTTCTCCTTTAACTTTGAAAAAAAAAAAAAAAAATGTATGAAAACATGTAAATTGCACATAATGCAGTTTTTAAATGAACTTATAAATTATAAAATTTCTATTTGTTGTTGAAATGTATTTAATTACACAGTGGCTGTCATAACTTGTTTCATAACATATTAATTTAAACATGCATTAAATAATAAACACATCACTAACAGGTAAAGTAAAATATAATGAGTATATAGTTGTGAAATGCTCTTCCCTAGACTTTATTTCTCTAGCAAACTAACGAACTGTGGACATTGATGACTTACCTGAGGTAAATCAAATGCTATGTGACATTTTGTTTAGAAGATGTTTTATTGGCGTCTTTCCTCAGTTGATGCACTGATTGAGCGATTACATGAGGCATAAGATGTGCATTCATGTTTGAACGGACCCCATTTACTCTGCACAAGTCTACGGGCCATTGCGGCTTTTCCTGGGGAAAAAAATGCTGTATTTGTTCGGGACATATGTATACCGAACTGAAAGACCCGTATTGAAAATTTTCGGTATGAATACATGTACCATTACACCCCTACTGCACGGTATATTCTGTATAGAGACTGCTGTAAAAAAGTATGTAATACTGTATGTAACAACAAATGGTACAAACTACATACTGTAGTTTGTATTGTTGGTATGTGACTTGAATCCAGCAAGGCATGTCAAGGTCCCAAGTCATTTCACTTGGTGCAAAATTTAGTAAATCTCTTAGGGTTCAATGATAAGAAGGAACCTACCATGAATCAAGCATCAGATAAAACAAAACAACAGTGATTATATAGTGAAGTAAAGTAAAGTAGTCTTCAGATGCTATGTTTGTTACAGTAGCATCTCAGAGAAATTAGTTTTGAAGAAAGCTGCTGACTGAACCAGATGTATAGCCTACAGGAGAAAAGTGTATGCCAATTATATACTGCATGTTAACATGATTAAAAATGAATAGCTTTCTAGTGTTTCTTAAAAATGAACTATAATTATCTTAATTGCAGTCTTATACCGATTAGTTAGTAAAGGTTATTACATCAGCATTCACCACCTATATGTCATGTCAACAGAAGGTTCAAATGACAAATGAGCAACAGTTAAGCAGCTAGTTAAGTTGTTGAACATGAAACGCACCCCTGCCCTATTATATTATATTATTTTATATTATTTTATTTTATACTTCTTAAGGTATGGTTACATCAATAAAAAAAAAATTGTTGGTCAGCATGGTGAATTTGTGTGATCAGCTTGAACCTGAAATCTTTCACCTTTACACAAAGTTCTGAATAGCAGGGATTCCCACTGCAATTACCAAATAAAAGAAAGTAAAAAAAAAAAAAAAACACTTTCATTTTCACAGAACCGTGAAAAATATGTGCACTTTTACACGTCTTTTATTGTGCCTTGATTGTTATTTGTGCCTGATTACGAAAACAAATTGTGCCGGTTGCAATTATTGATTTGAAAACAAACTGTGCCGGCTGTAATTATTGATTTGAACATTTTTGGGACATGTTAGAATGCTTGGGTCACTGAGAAAATCAGGCAAACATCCAAAGTGGTTAGCAAGGGACAGATGCAACACTGTTATAATATTTGGTCCCATGCTGACTGCACTGATGATGAGACAATGTATACCAATGGGAGAAAATATCCGGTAAATATAAAGTGTGCACATTCGCATTATTTCCATCTTAACATAAACCCCATAATAATAAATGTCATATATCTACCTGTGCCTTTCAGCAAGAAAATATAGCCTATTATTTAATAAAGTTATCAAACACTAAATTCTAAATTAAATAAAGCTTAAAATTACAAAAGTAATTGATTTCCTTTTATAAGTTTGTTCTTTGAGTAACTGACCCCACAGCAGCTGTTTAGGATATTTTGGCTGCTGTTACTTTAAAAGCATAAATAAATGTCACAAATAATAAATACTTGCATGCACATCTTTAATCGCCTTTTTGTAACTTCTTGACTTAATTGACGACATAACTACAACACTGCATACTCGTAGTTTCATCGTGGTTTGAATATGATACAGAACTTTAATATAGATAATGCAGTGTGCGCCGGCATATTTGTCCGTCACCGGTACTGTTTCCGCTCTCGTTTGACTCGGTAAGGGCTCGAAGGAATACAGCTCTAGCTACTGGGCATGCGCACATCAATCTAACAGTATTTTTGTCACACTGTGCAACAATAAAACTGTTTTTGTATTATAGTAAGGGCTACGTTTAGGGTTAGGGTAGGGGTAGACGTTAAAAAAAACACAATTCAATAGGTAGAACAATTCATTTACTTGGTCAGAGCTGTATCCCTTTAGCCACAACCGACTCGTGCTGAGGTGATGTTGGAGCGCGCGTCTGAAACGTCTCCCGTTTGATGTGGCCGTAAAGACGTTCTGCGTCTAAATAAATGCAGTTCTTTCAAGTATAGGTCTCTGCAGGAAAGTGATGGGAGTTACCAGATCGGGGCGTTTTTAGACCATGGCTGTTTTTCAGTCCAAGAACGCAAAGAACGGACTTGTGTTCTCGTGGAGACCGATCTTGCCAGGCTTCCTTGAAAGAACGAACTCGGAAGGACGCGA
The DNA here is from genome assembly GCA_036247105.1 of Cirrhinus mrigala. NCBI lineage: Eukaryota > Metazoa > Chordata > Actinopteri > Cypriniformes > Cyprinidae > Cirrhinus > Cirrhinus mrigala. The sequence continues at coordinate 7,111,623 of CM070019.1, read as the reverse complement.
GAACACAGAACACGTCTTAGTGAGAATTGAGATGCGCTGTGTTCTTGCTGCTCAACTTACAGTTCCAGAAGGTTTATAAGGAGCGAGACACGAAATGCACAATATCATCACAAACAAATGCCAAAACGCTTTAAAAACATTTATTTCATTTTATTATAGACAATATTTCAAATTTTATAGCTTTTTACTGCATGTATTTGTGAAAATGATTATAAAGTGTATAATGTTACATATTCTTTTTAATTTGCCAATAAAAAGTACCACAAGCTTTCTCACTTCATTAATATTATGCAAAACAAAAGTACGCCGTCCGCAGCGTCTTCTGGGATTTCTAACGGTTCGATTCTCTCAAGTCTGCATTCGATGCATCCTCGATTTCAAGAACACATCCTGGCACGTTCATGTGTCCTCTGTACTTGCGTTCTTGAGTATTGGAATAATAAAGGGGTATGCATTGATGTCACTTTCCCGCCGGGACACACCCCCCAGCCGGACTGAATGGCAAAAGAGCCTTCAGCGTGAATGGATTTAATAGGGAAGATGCGAAAATGCGAGTAAAACAAACAATAATCAGTTTAAATTAAATTAAATTATGACAACTTCACAAATATCCAGTGGTCAATGGATATTAATTCAGCCAGGAATCCTGTTTTCTAACACTTATATGTGTCTGATTTTGACGTCGGGGGAAAATAAATAAAGCAAATTTGCCTGTGAACTCATTTTGTAAATACAAAATAGATTGGCCTACACCACAGTGATCACTTATATCAATGTTATATATATCGTCCAGCTGAAAAACGTATAGTTTTTGACAGTGTTTATTTAAAAACATCCAGTTATGCAGAATTTAAGATGGTAAATATTTAGTTTATGAGTCGTCAATATGCTAGACTATAATACGATATATAGGATATGATTTTACTGCACAATTCTACATATTAACATGAAATGATAACTGCAAATCCGTGTTTCGCTGCCTGGAGACCATTTGTTTCTATGAATTGCAGTGATTAATTTTCTACTCTTTTTAGTAGCTTTCAGCAGTCTGTAAAAATATACCTCAAGTTTCTTGTCAAATCTCTTTGTACAGTCAATCGCAAAGCTCGTTTTGGTTTTTAGAGGTGTTTTGTGTGTTCTGTCGCAGCATTCATGTTGAAACCAATGCTGCCACTCAGTCTTTTTGCCACTCAGTGGGCAGAGCCGCAGCCACTCCAGCTAATGGTGACGTCACATGCATACCCTCTATTGAACTTCGACGGTTAATGATGACGCAGAGCGAGAACACCTACGGTGCATTCCAAGCGGGATATATCGCCCTCCGAAGGGCTCTTCAGAGTGAAAACATTCATGGTTGCCAAACTGAAGGGTAGTTCCAAACCGAAGTGCTCAAAACTGGCCACTTCAAAGGGCCCTTCGAAGGGTACAACTGATGGACACTTCGGGCCCCCATGATCCTTTGCGTTGGTTCTTTCCATGATGACAGCGCCTCCGTGTGGTCACGGGATGATGAAGCAGAAGGGCACTTCAAGAAACAGTTGTTTGGTCCCCTACACCCTTCAACCCTTCGAAGCTCTCACTCCGGAGGGTAAACACTTTGAAGGGATTAGGGCAAAGGGATGAGTCCTTCCGAATGGAACGCAGGGGAGGACGCAAGATAAGAACGCATATTGAGAAACGGCCCTAGTTACCTGATTGGCTGACGTTGTGATAGTGATGGTAGGTTTAGGGGTGGAGTTAGGTAAGGTTTGCTCTGCAGAGACCTCAATTTCAATTCTTTAGCAGGGATGGGGAAACCCAGCCCCACCCCTGCCTTAATTGCGTTAAATATTTTTAATGCATGACGCTGAAAAAATTAATCACCTGTGTTAACGTGCTAATTTTGACACCACTAATATACATATATATATATATATATATATATATATATATATATATATATATATATATATAAACCCATGTTTATTCTGTTCAGTATTTGTGCAGTACAGCAAAAAGCAAAAACATTACTCAGTCTACCCTGTTCTTATAATGTGATTAGTGGTGTTTGGCAAAACAGCTTGTTCCTAACTGGATTTAGCTGTTGATAAACTTCAAAGTTTGCACATGCTTGCTAGGAAATATGTGTTTCTACAAAAAAAAAAAAAAAAAAAAAAATCTGCCTCTGATCTGTTAGCACTTAGAATAGGTTTTTATTTTTCTTTAATGTCATTCATACCTTGGCTGTTCAAACGTCCAGGGCCTGTTTGCTTTCAGTACACGTACGCAGGTATGAACTAATGTGTGAGTTTATCACATGTGCAACATGTTTTGTTGCCTAATCAGAAATGCACTTTACTAGACTCTGTAATGACAGGTAGTGGAATTTAAGGACTGCTTTATTCACCTTATTTTCCTGTAAGAACGGCCACGGTCATTTGTAAATTTTATGGGTCTGACTTTTGGTCCCATCTGCATCCAGCTATTTTTAGCTGTACAAAACAGCTCGTTTTGCTGCTTTATATTACAAATCAGTGTCTTACAATATTATTTTAATGTATTACCACACACTTGTTTGTAGTGCAAACATTTTTACCGTTTATTAGCGTTTACTATTGTTTATAGCAGCTAATGAACTGAAAGTCTCGACCATAGGCTTACTTCCACGTTGAAGAATAAGTTGGTTACATTGATGCTTTAGAAAAGGAACCAGTTAACCTTTTAAGTTTGGATCAAACATAAAAAAATTGATGCAGTTGATATTTATAGAGCCAAATAGTAAAATAGCTTGTAATTCAATGAGATCCTTATAGCAGTATAGCAGACTACTTACATGAAATCCATATAAATATCAGTCACTCTATATCTCCCAATAATATGTCTTTGTAAGATGATATTTAAATGCTTAGTTTTATGATCAAATCTCTGTAGTTTTTATTGTGGGGCAAAGCATAATGCAATGCAATACAGTGATGGCTGAGAGATGAGCAAAGAACCTGATGTATCATATTATTTCTACATTTATGTTAGTGATTTTTACAAAACAAAAATAGCAGTTTAGTGCAAACCAAAATTGCTTTGCATTTCCTCATCTTCTAGGTGCATAGGCTCAGGGTGGCTGAGTTCATGAATGGGTGGGCCAGGCCCATCCCAGGTCCCCTACAGAGCCAAACCTCGTCAAATATGTGAAATAACTCACTCCAAAAAAACCCAAAAGAGACTAGAGTGCAGAACAAAGCACAGGGGAAATATTTAGCTGTGTCACGTTTGAATTATTTCTCGTTTCTCTGAGGTATTAAGGCTCCTGCGTTATAGTTTTTTAGCCATCACACGTTGGAAATGAGTGTTATAATGTAAGAACATTATGTGGCTGTAGCAGCAGTAGTTCGGCAGACATCATTTGTTGTGTTACATTAAAAATAGAGGAGTGAAGCTATAATAGGCAGTGCTGCGTCGGTGGCTACCAGCCACTGAAAATAATCCCTCTGGTTACACTTCTCTACTCTAATGTCTATGAAATAACTATGAAAGGGCACATGAGGATAGATGTATTTGTGCCAACTAGAAGGTCAGGAATGGGGACAGTGGGTCCCTCCTCTAGCATAGAGTCATTCTGGCCCTGAGTGAAACTCTGGCAATCTTTTCTTTTGTGTCTATTCTCTGAAGTGGAACACAGCAATTATACGAAGGTGTCTCTTTTATATAAAGATGTTTTATGGATTGATGGCTGACTTTGTGACCTAACGGGTCACTTTTTCATTCTACAGGCTTAATCTAAACAAAAAAATATCTCTTTGAATTTATTAGATAAATAACGGAGGCGAATGGTGTGTTCACATTTACCATTGCTTAACAAAATATAGTAATTTCTAAGTAATATGTGCAGTACTACTATTTACCTGTCAGGAATCAACCTGTTCTTGACTGCAACATTCAGAAAATTCGAAAAACCGTATTGCTCTCTTGATTCTTGCAGTGCTGTTTTGAGGAAGGCAGAGCCGCATTCAAAGTCGCCGCAGGACTCAGTGTTTGCATTCTCCATCCTGTGCCGTTTTGCGTTATCACATCCTGTGAACCGTGCCATTCTGCATTCCTCTCCACACAAAACCTCTCAGCTCAAACCCGGCTGTCTCAACGTGAGAGATGGTGGCGATGGGATCACAATTTTGCAGACGGATGACGTATTTCGGCAGCGATGGTGATGCGTGCAGATGATGAGGTATGTCGCGTGCCCTGCTTCAAAGAAAGAAGAAAGATGGTGATGTGTGCAAACTTGAGAGGAATAGTTAACATAAAAATGATCATTCTGTCATCAGTTACTCTTTCTTCTGTAAGAAACAAGGAGATCTTAGGCTGAATGTCTTCTGTCTTTTATACAATGAAAATGGATGAAAATTAGGTAAAACCTCAAAATGGACAGAGATATCAGGCTTTCTACAGTAAGTCATCTGAAGCCATTTGATCAAAATAACACTCAGTGTTAACTGATAATAAACCTAATTTGCACTGTTTTTAAACAATCCATGGCATTTTGAGAACCAATGGTGCTTTACATCAATAGAAAAAAAAAATATGGTGCCGAGGTGCTGAAAAGGTGCCATACCTGAACACAAGTGTGAATGAGATTTGTGAGCTCAAGCAGAGGGTAAAATTATCAGTGAATAATTTTGATTAGCACAACATCTACTTTTGTGTATTTTTAGAAAAATGAAAAAGAAAAAAATGGGGTTGGGACAAAATGTAAAGTCAGAATTGTGAGATAAAAACTTGCAATTCTCCTTTTCTCGCAATTGTGAGTTTATATCCCGCTATTCTGACTTCAGAACTCGCAATTGCAAACTCGCAAATGTGAGTTTGTACCCTGCAATTTGGACTTTTTTTTCTCAGAATTGCATGATATAAACTCGCAATTGCAAAAAAAATAAAGTCAGAATTGTGAGATAAAAACTTGCAATTCTGTTTTCTAGCAATTCTTACATTTTTTCTAAGAATTGCATGATATAAATTTGCAATTGTGAGTTATAAAGTCAGAATAGGAGGATATAAACTCACAATTGCAAGAAATATAGTCAGAATTATGAGATAAAACCTTGCAATTCTTTTTTTCTCCCAAATGCGAATTTGTATCTTGCAATTCGGACTTTTTTCTTGGAATTGTGAGATATAAACTCACACTTGGGTGTTATAAAGTCCAGTTCTGAGGGGAAAAAACTGATATGTTTTCAGAATTGCAAGTTAAAATCTCTCAGTTCTTACTTAATAACTCACAATTGCATGTTCTAATGAAAAAAGAGGGAAAAAGTCACTAGTGATGTAAAGATACAAATTCACAATTTTGAAGTCTGAAAATCTGACATTATTTCTCAGAATTGCAAATTTTGTATCATGCAATTCTGTGAGATGTAAACTCGCAATTGCAAGAAAAAAGTCTGAATTGTGAGATAAAATATCACAATTACCTTTTTATTTTTATTCAGTGGCTGAAATGGGCGTTCAAATATTTGTACTACTTACTGATTGTACTACTGAACTTTGATTTTTTTTAACTGCATGTTTTACAGCTAGTCTCATCTAAACGGCCATTTGTACTAAAGAAATGCCAAAAAGTAGGTTTAGGTGCTCAGTAGGCTCATGTCGGGTTTTCGAAATGAGGAAAGTTAGTGGTCGACCACAGAACAGCATCACTGATGTGAATCTTTGAAAATTCACATGAGATACTGAGCGGATTAAAGCCTTTTCATCCAAGGCTTCAATGACTTGATAAACTCAGAGAGAAAGCCTGACATGCCTAAAGAAGCTTTCCATCTGCGTAGAAATATGCCGCTTTTCCGCTACACCGGCAAAACTGGTTGTCTTTCTAAAGCTCTACCCATCTTTGTCTTCTTTTATTTCACCTCTCCCTCCAATTCTTTCCTACCCATTTCTCTTTGTCCATCAGCTAATGTAGATTTTGTTGATGGCATGCCGTCAGCACGTGGGGAAATTGCAATAGGTCTGAGATGCGGGTGCTGCATCTGTAAATGACAGCACTGCGACAGCTCTCTGTCTCTCTGCAGGCCTCGCCACCCTACGCGGAAAGCCATCAGAGATAAGGAGAGAATAGACAGAGACAACACACGCAGCCAGTCAAAACACGCACAGGAGATGCTATCGGCTCAGACTGTATGGAATCAGCTGAGCCCAGAGGCTAGAGAGAGAGATAGTGAGATGGTGTTGGGGGAAGAAAAAAGTGGAAAGAGAGAGAGAGAGTGAAATATTGAGTGATGTGACCGGCCTACAAGAGGCGGCTGCTTGTGTCTCATTTCTATGAATTCACATTTTTGTGGCCTTCCTATGTGGGTTTGTGGCTTCTCAGTGTTGGCCTAACAGAGGACAGAATGAAGCTTGTTTGAAAGAGTGATATTTACAAGGGTCATATTATGAAAAATCTAATTTTGCTTGATCTTTAGAGATAAAAGAGTTCATTGTATTAGCAAAACATACTGTTACTTTCAGAACTTAAAACTTACTCCCTGATCCAAAACGAGCAGATTTTAAATACAAAATGACCATCTACATTTATGTGCAGGGTATTTAAGTGAAAACTTGTTTTGGTGAGTAAATAAAACTTGCTAGTGCTAGAGAATCACTAAAACGAGTGTTTTGTCCTTGAACAGTTAAACTGCCCGCTGTTCTTCAGAAAAATCCTTCAGGTCCCACAAAATGTTTGTGTATTTGAACCCTTTCCAACAATGTATGATTTTGAGATCCATCTTTTCACACTGAGGACAAAAAAAGGGACTCAAATGCAACTATTACAGAAGGTTCAAATGCTCACTGATGCTCCAGAAGGAAAAATGATGCATTAAAAGCCGGGGGTGAAACCTTTTTGAATTTGAAGATCACGGTAATTTTAATTTATTTTGTCTTCTGGGAAACTTGTAACTATCTTCTGTAACCTCTGAAGGGTGGTATTATATGAAAAAATATAATATTTAGGCAAAATAAGACAAATGTACACATCTTCATTTTGTTCAAAAGTTTTCACCCCCCAGCTCTTAATGCATGGTTTTTACTTCTGGAGCATCAGTGAGCGTTTGAACCTTCTGTAATAGCTGCATATGAGCATATAAGGTTAATATTATATGTGACCCTGGACCATAATAATAGTCATAATAGTCAGTTTTTTTTTAAATTAAGATTTATACATATAAATACGCTTTCCATTGATGTATGGTTTGTTAGGATAGGACAATATTTGATTGAGATACAACTATGTGAAAATCTGGAATCTGAGGGTGCAAAGAAATCAAAATACTGAGAAAATCGCCTTTAAAGTTGTCCAAATGAAGTTCTTAGCAATGCATATTACTAATCAAAAATTAAGTTTCGATATATTTATGGTAGGAAATTTACAAAATAACTTTATGGAACATGACCTTTACTTAAGATCCTAATAATTTTTGGCATTAAAAAAAAATTGATCATTTTGACCCACAGAATGTATTTTTGGCTATTGCTACAAATATACCCATGCTGCTTGAGACTGGTTTTGTGGTCCAGGGTCACATATATTAATTTTTAAAAAAGCTATTTTTTAAACTTTATATTCCTCAAAGAATCCTGAAAAAAATGTATCACTGTTTCCACAAAAATATTAAGCTATTCACAGTCAATAGTAATTGAGTTACTGAAATAGTATTTGACCAGTCATGTGATCTCAACCTGTAGGGCCTGAGACGATCCAGTCCTTGTGAAATAAAACAGCTTTCATTAGGCTACTGATATGAATTAAGGGTTTTAAAAAATTAACATTCATTTCTTTAGGGGTAAATCTTTTTAATTAGGAAAAAACTACTGAGTAAGTAACTTTTTAAGTCTTCTCTGCTTCTAGCTGGACAGAAATATCAGCACTGCTTCTCATATCTCTGCATGGTGAAGCCAAGTATTTTCTGTTGACAATATTTTTTCTCCTTAACACGTTACCATTGCAGAAGATTATGTTAAACGGGGCTTAACTTGTAATCATTCGAAGCTTCTCTCACGCCCCTGTTATTTTCTTTTGATTTTGTTATAAGGAACTAAGCTCTTGTAAAAGAACCCATCACACCCTAGTGCTTTCTGTGTGTTTATCCCAGGCTGGATGAACCCGAAGACTTTGGCCTGAACATAAAGCACATCTGGGTGTGAAGCAGTCCGAAAAAAAGGGGACGGATGGATGCATGAAAAGAAAGACCAAAGAAAGAAAGGCCAACATCCAAACTCAGAGCCGTCGCAGTTTGGCCCTGACTGAATGTTCCTTCATTCTACGTGAGGCGGATGCCAATGTGCAGTTCGCTTGCTGAGTTTGGTACTGGCCTCATTTAGAAGTCCTCTGCACAATTGGCTCCTCATAGGAACCCTGCGAATATATATGCTTAGAACTGTAATGCCCCTGAATGATACAGTAATAGTCTTTTATTTCTGCGGAAATATATGTAAGATGATGAGCCATAATCAACCACTCCTGGAGAATTATTCTCAATTAAATCACTTCATATTGCACTATTTACACATGATCTATATTTTGGATTGGTCACAATTCTAAATTAGTGCTTCCCAATGAGAGCAGTGCAGCAAACCATATAACTGCACATTTGGACAGTGAAAAAAATATGTTGACCTTTAAAAGAAAAGAAGAAAATTTTGTTGTTGCAGTCTAAAGTCACGCATCCAATCAGACTACAAAAGTCTCTTGGCAAGAGCCAAATGGAAGATGCTGGCATGAATAGGTTGTGTAACATGCCCTCATCTACAAAAACCATAAACAAAACACAAAGTAAATGAGAATACTACCCAAAATAGGGGTTTATGGGTAATGTGCACTTCTTTTGGTGTTGCATTCACAAGGACTGAGTCCAAATGGCATTTTCTGTCCTTAAATAGCGATTAAAGAACAAAAACTGAAAGTAAGCTTCTAGTTCCTACTGAAAGTGATCCCTTTACAACAGGAAATTCTTGCTGCTCATTTTGAAACCTAAAATGTGGGATTATGAAACTCTCAGTTTCTTTGAACTCCCAAAAACTACAGTATCAGCCAAAAATATACTTTAAATATTTTTACATTTTTACCAACATTTACCAGTCTTCACCCAGAGAATTCGTTCAAATAAAATAATAGGGTTACATAAAAAATAAATAAATAAATAATAAATAAATAAAAAATAAAACATATACATGAAGAGGCTATATCTGATGTAGGATCTTAACAGTTGTTTCAAAATATTGTACATACAGTTGAAGTCAAAAGTTTACATACACCTTGCAGAATCTGCACAATGTTAATTATTTTACCAAAATAAGAATCATACAAAATGCATGTTATTTTTATTTAGTACTGACCTGAAAAAGATATTTCACATAAACAGATATTTACATATAGTCCACAAGAGAAAATAATAGTTGAATTTATGAAAAATTAACCTGTTCAAAAGTTTATATACTCTTGATTCTTAATACTGTTGTTACCTGAATGATCCACAGCTGTGTTTTTTTGTTTAGTGATAGTTGTTCACGACTCACTTGTTTGTCCTGAACAGTTAAACTGCCCGCTATTATTCAGAAAAATCCTTCAGGTCCCACAAATTCTTTGTTTTTTTAGCATTTTTGTGTATTTGAACCCTTTCCAACAATTGCTGTATGATTCTGAGGTCCATCTTTTTACACTGAGGACAACTGAAGGACTCATGTGCAACTATTACAGAAGGTTCAAACACTCACTGATGCTTCAGAAGGAAACATAATGCATTAAAAGCTGGGGGTGAAAACTTTTGAACGAAATGAAGACGTGTACATTTTTCTTATTTTGCCTAAATATCTTTTTTTTTTTTTTAAATGTATTTATTTAGTACTGCCCTTCAGTAGCTACAGAAGATACTTACATGTTTCCCAGAAGACAAAATAAGTTAAATTTACCCTGACCTTCAAAAATGTTCAAATAGAAAACAGTTTCTTTAAATTGTAATAATATTTCCCAATATTACTGTTTTTACTGTATGTATGATTAAATAAATGCAACCTTGAGCTTAAGAGACTCCTTTCAAACACATTAAAACATCTTAAATTCTGATTGAAAAACTTGGTAATAACATCCAGTACTGTATATCCTTGTTTAGGGTGTACCAAACACGCACATATAAGACAGTAATGTCCTTCACCCTTTAGAGTACTCACTACAAGTGCCCTTCACAGTAAGCAGGGCCCATAATTGTCAGTTTTCCTCTTAAACATATGCCATTTAAATAGGGACCGTTTGTGTTGTGCTTTTTTTGATAAACAATTTTGATACTGCGATGGGTCGCCACTCCATGTCCATTGTTAAAATAGGTTTTTGATGCGAAACCAGATGAGAACCACTGATCTACTAGACAACACTTATTTTTGATTACATTTTTAAGCACACCTGCTCTATTTCCCTGGCACAGCTTTAGCAGAAGCGCAGCATTCCTACAGTAAATCTGGCATCGGTCGCTGCTCTATTTGTTGCAGTACAAGCGGTCTCCAGGGCTTGTATTGGGTATTCTTCCCCAGTGCTGCTGTCAGCATGAAGGGCCATTTTTGTCATTGCGAATAGGTCACAAGCTCGACTGTGATTAAACAGAGTTTTGGCCTTTTACTTTTGTTTTTCCGTCTCCGTTTAGGCTGCGGCCGTATTGCGCGGCTCCCAATTCATTTGGCTGTCAGAGCGCATTAAAAGCGATCTTCATCATCAAATCTTGAACAGGCGCTCTGATTCCGTCTGATGTTCCCTGGCTAACCGAATCAATTCTATCTCTCGGAAAGGTAAAATGTAATTACCTTTTCTGTTTGATTGTTGTTGCTTCTCATTTAAATGACAATGATCTATGTATACCGCAGCACTGACAGCAGGTAAACATGTTTCCCCAGGGCTAGTTAATAGCCCTTTCCATCAGCAGCACAGCTCTTTCTGAAAAATAGGCATGCACGCGCACATGCCCGGCATCGTTTTGATTGGGCCAAAACTCGGCGACCCCTATGCGTATGTGTTGTTGTTGTATTTTTCAAAGAGACGCTGAATGAAGCAGGCCTGACTTTGATCTTCTGTGACCTGCAATTGAAACGGATTCGCATTATGATTTGTCTATCTATCGGTTAAACCTCGTCTGGTTATGACGTCTCGTCAGACTATGTCATGCTTCTCTCTAGAGACAGGCAGAGGCCTCCGAGTCGTCTTTTCTGCCTTTGAACAATCACATTGCCTCTGGCTGCCTGCACCAGAGTGGCTTATCGAGAGCGGAAAAAAATGTTCTGACAGTAATATTTCATTCTTGGTATTTATGCTGCAGAATGCCCCAACAATTCAATCATGGTGCATTTGACTACATTAAAGACTTGTGAAAAAAACATTTCTTCCTTAGCTGATGGGTTTAGCTTTTGAAGCTTTTAGGACAGTATTTCTTTATTATATGAAGGTCAGTTTGTCCTTTGAAACAAAGTGTTCTCTAAACATTTCACAGGCTGCCTTAAATGTGTCTGATTTATGAAACTCATGCAGTATTATGCATCTAAATCTCCCACAAATACCTTAGCATAGATATGTGAATATATAAATTAATGTCAACTGAAACCAGAATATTGTCTTAAGGCCTGTTCACACTAAGGACAATAACTATAACTATAACTATAAAGTTTTAATAATCAAAAAGTGCACCAGTGTACACCCATTTTTTTTTTTTTTTTTTAGCAGCCTTGGTTCTAGAAGTATTTTTCCCCATAATTTTATCCCCTCTGTGTTTTTTAAATGTTACAACTTTGAAAAAAACAAACAAAACAAAAAACAAAACAAAACAAAACAAAAACAAAACAAAACAAAAACAACAACAACAACAGCAAAAAAACAACAACAAAAAACCCCAGCAACAACAACAACAATAAAATTATTTAAAGCAAGAAAATATTTGAAAATATTTTTTACATTTTTACCAACATTTACCAGTCTTCACCCAGAGATGAATAAATAAATAAAAAATAAAACATATACATGAAGAGGCTATATCTGATGTAGGATCTTAACAGTTGTTCCAAAATATTGTATATACAGTTGAAGTCAAACGTTTACATACACCTTGCAGAATCTGCAAAATGTTAACTATTTTACCAAAATAAGAATCATACAAAATGCATGTTATTTTTATTTAGTACTGACCTGAAAAAGATATTTCACATAAACAGATATTTACATATAGTCCACAAGAGAAAATAATAGTTGAATTTATAAAAATTAACCTGTTCAAAAGTTTACATACACTTGTTCACGACTCACTTGTTTGTCCTGAACAGTTAAACTGCCCGCTATTATTCAGAAAAATCCTTCAGGTCCCACAAATTCTTTGTTTTTTCAGCATTTTTGTGTATTTGAACCCTTTTGAAAAAAAAAAAACAAAAAACAAAAAAAACAACAAAACAAAACAAAAGAAAAACAACAACAGCAAAAACAACAACAAAAAACCCCAGCAACAACAACAATACAATGATTTAAAGCAAGAAAATATTTGAAAATAAGAAAAACAGACAAAACACTTTGTACTTAATGGCATTAAAGAATTCTTTTGGCAAGATTTTCCTGCTGCAGTTCTCTGACTGATGGAAATTTCTTCACAGGATCATGGGTAATGTAGCTTTTCATCATTTTACAGGCATGTGCCCGAATAGTGAATCCGTATTCGGAAAAGGCACGGAAAACGAATAACGTGTTTTATGGAGCCACTAAAGGGACATGGTTACCTGCTTGCTAGCAGTAGCCTGTCACATTACAGTACATAAAATTTCACTTACAACATTAACAGAGTAAAAAGAGATGACTGATAGGACGATGGTGAATGATTTGCAGATTCTGAACACCACTGACAAACATGTAATCTTGTCAAATGTGTTGTAAGTACTGCAACTCTGTAGTAAACACAGAGTAGCCTATGTGTGATCGCGAATCTTGAAAGTAAAAGTAATGCGCAAGTGCGCATTCAAAAGGGATTTCAGTGTCCCGTGTATTAATAGCTGCTTCCTGATAGCCACAATTTATATAATTGCGAAACAAAGCATTAAAATATATTTTTTTCCTCCCATCTTGTATTTGTTCCTTTTAGGGATTCTGTAGTACAAGTAATTTCTTTTCCGAACATGGTATTCGGATTCTGACACATCCCTTTGTAGACTAGTTTACTGCAATCAATTGAATGCTTTCTAATGATGCTTACATAATCTGATTATTACTATATTCCAAATAAAATTATTAAACAGTACCAGTGGTGTAGCAAGTCAGCCCCCGACCCATATAAAAAAAATCTGTATGGGCCCCTAAACGTTATGGGCTCCAACTCGGTTAACTTAACTTATTGTTGATTTTTCTGAAGTAAACAACATTACGTGACTATTTACAAGCTGTTTTAATTAGTAACATTTTCTAGTCCATTCATTATTTGTAGCACCCAATAATCGCAATAAACTTTGAAGTAAGGAGATATTAGAATTTTTTATTAATAAACTGGTATTTTCTGAGTCTGTGTTCCAAAGATGAAGTTGACGATCCTGACACGGCATCAACCTCACTAGATGTGCCTTTAAAGAGAAATGCATCTTTATGGATTACAAAATGAGTTTTTGTTTTCGATTTCAATTGTTTTGTTTTAAAGTCATTTAAAGCTTTCTATGGATATACAGTGCACAGCATTAATGAGTACACCCCCTCTAAATAAATATAAAAGATGTATTTTCTTAATGATCACTAATATAATTCATGGAAAGATGGCAAAATTGAAATGTTTTAAACACTTACTAAAAACAAGAAAATATATGCCAATATCTTCTGCAAAATAAGTAAATTAGCCAATTTTGTTGACATGAAGGATTGCAGAAGTGAGTTCACCCTAGATGTAATTCAGCAAATGTATAATATTCTAGTACTGAGTGTACAAGTTTATGACAAATTTTCACATCTGTCCTGTTTAACTCCTGGAGGACGACCTCCTTAAATGCCATAGTCTTTAATGGGGAGTTTTGCTCAGCTCGTCTCTACAGAATCCCCCACAGCTGCTCAAAAGCATTAAGATTGAGTGAAATACATGTTCACTGAAGGATTTTCACCTTGGGAGAATGAATATCTTCATTGTCATGCTGAAAAAAATGTCCATTTCATGCAGGGAATGAGGGGAGGGTAGCATCTGCAGTTTCAGTTTTTTGTATTACATCACACAGTGGTGTGTGATTTAATAACAGCCTTGATAAAGCACAATTTTCCTCATACCTCAGCACTCATACATCCCTATGGAAGAGCTTTACTACCACTGAACATCACTGTGGGCACCAGGCACTTCTCACTGTACTCCTCCTCTAGCAACACCACAACATTTTAGATGCTTTTGGATCCAAAATGATTGACTTGGTCTCTTGAGACCAGAGTATGGATTCCCAAAAGTCTATATTTTGTAAATATGGGCTTTGGAAGAGGTTAAATGAGTTTATTGTGCATTGGCTACAGTAGGCAATTCTGGTGGTGACAACAACCATCCATGTCACTTCTTCAGGCTGCGTCGTACTCTGTGTCACTCTTTTCATAACTTTTGCCGGACACTTGCATGGTATTTCTCAAGCTGTTTTTGTAGCAAATTTCACTCGTCACTAAATAAAAACTTAAATTGAAAACCTGAATATTTCAGGAGCCTTTTCACAAGTCCATATTTCTGAATATTGATGCTACTTCTGCTATTTTTTCACATGGAAAACAATAATTTGGTATTCCTCTTGTACCACTGTTCTCTTTTGTGCTAAGAAATAAGTCACCTGGCAGTTCTCTCCCAAGTGGTTTCATTGTTGACAGCATTAAGTCTGTGTATGATTCAGTAGGCTATAAAACACCTTTAACTGTCAGGAAATGACTTGTCTTTAAAAGTTACTGACCTGTTGATAAAAAATACCCTACACTTTTTTTTTTTTTATTTAGTAACTTTTAGGAGGGTGTACTCATTTTTGCAACACAACGTTTTATGAGAAGGCAAAAAGCGCATCCTATTTGTTTTCTTTATTTTACAAAAGCACAACGTTTTGTTGATATTGAGAGTGCACACAAATAAAAGTAGAGCCTTTGCAGTTCTGAATGATGTGTTACACTTACTTTATGAGCAAAAAATGATGGCGTATTTTAAGTTTCTACTGTTAAGAAAAAGATGCAAGTGATGGCACTGCAAAGCACACTTCAGCTTCCACTCACCACACAAACAACTGGATAGCGCACATCGATCTAGGTTAAATGTTTAAATTATTAACATGCCATTAAAAACAAAAACTGAACTATTTTAATAGCTGCAGCAGTAGCTGTGTAATGGGGAAGAGAGAGAGAAAAAAGACATGTGCTCCAGTCGGACTTGGGACGAGAATTCTAATAAGCTGTCGGACAAGGGCCGGGCGAGTGTCTGAGAGTCTCAGGCCAGGGCTGGGCCTGTGCGGGGCTTTATTCGTTCCCTCATTTTAATTAAAATTCCCCCTCGGCTTGGAGGGCCCACAATCTGCCCAAGCCCATGTGCACCTGCATCCCCTGCATCCCCAGATGCTACGCACCTGAACAGTACATTTTTGTTGTTTCACTGATTCTTATTTGTCCAAATGCACTTTTAATTAACACAAAGCCTACATTTTGCCTCAACTTATTATTATTATTATTATTATTATTATTATTATTATTATTTATTTTATTTTTTTCTGTCCACACAAAATAAGAAAACAAAAATTGCAGTGTACTTCCATGAGGTTGCCATGTGTTCACATTTGAGGTTCTGGAGTTTTCCTCCATTATGGCTCTACCTTAAAAAAGTTAAAGGGCTTTGAACCATATGTATTCCAGTTCCCAACATTCAGATCTTGATGTAAAAGGAAACATAGTGCCAACACTACTTATTTTATTATTATTATTATTATTATTTTAAATCTGTGCAATTGCCAGCAAAGAAGACTCCTAGCAGAGGATAAATGATTCTATGCAATGCTAGCAATGCAACACAACCATAGTTTTAGATTTCCCCATTGGTTTCCAAGTCATACGTTCTCAAGCTGTGTTCAGTTGGACTTTTCCAAGTAGAAAGCGGAAGAGTTTAAAGAAATTCTTAAAGTTAAATTTAAGACTAAACAGTTCATTCTAGGCTACTGAATGACTAGAGTCTTTGAGAAGTTCTGTTCATTTCTGTAAGTGTAAAACTTTTTTAATGAGGAAAAGAATTACTGACCTTTAAACCAAACCCATAATGCCAAGCTTTCCTCTCAGCTTGAGTGGCAGAGCAGTGAATTCAGTGGAAGGTCCAGGTCTTTTCCTGCAGCAGGTTCAGCTTGATGTGGGTGAAGCTCATTCAAAGCCTCTCAAATCCAGGGGATTCACAACAATCTGACGCCACTGCCGAGGTGCAAGCGGCGGGAATGATAACAGAGATCAGATTCTTCTGATTCACACGTAAACCCCTCTTCTGTTTATCCCTGATGACCTTGTCTTCAGAGCAGTAGGTTCATTGATCTGCCTATCATCCTGACCACTGATCAATAATCAATCAGCCTTGACATGTCAGTCTCTTATGCTGTGGAATTGTGCCATCAATAAAGTGAAGGACTTGATTGTTGATTCTGAAGAAACAACATCTCATTTAAAGACGCTAATCTGTGCTTAAAAGGTTTACGGGTTAATTTGTTTAAAATACCATGACTTTCTTTTTGTCCATGGAATACAAACGAAAGATGAAGTATCATAAAACTATCCACATGAACATGTTAAATCAGAACCTGTGAATGAGTGTATTGATTAAATAATGAAGAGGGGATGGAAAAGAATTGCTTTAGGAGAGGTGAGTAAAGATGGGAAAGAAAGGATTAGGTGGAGAAGTGAAGCTGAAGGATAAGATGGGCCAATGAGTGATCTAATGAGACTTGAGGTGTCTTCAGTCCCAAGGGTTTGGAAGCCTATCAGTAATTACCAGCTTGTATTACACTCAGAGTAGAACTACAGACAGGGGTGGTGGGGATTTTTAATGTCAGCCTATTACAATAATTCTCACACTAGACCCAATGTTTATATAATAGCTAGAATAATATTTATTAATAATAATTATTATTATAATAGCTTTATGGTAATGATTAATTTTTTAATAAAATATGTCCATATTTTATAATGTTTATTTAAAAGGTCAGTAAGATTTATTTTTTTAAGAAATTAATAATTTTGTTCAATAAGGATAAAATAAATAGATTAAATGTGACAGTAAAAACACTTATAATGTTACAGAAGATTTCTTTTTTAATCAAAGAGTTCTGAACAAAAATGTATCAGCATATTAGAATGATATCTGAAGGATCATGTGACAGACTGGAGAAATAATGCTGAAAATTCAGCTTTGACTTACTGAAATAAATTACATTTTAAAATATATTCAAATAGTAAACTGTTCTTTTAAATTGTAATAATATTTCACAATATTACTGTTTTTACTGTGTTTTTAATTAAATAAATGCAGCCTTGGTGAGCATGAAAGACTTGAAAAACATCAAAAAATGTTAATGTCCCAAAACTTCATGTTCCATGAAGATATTTTGTAAATTTCCTTTCCTTTCCTAGCATGTTTCTAGCATGATTAACGAGTTGTTAGCTTGTTTCTAGCATGATTAAGAGGTTGCTAGCATGTTTCTAACATAATTAGCTAGTTGTTAACAGTTGTTTCTAGCATGATTAGCAAGTTGGTAGCATGCTGTTAACATGATTAGCATGATTTTAGTATGGTTAACAAGTTGCTATCATGTTTCTAGCATGATTCTAGTATGATTAGCAGGTTGCTAGAATGTTTCTAGCGTAATTAGCAAGTTGCTAGCATGTTTTTAACATGATTTGCAAGTTGTTAACATGTTGCTAGCATGCTTAGCATGTTGCAAGCATGTTTCTAGCATGATTAACATGTTATTAGCATGTCGCTAGCAAGTTCTTACTGTGTTGCTAACATGATTTTAACAAAAGTAGCATGTCATTAGCATGTTACTACCATGGTTAACATGTTGCTAGCATGATTACCATGTTGTTAGTATGCTTCAAGCATGATTAGCAAGTTACTAGCATGTTGCTAGTCTGTTCCTAGCATGATTAACATGCTGCTACCATGTTTATAACATGATTAGCATGTCGTTAGCATGTTACTAGCATGTTACTAGCATTTCTTTAACATGTTTCAAGCATGATTAGCAAGTTACTAACATGTTGCTAGTCTGTTTCTAGTATGATTAGCATGTTTTTAACATGTTACTAACATGATTAGCCAGTTACTAGCATGTTGCTAGCATGATTATCATGTCGTTAGCATGTTTCTACCATAATTAGCAAGTTACTAGCATGATTCTAGCATGATTATCATGTTGTTAGCATGATTAACAAGTTACTAGCATGTTGCTAGCATGTTTCTAACATGAGTAGCATGTTGTTAGCATGTTTCTAGTGTAGTTAGCAAGTTACTAGCATGTTTCTAGCATGATTAGCAACCTATGAGCATGACTCTAGTTGCTAGGCTTGGCTAAGAGATAGATGAAGTTTGATTCAGTCTCAAGGGATTCTGGGAGTTTTGACAGTTGGAGTTTGAATAGTCTTGGCTCATTTGAACATTCCGCTAATGTATGTCTAAAGGATTTTAGAAAAAACTGTAAGTCTGATCAGTTAGAAAAGATATAGCACACCTGATCAGATCAGTTTGAAGATCTGGGCTGAGTTTGGAGTTTGTCTCAGAAGAATAATAACTTATAAATTTAAGTCGGATTTCAGTAAGTTGTCTTTCTCAAGCCAACTTAAAAATGACCCTTATGACTGGTTTTGTGGTCCAGGGTCACATATTGTACTAAATCCTGCATTATTTTCCATTTTCTTTTTAACACAAAAGTAGATATTAGATAGAATGTCAACACTGTTCTTTTTCCATACAGTGAAAGCGGTGGAGATTTATACTGCTAACTTCAATAAATGGCAAAATAGGACAATAAACTCTGTCCGTATGACTCAATATTCTTAGTCTTTTGAAGTAAAATAGACTGAAATTGAATGTGTTATTCATTGATAATTTTTCTCTTTTGCTGTAGGTTTTATTGTTTGGAAAACAATGCTTGGACATTCTTGCTAAGATCTCTTTTTGGAGAAGTAAAGAGAGTTAATTAAACATTCCTAAAAGACTAAAAGTATAACGAAAGGTTCACAGGTTTCAATTACATCCTGAGCATAACAGTCAGCAGAAACAATACAATAATAGTGTTGATCAATGGACATTTTTTCATCATGTGTGATCGCTCCATCTTCCGCTGCAGTAATAGCTCTGAGTGCCTTTGCCTGGCCGCTCCTGGCTGGCCTTTATATCAGTTCGGCCTTAAAAACAGGCACTGAAACGGACGGCCGTGAAACTTGCGTATTATCCCAATGGCCCTTTCCCATGGCCCTCTCAATCAATCACAATGAAAACCCCCCAAATCGTCTTCCACCGGCCCCCTCCACTGTCGCCAGTAAACAGTTTTCTTTTACTAAGTAAATAGAGTGAGAGAGGGAGGGATGTGGAGAGACCTGTGGGGAAACAAAAGAAACAGGCCAATTATCCCTGGCATGGACACTGCCTCTGTCACCACTGCTTCCCCTTTAAAAGTACTTAGTGTGAATACAGCCGTTCTTCCTGCTCAAGTGCCTGTGCCTTTGATTTCCCACTGCGTCTCACACAACACCTTGAGGTTTTGTCATCTTTGCTTCTTATTGAGGTCAGATATGACAGTTTCAATAGACAGATACAATAAAATTATGGAAAAACAAGGACACACATTGGCAGACTATTGGGTACATATTGAACTCACATTTTAATAAGTCAAGGCTTATGCAGGCCATCACTGAATCTGCACAGGTATGATGACAGAAGACTTGTTACAGTGAGTCCCGTTCACACCAATACATATACAAATAATTAAAACAATAACTATATTAACATCCACGTTCCACACCAATGGACGGTAACACTCTGTTTATTACAAGTGCGCACTGCAGTTTTTTCGTCTTGATTTTGATTGGCTGTCAGTGTGTTTATTATGGAAGCCTAATTGCACCACTAAATAAAAAATAAAGAAAGGCAATTGCAACTTTTTATCTTTGATTATATCTCGCAATTCTGATTATAAAACACACAATACAAGTAAAGTCAGAGATATACTGTAAAATTGCAATTCTGACAACATCAGTCTTTTTTCCCTCCTCAAAATTAGACTTTAAAACTTGCAGTTGAGTTTATATTTCACAATTCTGTGCAAAAAAAGTCAGAATTGCGAGATATAAACTCAAATTTGTGAGAAAAAAGGCAGAATCTTGCAATTCTGGCATTTTTCCTATAATTGTGACTTATCTTGCAGCTCTGACTCTATAACTCACAATTACGAGTTTATATAATGTTTAAGTTTATAAGTTTATATCTCACTATTCCAAGAACAAGTCAGAATTGTAAGAAAAAAAAGTCTGAATTGTAAGATATAAACTCACATTTGTGAGAAGAGTCAGAATTGCTCAGTTCCTTTTTTCTCTGAATTGTGAGTTTATATTTCACAAATCTGATTTTATAACATGCAATGCAAGTTATTACGCCAGAATTGTGAAATATAAAATCTTTTATTCCTAGAATTGTGAGTTAATATCATGCAGTTCTTAGGGAAAAAAAGAAGTCAGAATTGTGAGAAAATTCGTAATAAAATTTTTCAGGAAACAGTTCCATAGTATTTTGATCATCAACCGGAAATAATTTTTAAAAACTTGCAACAATATCATTGCTCTTTAACTGTGAATGTATCTTATATCTACTGTTAATCAGGTGAAAAAAAAAAAGTATTCTTAAAGGGATTCCCTTAGCAGTAGTGTGAACTTGTAATTCTCATGGAAATAGAATCATCACTAAATTTTATAATTATAGATACTGTTAAAGTTATGTTCTTTGGTGTCAACAGGGCTGTGTTCATAAAGTTCTTGCTGTGTTCAAGGAAAACATCACAAATTTTAAGCTGTTATTTTACATTATTTTATTTTATTTTATTTTATTTTATTTTATCGTATTTTATTTTATTTTATCCAGGAAATGTTATGGAAAACAGTAAACTTCCATCTGGCTTTCAGGATTTAATTATGCACACTTAGCATGATGTGAATCAAAATGAGGAAGACCTGAAGCAAGGCAGTTATTTTATTTTATTTTATTTTATTTTATTTTATTTTATTTTATTTTATTTTATTTTATTTTATTTTATTTTATTTTATTTTATTTTATTTTATTTTATTTTATTTTATTTTATTTTATTTTATTTTATTTTATTATCCAGGAAAAGTCATGAAGAAGAGTAAACTGTAGATTCCGTCTATGCCTACTTATGGCTTTCAGGACTTAATTATGCACGCTTAGCATGATGAGAATCAAAATGAGAAAGACCTGAAGCAAGTCAGGTATTTATTTAAATGGAAGATTTGTATTCGTCCACACGGCATTGCTTCAAATACCGACTGACGGCACTATATCCATAGCTTTGGCACACGCAAGCATAACGCTGGAATCCATGAACAACTAGTTTCATGTCAATATTTGGAAAACATTAAGATAGAAATCATGCAAAAATATATAAATATTTCCTTCACTGACACAAGAGAAAAATAGCATTGGAAAAAATAAAAATGGAGTGAGAAAGAGAATAGAAAATAGAAAGGGAAAGTTGAAAGAACAGAGCGCCTCAGGCACATCAGCAGGGAATCCTAATAAGAAATATTGATTTCCCTGTTTTCTTTAAATGGGCCTGAAGCCCCAGCTGTGCAAAACACAGAGTAACCGTTTTAAAGGTTTGTGTAACGATCGGGATGCTACACATGCTGTGTGTCTGAGGGATTAGACTCCTAAAAGTGGGAAATTGAGGAGGGGGATTTCTATCATGTCAGAGAGAAAGAGAGAGACTGGAGATGCAATAGGAAGACTCTAAATTAAACAGAACATTCTCATTATGGAACACCGGCTCATGGAAATCCGCATTTTCAGCCAGATTATGGAATGCCGAAGTGGAAGGGAGGAATACAAAGCAGGAGACAAAGGAGGTAGGAAGCACCCTGCTCTTTGTTACGACATTGTTTAGTCTCACGAGCTTGCTCAGCTATTCAGCAGCACAGTCCGAGCTCTGTTCTGATCTCTTCCTTTGGGATCGTATGGGCATCTGAAAATTCGCTATTGTTCGATGAATGAGAGAACAATGCCTGCCCCTCCCACCGAGACCCACGGCATGAAAGTCATGCGCTCGCTGCAGTGGGTGATACCATTGCATTAGTGCCCCATCCGCCCTCTGACAGATAGGACTATGTTGACCCCTCAGTGTGCCTGCTGAGCGGACACTTGCTCAGATTGTACTAAAGAATGCGGTAGGCGATTTTGACTATCGGCATGTAGTCTGGTCCACTTATTGGCCGTTTATTGTGGACAAGAACTGCCCACTTAGGCAGGAAAGGTCTGACTAATTGGCTGACTGACAGAGAAAGCAGCCAATCAAACAAAATCATCATTTGTTGTTGTTTAGATGTGATGTTTAGAGGTGGGATTTTCTGAAATAGCATTGAAATACCATTCTGTCCATTCAAAAGTCCCATTAGAGGTTTACATGAAGAGCATAGCTCAACTTTTTTTTTTTTTTTTTTTTTGAAGGATAATTTGAGTGTGAAATCTCTGACCTTTAATTCAAAGACTGGCAAATCTAAACTCAGTTTGAGACATTGTTGAAATCTCTCCTAAAACTCAGAATAAGTGTCTGAGAAATAGGAGCACTCATACTGTAGCTGACAGAGCGGAAAACATTTTATTGCTCAGAGGCTGCTATTTTATCAATCTTATTAGAGTTCTCGGTTATATCTAATGTCAATTTCAACTTTGTCTTAGATGTTTCTCTTTAAATTCTTTAGAAGAATTAAAAAAGAATCAAATGAGATAGTTGACACAGTATGAGTATATAAACATGAAATAAACGTGGATCGCATAGCTCACATCACTGGGAGAATTTGTAAAACAATATCTTGGCTAATCTGAGGAGAGCTTGTATCAAGAAATAAAAGATATCTGGATTGTTATGAGATTGTTATGTGTTATAGACAACAAAAACTTTGTCTTCAAATGTGATATATAAGTGTATTTTCTTGGACTGAAATACATGGAGTGCAAAATATATTTAAATTAGTTAAAAATATTTGTAAAAATTCCATGGATTTTAGTCCAAGTAAATATGTTGTTATATGTCATGTTTGAAAAAAAAATGTTTTTGTTGTTATGAAAATATGTTTACATAAAATGTATATTTTGAAGTATAGTAAAAAAATGATTTTATTTTATTTTATTTTATTTTTACAACAAAAATGTATTTTCTTAGACTGAAATATATGGAGTGCAAAATATATCTTACATTTTTTCTTAAAAAATCTATTTAATTTAACTAAAAAAAACTAATTATATATATATATATATATATATATATATATATATATATATATATATATATATATATATATATATATATATATTATTTCTATTTTATATATATAGACATTATATTTTAATAACAACAAAAACGTGACATATAACTACATATTTACTTGGACTGAAATACATGGAGTGCAAAATACATTTCAAGTCTAAAAAAATCTATTCAAATGATTATAATTTTTTACATGTACACAAAAAAAAAAAAATGTGTGTAAAAAATTCTATGTACATAAATATTTTGAAGTTTGAATTTTGACACATATTGTAGCATTTTTGTATATTTTGAAATACAGTAAAAATATTATTTTATTTTAGTTTATTTCAGTTATTTTATTTTATTTTATTTTTACAACAAAAGTGTTTTCTTCAAATGTGACATGTAAATGTTTTTTCTTAGACTGAAACATATTGAGTGCAAAATTTTGTTTTAAATTTTTCTTAAAAAAATCAAATTTAATGATAAATATATATATATATATATATATATATATATATATATATATATTTTTTTTTTTTTTTTTTTTTTTTTTTTCTATTTTATATAGACATATTTTAATAACAACAAAAACGTTTTCTTCAAACGTGGCATAATTATATATTTACTTAGACTGAAATACATTTTTATTTGTTATTTGCTGTATGGGGTATTTCAGATACAATTTTGGTATCCTTGCAAAATAACAAGATGCGAGCCTCCAGTTGCTCTCAGTTTAATCTTATAAAATCTTAAAAAATAATATTAAATACTAAATTTAAATGATAAGTACTAACAACATCTGAATAGTGATAATTCTTTTGAGAAAACCCCCACAAGAAAAAGGAGGTAAGGTTTACAATGTGAATTTGGCCATGTAAAATGAGAAAAAGACTCATCCGAATCATGCCAGGCATTTCAAAGAGGCCAGGAAAAAAAAGTGAAAGGCCTTTCTTTGTTTTGTTTGCAAGACGCACACCCAAATCTGCATTTATGTCTTTCTGTTTCACACACACTCTGAGTCTCTCGGCTGGGTTTGGTACACTCAGAGCATTGTGTGGAGGTTGTGAGAAAGGCTGGTCTGTTTAAGCCGAGGCCGAGGGGAGGAAGAGGAGGAGGGGGTTGATAAGTGAATGACTGTGTGTGGATGTGAGGATGTCACTGCCCATCGGTTCCACTGGTGAGCTGGTACTGGGCCGCGCACCAAACAAGCAGTGCATTCTAATGCTACCGTGCTCTCTGCCCCGGTCCGACAGAGCCGTTTATGGACGCCGGGCTGATGAGAATCTGTTTCTTTATCTCTGCCATTAACAGTAGCCGACAGTTCTTGGTCTTAATGTGTGTGCTTGTGTGTGTGTGTGTGTGCTTCCTCTATCTTTTCTGTGTCTCTATCTCTGTCAAGATCCTGCCTCCTTTCATGCAGCTGCAGGGCTCACTGGTCTTCCCAGAGGAACATTTCATTGCGATTTCATTCTGTAAAGAGTTAGTTGAGCAAAAATGAAAATTGTTGTTGTCAGTTATTCACCTTTGTGTCACTACAAAGCTGTAGGATTTTATTTCTTCAGTCAAAAACACCAGCAGATGTTTTAGACGCAAATGAAAGTGGATGGTGACCGGAGGCTGTCAAGCTCTAAAAATAACAAAAAAGAACCATAAAAGAAGCATAACAGTAGTCTATATGACTTACACATTATATTACAAGTCTTCTGAAGCCACAGAAATGGAATAAAATGTATGTATTCACTAAAAGCTGCATTTGTGCAATTTCAGTACGCACATATTCGGATTTGGTGCATCATGATTGGTTATGAGATGTCAAAACCAGTCATTGACATTAATCCTGGAATGCTTTAATATATAGAAACATGAATAAGATTTCAGAGCTGTGGTAGAGGGAAGATTACCAGTGAATAATGACTTAAATCTCAGTCTGCTCCTCACACAAAGCTATCAAATCGAAAAAATGTAAGGTATGAGTAATACAGCCTATTTTTATGATAATTTTATGGTGCTGTTTGTCATAAGACAGACTGGTCACCATTCACTTTCTATCTTTTTTTTTAGAAAAAAGCAGCATCAGTGTTATGCTAAACATCTTGTATTCCATGAAAAAAGGACATGTTGAATCCTCCTTTTATTTTGGGGTAAAATTGGGTAATATTTTGGGGAAATAGTTTTCTTTAATAAAGTTATCATTTGTTGATTGCTTGCTTATTTATTTAGTTGTGAGGTGATTCCAACTTTTTATCTTACAATTCTTCAGGACTTTTTTCTTAGAATTGCGAGTGTATATCTTGCATTTCTTACATTATAACACAGTTACAAAAGTTTGGGAACCCCTTGCAGAGTCTGTGAAAATGGGGGGTGAAAACTTTTGAACAGGATGAAGATATCTAAATTTTTCTTGTTTTGTTGAATTATTTTTTCTTTCTTCATTTAGTACTGCCCTTCAGAAGCAACAGAAGATACTTGCATGTTTCCCGGAAGACAAATTAAGTACAATTTACCTTGATCTTTAAATTCAAAAAGTTTTCACCCCCCGGCTCTTAATGCATCGTGTTTCCTTCTGGAGCATCAGTGAATGTTTGAAACTTTTTAAATAGTTGTGTTTGAGTCTCTCAATTGTTCTCAGTGTGAAAAGATGGATCTCAAAATTATACAGGCACTGCTGGAAAGGGTTCAAATATGCAAAAGATGCTGGAAAACTGAAGAATCTGCAGGACCTGAAGGATTTTTCTGAAGAACAGTACTCAGTTTAACTGTTCAGAACAAACAAGGGACTCATGAACAACAATCACAAAACAAAACAAACAAACAAACAAAAAATACAGTCGTAGATCATCCAGGTAACCACACACAGTATTAAGAACCAAGGGTTCCCAAACTTTCGAAGGGTGTCATTTTAATAATTGTAGCTATTTTTTGGTCTTTTGGACTATATGCAAACAACTTTTATGTAAAATATCTTACTCAGGACAGTACTAAATAAAAAATAACATGCATTTTTGTACGATCTCACTTATTTTGTTAAAATTATTCACATTTTCACAGATTCTGCAAAGGGTTCACAAACTTTTGCATTAAACTGTATCATAAAATTCTGCCTTTATAGGTTTTCTACCTTAATAAGTTTGTCATGCAATTCTGAGAAAAAAAAAACAAAAAAACTTGCAACTGTGAAAAAAAAAAAGTGTCAGAATTATGAGACAAAAAGTTGCAATTACCTTTTTATTTTTTATTCAGTGGTGCAAACAGGTTTTCAAAGGTTTGGGATCCACCTGAGATCTTTGACTTTTGACTCTGACCTGAGAACGGTTCAAGACATTGTTGAGATCTCTTCTGGCTTTAAAAGGGACACGTCTGAGAAATCACTGCTGTCTAAAGAGAAACAGCTCATCAAGCTATTTTAAAAATGTGCCTGTAGCGACATTTCTGCAAAATGATAAAACATAGCTTCTTGCGCGTTTTGCACAAGCTGAATTTCTTTTTCCAGAAACTGGTGAATCTGGTGACATTACTATCTTTTATTATCTTGTGAATGGTGTAAAAAGGTTGATGCTGTATCGCATTTGAAAATAACAGTTTAACAACAGAAGTTGAAATCAAAGTACTGTACAGGTCCAACCTTGATGTTATGAAAGCATGAATAACGGTTTTGAGGTCCTTTTTAGAAAGCATCATCTTGAATCTAGCAATAGATCTTAACTGAAAGAAACTGCTTTTCATGACAGCTTTTATCTGTATATCAAAACACAAAGTGGGATTGAAAATAACAGCAAGGTTTTTGAATCACAAGAGAGAGGACCAAGGTGATTGACAAGGTCAGAGACCAAAACATACCAGCCACACTAAACCCCTCTACACCAAACCTAACTGATAGTGTTAACAAAAGCAAATGTGTAATTTAACACATGTTGAGTTCTTTTGTCTATTGTTTTGACTATTGTTACGTACACTCAAAAAATTATTCTGTGGGTGAAGTAGATACTACAGAAAAACCTACCTGAAAAAGTTAGTTAAGGCAATAATTGAAAAAAAAAACAAACAAACAAAGTAAATTCTATATTAGAACTCCATTCTAGCTTGTAGAAATTAAAGCGTAAATATCAACGTTATAAAATAAAGTAAAACCTACTTTACTTTTCTGATACTGATGTTCCAGTCATGTACTGGGGCATGAATAATTAATAAGGCTGATTTTTTTCCCGTTTTCCAGCTGTATTTGCACTGTTTTATCATTGCTTTTGTTAGGTTTAGTAACTTGCGATTTTGTTACATTTGTAGTTAATTTTCTAGTCAAAATGATACATTCATACTCAATACTCAAAAATGAACCACAGAATGTCATTGTTCAGAAAGGCACTATCATTGTATTGTGCACCAAGTAATGAAGTCTCTGTGTTGTGATATCCACTTTAACATCATGGTTTAATTCAGTGCTATATTACAGTTTTTCTCAGTCGATTTGACACTTTTCTCTAATGTAGTGTAATTGCTCTCAAAACAATTAACATAGTAATCTAAACACAGGCTTATGTTAACAAACAGTTCAACTTTACTGCAAAATAAACCACAGGATTTTTTTCTTCTTCTAATAATGCATTTATTTAAAGTAATTATCAACATCAAAACTTTAGGTTTACCCAACACCTGTCACCCATGTGACAAACTAAACTAATAAAACTATAAAGTCATATATGATAACACTATAAAATAAAGGTAATAAAAATCTGGTTGTGCCACCTTTAGCAACAAAATCTGAAAACTTTCTGATAACCATTGATCAGAGTTTCGGCCCAGTCTGTCCACTCTTGTTTGTAGAACTGCTCTAGTTCAAAATAAAATAAAATAAAATAAAATAAAATAAAATAAATAAAATAAAATAAAATAAAATAAAATAAAATAAAATAAAATAAAATAAAATAAAATAAAATAAAATAAAATAAAATAAAATAAAATAAAATAAATATGAAATTATGAAAAATGTTTGGACATTTACAGTAAGTTGTCCCAAGAGGGCTAAAATCTCAACAATCATAGTACAACTCTTATAAGTGTATTTACGTAGTAACTTTTGTTCTGTTTTTTTTGTTCCAGCTTCATGATTTCTTACATAGTCATTTTAGGTAGCTCTCTTGTCACTGTGTTGTGTGTTTTATTAACCGAATAGTTATCAGTTTAGGGACATTTGAAAATATACCATGTTCATTAGATCATATGACAAATTACAGAGTTTTGTTTGTTGTGTTTGGACAAATGGTACATAAATGTTTGGTGATTTGTGTAAAACCAAAAATGAAAGCAACAATTGTTACCAAGTATTTCGCTCACTGTGCTAACTGTTTTGAGAACAGTGACCTGAGTTTGGAGAAATGTGTCAAATTGATTGAGAAAAACTGTAAGTAAAATATAACACTTTACAATAAGGTGTCATTTGTTAACATTAATGTTTTAACTAACATGATCAAGCAATGAACAATACATTTATTACAGTGTTTATTAATCTTTCTTAATGTTAGTTAATAAAAATACAGTCGTTCATGTTAGTTCAAAGGGCATTAACTAATGTTAACAAACACAACTTGTGATTTTAATAATGCATTAGTAAATGCTGAAAGTAACATTAAATAAGATTAAGAAATGCTGTAGAAGTTTTGTTTATTCTTAGTTCATGTTAACAAATGTAGCTAAAGGAGTAGTTCACTTCCAGAACAAAAATGTACAGATAATGTACTCACCCCCTTGTCTTCCAAGATGTTCATGTCTGTCTTTCTTCAGTCGTGAAGAAATTATGTTTTTTTTTTGAGGAAAACATTTCAGGATTTTTCTCTATATAATGGACTGATATGGTGCTCCAAGTTTGAACTTCCAAAATGCAGTTTAAATGTGGCTTCAAGTGATCACAAATGCGGTTGTAAATCATCCCAACACTCCTCAGCAATAAAGGGTCTTATCTAGTGAAACGATCGTTATTTTCATTCAAAAAAATACAATTTAAATACTCGTCTTGTCTCACTCTCCCTGAACTCTGTGTATTCTGGTTCAAGACAGTTAGGGTATGTTGAAAAACTCCCATTTCATGTTCTCCCTCAACTTCAAAATCTTCTTGCATCACTGTAAGACAAGACAAGATGAGAGCAAAAGCAAGAGAAGACAAGCGTTTGGCATTAAAAAGTATATAAATTGTATTATTTTTATGAAAATAACCGATCATTTCGCTAGATAAGACCCTTCTTCCTCGGTTGGGATCATTTACAACCGCATTTGGGATCCTTTGAAGCCGCATTTAAACTGCATTTTGGAAGTTCAAACTTGGGGCACCATATCAGTCCATTATATGGAGAAAAATGCTGAAATTTTTTCCTCAGAAAGCATAATTTCTTTTCGACTGAAGAAAGAAAGACATGAACATCTTGGATGACAAGGGGGTGAGTACATTATATGTAAATTTTTGTTCTGGAAGTGGACTTCTCCTTTAACCAATGTTAACTAATGAACCTTTTAGTAAAGTGTTACCAGCAAAATCAAAGTATTGCCAAGTAAGCTTTGACGTACTAAGCTAAAGTTACTTAGTTTCTTTGTTAAGTTTAAACAACTTGGGTAAGACAAATAATTGGTAAATTGTACAGAGCAGTAGCAGTAAAAATGTACTTAAAAAGTATATATATATATATATATATATATTTTTTTTTTTTTTTTTTTTTTTTTTTCAGTGTAAGAAAAGCCAAATGGAGCTAGTTATGTGATGTAAATTTCAAAATCTATTAGTTCACAAATCATGCACCATAGTAAAAAAAATATTTTGAGGTCATATTGAGGTAATGTGCAAGAAACTACATAAAAGTAAGTCCTTATAAAACAATAATTTGCCCCTGCAATCATAATTTGTATGGAAAGGAATAAATCTTTTGGGGGTTTTAATTCCACTATTTTAACTAAAAACTGCAGTGAATTATATGTATATGTACGTTTTTTGAAATTTTGCAAACAGGTAGAGACATTTTTCCAGTAGCATTTGTTGGGGTATATATAAGTATATATGAAGATATAATTTGTTATTTTTCATTTCCTGCATGTTATTCTGCTGTGGTAATATTGATAGATGTGTGTGGAAGCTTTTGAGGTCAGCAGCACTAAAATGAATAAATTCATAATCAGATGATCATGTGTTAGTTGCTGTTTATTCTCTCAGATCCGTATTATACCATCATTGCCTGAGATGCATTGTATCCTGCACATCTGCATTTTTGCAACGACTGCCATTATATGCCACATAAAATGCATTTCCAATTACGCTACTTTTTATTTTGGACAATAAGTAGTTTTCTATCCTCCCCAGACTCTAAGCTGCTTTGATGAGACAAAAACAAATTAACAGCGTCTGAGTGACTGAGTTCAGCTTCGCACCTGCACACCTGTGGCCGCCCCCCATCCCTTCAACGGTCTCCACGGTGACAGCGAGAGGACGAGAGAGCAGGAGAGAGAGAGAGAGAGAGAGAAAGAGAGAGAGTGGAAAATGATGCTCTTCGGGCGAGTGTTTCGGCACGCTCCCTCACACACCCTCTTTCACATCTCCTAATGGCCTGGAAAGGTGTTAATGTGTTTTTTCAGTTAATTAACTACTTCAATTAGAACTGGGGAGCTGTGGTGGAACAAGGGAGAGGGAAAGCAAAGGGGAAAGAGATGAGTGCAAATATAAAGAGAGAGACGTAGCGGTGGAGGGTAATGCTAATGCCCTCAGAGGCAGACATGGAGCGTGTGGCTAGTATGTTCCTATGGCAGGCGCTCTGATTAGGATAAGAGTGGAATGAGATTTCCCCTCATTAATTTGGAGCCTCGCTAATGACCTGTAACTTTTCTAATGCTCGGCTTGACTGTTATTGTCTAGACATTGTTGCAGGTATTTAGGCATAAGCTTAATAAATGGGTATTATGATTAATCCTGAAAATGGCATTTCAAGCACAGTCTCATTTGCATTCACGCTTTTTAGATGATTCCAAAGCTCAGAATTGTGAAACATGAAAGCATTGATTTTCTTGACATTTGCATACAATGTATTGTTATTTAACAGATAGTTTTGTTTCTGAAATATGATTGGACTCAGTGAATTTATTGTGAGTAAAGGGTGTTCTTAGGCACAGTACACAATACAAAGTTTATTATTAATTTTTCATTAATAAAAGGTCATGCATTACTATGATTTTACCATTAGTAAAGAGTGAACAATGCAAAGAATGATTACAGAATTCAGTAGTGAATGTCAATTAATAGGGTCCTCCTTACTTGACATTCAGCACTGAGTTCTGTTATAATGATTACGCTCTGATTATACAGCTTTTATGAGCTCATATTAATTGAGACTATGAAATATTTGTACTTTTAAAACTTAATTTGTCACAACACTGGACCATTTATATGAGCTACCGTAATGAAAACATAAAAATGGGGGGAAAACAGGTCATTACAATTTGAGAAAAAATTGATGAACTCAAATACACATTTGGACTTTCAAACCTTTAGAAATATTAAGCTATAATCACGATGGTGACGTTTATTAGCAGTGTTTTGTATCACTTTTTATTTCACTGTAGAAAGGAAAACTATAGAGCTACAACATCTCAACTGCAGCTGCTACAACAGCAAGTTTTGTTTTTAATGGAATGTTGTTTATTCTAAATTATTTATTTGTGCATGTTATATTTCTATATAATTTAAATATATAATATAAAGATATAAATAATATGTTATAATTTATTTATATTTTTAAAGGAGAAGTCCACTTCCAGAACAACAATTTGCAGATAATGTACTCACCCCTTTGTCATCCAAGATGTTCATGTCTTTCTTTCTTTAGTCGTAAAGAAATGGTGTTTTTTAAAGAAAACATTTCAGGATTTTTATCCATATAATGGACTGATATGGTGCCCCGAGTTTGAACTTCCAAAATGTAGTTTAAATGTGGCTTCAAACGATCCCAAATGCAGTTGTAAATGTTCCCAGCCAAGGAAGAAGGGTCTTATCTAGTGAAAAGATCAGTTATTTTCATAAAAAAAAATGACAGTTCGGGTATGTTGAAAAACTCATATTTTCTCCCTCAAATTCAAAAATCATTTCAAAATCATCCTACATTGCTGCAGAAGTACCAACCTAATCTTTGCAAAGTGAACATGCAAAGAAGATCAAACACCCTTAACAAAAACGATAAAACAGCGATATAGGACCATTTTGAAGTTGAGGGAGAACATGAGATGGGAGTTTTTCAACATACCCTAACTGTCATGAACCGGAAAAAAACAGAGGTTGGGAAGAGCAAGACAAGACGAGTGTATGCAATTAAAAAGTATATAAATGGTATTAACTGATCATCATTCTGCTAGATAAGACCCTTCTTCCTCGGCTGGGATGGTTTACAACCACATTTGGGATCGTTTGAAGCCACATTTAAACTGCATTTTGGAAGTTCAAACTCGGGGCATCATAGAAGTCCATTATATGGAGAAAAATGCTGAAATGTTTCCTCAAAAAAAACATAATTTCTTTACGACTGAAGAAAGAAAGACATGAACATCTTGGATGACAAGGGGGTGAGTACATTATGTGTAAATTGTTGCTCTGGAAATATAATTTTTTTTTTTTTAAGTTACAGCATTAATTGCTGTGGAAATTTGCTGCAGAGTGAAAAGGGTCCATTGTGGATTATTTTGTGCATGGACCTTTTTCACATTTCCATGGTTCTCAGAAGTCTTCATGGCTGGGTTATGATAACAAATTTATGAAGGAAAAAAAAATCAAGAGATTGATTACTTTAGTTTGCTGACACTCCCTTCCAGCGGAAAGATAAATGAGATCTCTTTAACATCTCAAACATTTCTACTAGACAGACATGAGTTACTTTAACATAAAATGGAGACTTTT
Organism: Cirrhinus mrigala; assembly: GCA_036247105.1. Classification (NCBI taxonomy): domain Eukaryota; kingdom Metazoa; phylum Chordata; class Actinopteri; order Cypriniformes; family Cyprinidae; genus Cirrhinus; species Cirrhinus mrigala. The sequence goes on along the minus strand of CM070019.1, from coordinate 7,078,199 downwards.
GCTTGAGTCCCCTTCTTCTCACACTTGTCTCCCAAGACAAAATCTCTAACACTCTTTAGTAGATGTCTCATAATAATTATACACTGTGCTCACACTTTTCTTATCAGCTACAGATTGTGAAGCTCTCACATTTGTCTCCTCTAAAGCTGAGAAGAGATCTCAACAACATCACATGCTGGGCTCAGATTTTTTCCTAAACATTATATTCATCTTCTCCAAAGTTTCAAAGATCTCAATAACATCAAACACTATGCTCAGAATTTTTTCCTTTGCTAGAGATTCTGAATCTCTCCAGAGACCTCAACAACTTTACAAAGTGTGAACCAAATCAGGTACTTGATAGGCACTAAATAAAGTAAAAAAACAATCCATAAATGCAGAGTTTAGAGGAGACAAATGTGAGACCTGGAGTCTCCCGAGCTTAGGAAGAGCAGCCACTGAATAATAATTTTCAGCTGTTGCATTAAAACACTAACACAGCAGTGTAAACCAGTAAAAAAGACATTAAAATATGTTAAAATGTGTTATTACAGTCTTTCTACAGGTTATTTGCATTGTTACACCAGTAGCTGGCATTAGTAACTTTAGGGGTGAGTCATTTGAATCGTTAATTGATTCGTTCAACAACACTGATTTACTCAGGAACCAGATTTGGGGAAAGTTACTTTTAAAAGTAATGCATTACAATATTGCGTTACTCCCTAAAAAGTAACTGATTATGTTACTTAGTTACTTTTAAGGAAAGTAATGTGTTAAATTACTTTTGCATTAATTTTTAAATCTGAGCAGGGTTTGCTTGTTTGTTTTTAATATAAAAAGTTCTATTTTTGGCAAATGTAAAACCCCTCTCACACCAAAAGCGAAATGAATAAGCCTCTGGCTGAAGGAAAAGTAAATTCACTGGAGAATAAAGTTCAACACTCCTCAGCAATAAAGAAATGAAGCACAGATGTTAGGTTATCAAAAGTAATTTTTGCTTATTAGTATGATTGAATTGGATCATTGAAGGTCAGCAGCAAAGACACTGGTTAATAAAATGGGATTAAATACAAGATGGATATTTGTGTTATTTGCTCCTGAACTTCCGATTTCTCTCAACATGGGGAAAGTAGAGCTTTCAGTTAATAAATGGGAAAACAAAGTAACTGGTGTTACTTATTTGAAGATATTTTCTTGTAAATTAAAAAGTAATGTGTTACTTTACTAGTTACTTGAAAAAGTAATCTGATTACGTAACTTGTGTTACTTGTAATGTATACCTTGTAATGTATACCTTGTAATGTAACTAACACTGTGTGTTTTTTGGATACGTTGGAGGATCAACTAGCAGTTGTGTGTCTAAAATGTTACCTAACTAAATGTGGATTGATCTGTATAAACACAAACCTCAATTGGGACCTTGTTCGCATCTACAGCCAATCACAGCGTTATTGCTATTTCAACCAACAGCACGATTGCAAACTATGATACTGACAATGAAAAGACCGTGAAGTGATATGAGAGACATGAAAGTAGCACACTACATAAAAAATTTGCTTTGAACAATGACCAGTTTGCCAGTTATACAAACAACCGAACACCACACCACAACAGTCGGGCTCCAGAAATAAAAACTCCATTCATTTTCCCCATAGGGAAATTGATTTTTGGTGCAAACTGCTGTCCCACAACTGAAAAACACATTTAAAAAAACATTTGAGTATTCAAATCTTAGATATTTACTAAGATTCTTCTATTATCTATTACAGTCAACAATAATATAAAAAAATATTAGTGAACCTAATCTATCTATATAATCACCATTTAGTGGGAACTTTCAATTGGAAGGTTGTATATATATATATTGTGGGTAGATAAATGAGGTAAATGTGTTCGGTTGGAAGGTTGCTATACACACACACACACATACATACAGTATATATATATACAGTAGTCAACATTTGAAGTGGATCAAAAAAGTTCAAAGTTGTCCTAAGACAAGAACAGGTATTGTTTTTGGTTTTAGGACAACTTCGATGAAATTTTTTGATCCACTTCAAATGTTGACTACTGAGATAAATGTTGACTACTAAGGGGCGGAGTCCGGCGGCCGCACACGCTGAAGTCCGTGATACACAGGGGGGCAGCTTCTTCTGAGCGGCATCATCCACCTTCCACGGACTTTCCACTACTACTTCTGGAACGGCCCGGCATCCTGGCCCGTCAGCCGTCTCACGCCCATCCGGCGGCGTCCGTTCCCTCGACGCACCCTTCCTGGACCCACGAGGACACCAGCGTGCATGCACGGGGAAGAGACCGGTCTCCTGAGGAGAGGCGCGCTCGGCATTTTAACAGCGGCGGTGATGAGGCTTCATTAACATCAGGTGTGCCTCATCACACGCCGCCAGACCTGGATGTTTCGGCGCCCCTCCTCCTCCCACACGCCCACTCCCGTCGGGAGCCTGGTGAAGGGCGGCGATTACCGACGGGGTGAAGCTGATAGTTAGGGGGGGAGGCAGCCGACTCGTCACAATATATATATATATATATATATATATATATATATATATATATATATATATATATATATATTTAGTGGGTAGATAAATGAGGTAAATGTGTGAAAAACCTGTGGATATCTTCAAGGAGCATCACTACTGTACACCATTTTACTGTAATTAAGCACACTTTTTTGGGATTTATTCCACAACATTTAGTCCACAACATTTAATTTAGTCAAAATTGTGCTAGCTAACCATGTACTGATTAGCATCTATGAGTTAGCTTCAAAAGTATCTAAAATTGTCACTGCCCAAACAATCATTACTGAAACATTTGGTGGAGTTTCGGTAGTGACATCTTTGATTTTTTTGGGTGTTATCCCATAAAATTGTCACTACCGAAACAGTCATGACAAATCATCATTGTTTCTGTAGTGACAAAAGGGAAAAACATAACCTTCATATTTGGGGGAAATAAACAAAAATTAGTAGAGTTAGGCAATTTTTAGTATTTTAGTATGTTTAGTAGTGTTTTAGTTTGCAAGTTAAAGTCTGTAATGTGATGTGGTCGCTACCAAAGCATTACTGTCACTACCGAAACATGGGATGTTTCGTGAAAAATAAAGTATATTGAATTATCAACTAAGATGTTATGATAGTTTTTGGTTTAATGTATATTCAAACTAACGAATCCTTACCTTTGAAATCAGTATGATCAATTTTCTGCCATTTAGGCTACAAAGAAAAATTGGATTGTAATTGTAATTGTTATGTAATTGTTATTTATTTATCTTTGATTTTTTTTAAGTAAAATTGCAAAAAATATATTACAATGTAGATGTAAGCAAAATCTTAATAGGTCAATATAGCCCTTCTAATTAAATTGTTATTACTGTTTTACGGTAGTGACAAATTTGGGGACAAGTATTTTTAAAAAATCTGAAAATACAATATGAGAATTAACCTTGAGAAATATGTACCTTGGATATTATACAATTTGCATTCATACAAATGTTTTAGAAAAAAGCGTTTTTTTCAAGACGTTTACAACTTTGGACCGATTCTATAGAATGCCCATATGCTTTTGTTGAACCAGTCTGTTTGTATTAATTCAACTTATTTATTTATTTTTAAAAATCATGTTTAGAAGCAGAATGCATGGTAAAACTACATTAACCATGATGCTGTACAGAAAAGTTGCAGCAAGCAAAGTGCCCATTCCCATGAGTCATTGCAAGTGAAGTAATTGAATCAGTTTGTTTTTACATCAAAGAAAAGTTTGTAAATTGTGTTTGTGATTCTTTTCATAGCTACAGTAGTTGGCCTGGTTCAAGGTATATAGCTTTTATATGTGAAAAAATTTATGAAAAAAAAAAAAACTTCTAGAACCAGCGCTGCTGAAAAAGTGGTCAGGCACTAATGCACTTTACTGATCATTCCAAATCCAGAGAGTGCTGTAATAAATAAAGCTTAGTGCTTTATATTTCACATAGTTTGACTGAATGCAGAATGCTTATCGAGGTGCTGTTAGTATCCCGGTCAACATCCTCCAAACCTCCCCCACCCCTCTGTCTCTTCCCCTTCTTCATTCCCTTTCTCCACCTACCTCATATATCTCTATGACAGCGCTTAATGACTGTCCTGAATGAGGCAACTTTTTTTTCCTGAGCTCATTCTATCTCAGAGACGCTGTCAGCGGTGACACGCTTTAACTGTAATGTCCGCGGAGGCCCACAGCAGCCACACACCATCCATTCATCCCCATTTACCCTGTCTGTCCGCGTCTTCTCGTTTTCTCATTCACGTCTGCGCGGCAGCCCGAGAGGAAGAGTTTATGCATGTTTCCCCGTGCTCAAATTCCTCACAGATTGGTGTTGATCGATCGCCGAGCCCTCAAACTGGCACGACCAACTCACTCTGACAGCCACTTGCGCCGAGATCAGAATTTCAGTCCTATAAATAGCCACTGACAGAAGCGGGATGGAGATGCTGCTATTTGAGTCATCAACTTTGTGTTCTGAATGTGTGTGAGAAGCTTCACGGCTCAGTATAGATAGTTTTAGTGTAGAAACATGCAGAAAATCTATATTTTGTTCATACACAACCAGTGCTTGAAGTGGGCCGGTACACACCGGTACGCAGTACCGGCACTTCTGGATTTTAGCCTTTTGCGTACTGGCACTTTTTCGTGTGTACCGGCACTTCTGACATGTTGCCGGTACTCAGAGTCAAAGCGTCACTGTCTAGTCGATTAGAAATGGCACTATATAAATCACATTACCAGGAGGAGTCATCTCATTTTGACAATTCACATGAATGGATGCAAGCGGAGTTGATCTACTTCTGATCAACTGAAAGTGTGCGGGGTAGATGCGTATAATATGCATGGGAAAACTGCGTATTATATGCACGACAAACACATGCATATCATTTGTGCGCCAAAGTCAATTTCAGCGCATGAATAACATGCCAAATAGAAACAGCAAATCGTGCTATTTATACGCATTTTCATGAGACCGGCTCTCGAATCCATTATAACGGAAACAATAACTTAAAATGAAAAGAAGCAGGTTTTGCATCACATAATTTTAAACCGGTAAACTCCTGGAAGTCCAAGTGTTCAGTAAGTGAAAGCATTCAAACTGAAAGTTCAAAATAGCACTAATACAGAGAATAGTGACTTGCATCCAGATGTTGGTATATTATTATTTTCAGTGTGTATTTGGCTTAAAAGCAGGAGTGTTTTATAGTGAATGCTGGCTGAAGGAGTTTTAGATTATGTGGTTGTCAGAGATGTAGTGATTCTGAATGGATCCATATATATTAACAGTCAGGACTTGCTTATTTGTGTTAAAATGTATTTAATTATTGATTTATTGATTGTGGCACTATACATACATTGTGAATTATGACAGGGGGAGGAGTACCAGCACTTCTTTTTGTCCACTTCAAGCACTGTACACAACAATAGGTTTTGTAGACAGAAGCCGATGATGATGACGAAACTGATGAATCATATGCTCAAAACAATTTGAATGTTGAATCATGTGCTCAAACCATCATCTTATATTGTCATTCAAATGCTCAAAATGCTTTGTAGTGGGTTGTTGTGTTTAAGGGAGGCAAAAATCCAGTCCTAAATGATACCATAAATTCTCACAGTCTTCCTTTGAGTACAGGCTTTCATGATGTAATGATGCTTTGACTGTCGGGAAGAAATCTGCTGTGGAGCAAATGGAAGACACTTGGAAGCACACTTCTGAAAGTGAAAATGGCAAATGGGACAACTTGTGCTTTTTTTAAACTTAAAGGGATAGTTCAGCCAAAAATGAAAATTCTGTCATTAATTTCTCACCCTCATGTTGTTCCAAACCTGTAAGACCTTCATTCATCTTCAGAACACAAATTAAGACATTTTTGATGAAATCTGAGAGCTCTCTGACCCTGCATAGACAGCAACGTAACTGAAAAGTAGTCAAAAGCCCAGTCAAAGCCCAGAAAAGTAGTAAGGACATTGTTCAGTGTAAGTAAATTTATGAAGTAATTTTATTTTATTCAACAATTTCTTCTCTTCTGTGTCGGTCTTCAACCCGCATACACGACAGTACCATGTTTAATCCAATGTTTAACCAAACCTTCTGGGTATTTTTATTTATTTATTTTTTTTAACTCAACCATTGTTTAAAAATTACTATATGGCTGGCTTAAAATGAACGCAAAATTTAAAATGAAAAAGATACAGGGGTTGGACAATGAAACTGAAACACCTGGTTTTAGATCACAATTAGTATGATATTGGGCCTCCTTTTGCAGCTAATACAACATCATTTCATCGTGGGAGTGACAAATACAAGTCCTGCAAAGCAGCCAGAGGGATTTTGAGCCATTTTCCTCTTGCAGAACAGTGGCCAGGTCACTATGTGATGCTGATGTGGGAAAACGTTTCCTGACCCGCTCCTCCAAAACACCCCAAAGTGGCTCAATAATATTCAGATCTGGTGACTATGCAGGCCATGGGAGATGTTCAACTTAATTTTCATGTTCATTAAACCAGTCTGTCACCAGTCTTGCTGTGTGTATTGGTGCATTATTATCCTGATACAGAGCACTACCTTCAAGGTACAATGTTTGAACCATTGGGTGCACATAATGAAACTTTACACTCTGCTCTAACTGGTGTAATGTACAATAAGTGAAGATTGGGCACCAGACAGCGCAAATATAGCCATGAAACCTCCAATACTATATTGGCGAGTGTTTCAGTTTCATTGTCCAACCCCTGTACATAATTACTAGAGGTGTCAGCAATTTAAAAAACGTTTATTATTTAATGATTATTTATTCAACTTATTAATAAATGTTCATTTCCAAACAATTTTGGGTTTATTCAAAACAAGAAATATAGTAATTTTTAAGCAATAGTTGAGTTAAATAAATTTACCCAGAAGGCTGGGTTAAACATTTGTGACCCTGGGCCACAAAACCAGTCATAAGGGTCAGTTTTTTGAAACTGAGATTTATACATTATCTGAAAGCTGAATAAATTGTTAGGATAGGACAATATTTGGCCGAGATACAACTATTTGAAAATTTGGGATCTGAGGGTGCAAAAAAAATCAAAATATTGAGAAAATCAACTTTAGAGTTGTCCAGATGGAGTACTTAGCAATGCATATCAAATCAAAAATTAAGTTTTGGTATATTTACGACAGGAAATGTACAAAATATCTTCATGGAACATGATCTTTACTTAATATCCTAATAATTTGTGGCATAACAGAAAAATTGATAATTCTGACCCATATAATGTATTGCTGGCTATTGCTACAAATATACCCGTGCTACTTAAGACTGGTTTTGTGGTCCAGTGTCACATTTAACCCAACTGCTGGGTCAAAACATCCCAGTTGATGGGTTTGTCCATATTCCACTCAGTGCTGGGTTGTTTTTAACCCAGCATTTTTTTTTTAGAGTGTAGTCTTGTTTAATATTTTGTAATCCATTGAAACAAGTTTATGGAAGGATATTTCGGACTATTTTCAAAATGAACTGCAAATTGTATTTTCAATTGCGTTTTCCATATGTGGATGCATAAATTGTGACATAATCCAAATGCAATTGCAAATGTCTACACGGAGACCTGTCAATCAAGGTGAGGGGTGGGACTGTACTATGGGGTGTGTTTGTATTGGAGGTGACATCACTCACAGATGATAATTTTGGTAAATTATTTAACCAAAATAGGAGGGATCACAGAAAAATACATGTTATTGTTTATTAAGTACAGACCTGAATAAGATATTTCACATAAAAGATGTTTACATATAGTCCACAAGAGAAAATAATAGATAAAAATGACCTTGTTCAAAAGTTTACGTACACTTGATTCTTGTATTAAGAGCAGGGGGGTGAAAACTTTTGAAGATCAGGGTAAATTTAACTTATTTTGTCTTCTGGGAAACATGTAAGTGTAAGTACTAAACGAGAAAATATAATATTTAAGCAAAATAAGAAAAATGTACATGTTTCCATTCTGTTCAAAAGTTTTCACCCCCTGCCTCTTTATGTATTGTCTTAGATTATGTCACAATTAACGTGTCCTTATGTGTACTACATACTACATACTACATAAAATACTCATGAGATCTCCTTGCATCTGCCAGTGTCATTGCTGGACAGTCTTACTTCACAAAATTGAGTCATCTACATGTTAATATTTGATGTAATATTTTGTATTTTTTTCTGGTTATAGTTCTGTTCTGTCAATTATTTTGTCATCCAAATTTTTTGGAGGGGACATTGTGTCCCTAGCCACTTCGAACAAAACAACCCAGCCATTGAGGCGCGCTCACTGAATGGTGTCAAGGCTGTAGAAATTGCTAGATTGTTTGGTGTATCAGAGATGATGTTTTGATGCCAAGGGACAGTTGGTAATGATGTGGAACTCTGAGCTGCAGCATCTCTTAAAAGCTTGGATATTGTGTTTGTGGCATGAAACAGATTTCATATATATAAAGACATTACAAGAACATCAAACCACTTTGGTTACATTCCTCTGCCTTTGTAAAGCTCCACCCACAGGTCTTGATTGACATTTGTATTTGATTCATCTTGAGTCTTTGGTTTGAGTTATCTTTTATTTATTACTACACTGTTGTACTCAGGCCTCCTACTCTTGCATTGCTGAATTTTTGACCTTCAGTATTTTGACTTCAGCCCAGTTTGACAGAAAGATCAACACGGAAAGTGACCAACCGCAGTTTGGTTTGTTTTCACGTGCCGTTTGAAGGCCAGATGTGACCCCTTTGAAGGCCAAGCCCACTGGTGGCATGCTTTCGTGACCCCTCACATCTGTGTGTTTAGTACAGTGGGAAAGTATTGTGTGACATTCTGTGGCCTTCGTTTAATTGAGTTGAGCTGAACTGTGATATTTGTGAGGCGCAGCACACACTGTGCTCTGGCAAGATAACAAGCACTGTGAGATTCTGAGAAAGTTACAAAATTATTGAAAGATCCACATGAGAATCACAAATACATGGCTATTTTTCTGGGTCACTGACTGTTATATTTACTGTGACGAACACCTAAATATACCTTTTGAAGTTGCTTTTGGATACAACCAGGTTACAAATGTACTGGGGTGGTTTTGAACAATTATAATGTTCTTATACTGGGGTATTTACATAGTTCTTTGGAAATTACTGTAATGTGGATCTGTTCAGATCCAGTGAATAAGAAGAATTCTGTCAGTAACGACTGTGTCAGTCTGTAGTGTGACTTCTAGTTATAGACAGATCGATATCTGTTGTTCTTGAAAGTGTTGCGAGAGGTGAAAACCACTACAAATCTGGTCAGATGATTCCTAGATAATTGGTTTTTAAGCTTCAGTCACTAGTTCTGTATCAAGTACACTGGACAGTGAGTAGGTTATTTCTAGTTTTGTCCTGTTGTAAAAATCTGCAATCATTTGCTTCCTGGCAATTGTTGGTATGTCTTCTTAAGCCTCTTAAATCATATATCAAATTTATAAGGGGGAAAAAAAAAAAAACTTATTTACTGTCTTAAAAAGAGATTTTGTTTGTAATTATCTTTCATCCCTAATGTGCATGAAAGGGAAACAAATCTGCAAACTCTAAAGTATTAGAGGGGAATTAGAGTTGTAAGAAGAAAATTAACACCCCACCCCCTTTATTTTTACATTAGTACAAAATTAACCAGTTTACAATTATGTATGTTTGTACTAAAGTATCTGTTTAATGATTAAATATATGAAATATTTAAGGACAAGTATATTGCATAATGGCTCTCTGCATTTGTACAGTCACAATAAAGGTAAATGACTGGGTTTGATAGTATGATTATATGAAGAGTTCAGATACAAAAGCCTCTAAATCCATCTGATGTATTTCTTTAAAATTAACACTTCTTTCCGTCTACTTTGTATAGGTTTCTGTGTAAGTACTGGTACTTCTGATTGACTGGCTGAGACTGGAATTTAGCGAGTTTGAAGAAAAAGTATTTGATGGATGTATACTGTGTGTCAGGAGCATTCACTCAGTATCATTATATCACTTTTGACCGAGATGGCTTTTAGCTGGTTTCGTGCATCTGAATTCTTCATATATATATATATATATATATATATATATATATATATATATATATATATATATATATATATATATATATATATTAGTTAGTTAGTTAGTTGGATCCAATTAGCATGGATGTGCAAGGATTTATTTTATTTTATTTTATTTTATTTTACTTTATTTTATTTTATTTTATTTTATTTAAGGTACATGATTGGATTTTATAGTAAGAAGTTATTTATTTATTTATTTATTTATTTATTTTTAATATACATTTCAGCTAGTTGGATGGATTTTTTATTGTATTATTTTTAGGGCTGTCAAACGATTAATGGCAATTAATTGCATACAAAATAAAAGTTTGAGTTTGTCTCATAAACGTGTGTGTACTGTGTCCAATTATTATGCATATATAAATACAAACACATTCAGGTACATGTATAAGAAATATTTATAAGTATATGTGTTTATTATAATTTTTATATAATTTATATTATATATAAATACAAATATTTTCTACATAGATAACATATTTCTCTTAAATATATACATTAATTCGTGTGTATTTATATATACATAATAATTACACACAGTACACACACATATATTAGGCAAACTCAAACTTTTATTTTGTATGCGATTAATCGCCATTAATCGTTTGACAGCCCTAATTATTTTATATTTATTTAGTTTTATTTTATTGAAGGTATGATTGGGTTTTATTTTATGAAGTTTTTATTTATATATAAATTCCAGCTTGTTGGAATTTAAAATGGCCCATTTTATTTTATTGTATTTTATTGTATTTTATTTTATTGAAGGTACATGATTGGGTTTTAGGGTATTAAGTTTTGTAGTTTATATATATATATATATATATATATACATATATATATATATATAAATTGCAGTTACCTGAATTTGCAAGGAATTTAATTTAATATTTTATTTTATTTAAATTCCATCTAGTTATTTAATTTAATTTCATTTTTTAAAAGGTACATCATTGAAGATACATGTTTGGGTTTTATAGGATGAAGGTTTTTTTTTTTTTTTAATTACAGCTAGTTGGATGCACATAGATTTCAACACTTATGTACAAATGGGCTTATTACAATGACTAGTATGTCTGAAAATAGCTGTAACACTGCTGTCTACTACTGCTTGACAAATGATGTCAAAATCACTGAACAACCGTTGAACTCAGTGGCATCAAAATTCACAATTGAGGAATAAATGCGTGCAATTGTAATGCCACGCCAGCAGAGGGAGCCACTGTACCACTGTACTGCCTGTTACCGCACCTGTCATGGCAGCCCTTCTACAGCCAGTTCACAAGATGGCCGCCATCCCCAAGACAGTTCTCAAGATGGCTGAGCCTCATCATTCCAAAATCATCTCATCCGAATCACATCCCATCATGTCTGCCATACCCAAAGCAAGTCAAGTGATGGCTGATCCTCCGGTGTCAAGTCAGAGCTGCACTTTCAGTGCCAAGTCAAGTTACAACTGTGTTTCCTGAGCCATGTCAAGTTACAGCTGTTGTTCCTGAGTCAAGCCAAGTTACAGCTGTTGTTCCTGAGTCAAGTCAAGATACAGATGCACAAAACCAGCTAAAGTCACAAAACCAGCCAAAACGGCAGACCTCCCTGAGTCAAGTCAAGTCAAGTTAAGTCACGGCAGACCTCCCTGAGTCGAGTCAAGTCACGGCAGATCTCCCAGAGTCAAGTCAAGACATGGATGCTTTCATAGAGCCTCACCAAGCCACGGCCGTCATGCCAGAACCTCACCAGGTCCCGTCTGACCTTACGAAGCCACGTCACGTCTCGGCTGATCCTCTAGAGCCTCATCACACCTCAGCTGATTGTCTAGAGCCTCGTCACGTCCCAGCTGACCCCCCAGAGCCTCGTCACGTATCAGCTGACATCCCAGAGCCTCGTCATGTCTTAGTCGTCCTTCCAAAGCCTCGCCAGGTCTCGTCTCATCTCCCAAGCCACGCAGAGCCCACGCTCCCAAGCCACATGCCCACAGCCTCCACACCGTCAAGACCAGCAGGCATCCCAGTATCTACTGTGCTGCCTGTAATGGCTGTTGCCATTTTGATTGTGTGGGCTACACACTGCACTCCAGAGTCCTCATCTGACCACAAGTCTGCTCCAGAGGCCTCATCTGACCACAAGTCTGCTCCAGAGATCTCGTCTGTCCATGAGTCTGTGCCAGAGGCCTCTCCTGTCCACAAATTTGCGGCAATGCCTTCAGAGGTGTCAGTTTACACTGTAGAACCTCCCAAGGAGGCGGCGTTTACCCTTGAACTCACTGTCTCGTCTATCCACGAGTCTACTCCAGAGATCTCGTCGGACCATGAATCTGTGCCAATGCCCCCGGAGGTGGCAGCTCCGGCTGCAGAACCTCCAAAAGGGGCGGTGTCCTCCCATGAACTCTCTGCCCGTCATGTCACGGTCAAGGAGGCCAATCATGAACTCTCTGCTCTGCTATGGATGTCATTTGTTCCACTGTGGGTATCTTTGCTCCTGTCTGCTCTGCCTGCTCTGTCTGCCCCGCCATGGTTCCCTGCTCTGCCTGCCCCGCCATGGCTGCCCTGCTCTACCTTCTCCTCAGAATCCAACATGGTGGACTTTTGCTCCAGTGTTCCACTGTCTGCCACAGCTCCATGGCCCAGGTCCTTCAGTGTTCCATTGTCTGTCACTGCTCCATGATCCAGGCCCACTTCCTCTGCATGGACCTGGTCCTCCGTCCCAACCTCTGTTCCCCCACCCTCCTGGACTGTTGTTGTTGTTGTTGTTGTTGTTGAGCGCCAGGAGTCACTCCTAGAGGGGGGGATTCTGTAACGCCACGCCAGCAGAGGGAGCCCTTACCATTGTACTGCCTGTTACCCCTCCCTCTGCTGCTTCTTTGGTGACTTCCTGTTTGGCAGCCATATAAAGAGGGCCATGCCAAACAGGAGGTTGCGAAGTATTGTTTTGCCTGTGTGGACTCTACCAAGCGCTTTCGCCGTTTTCATTGCCTTGTTTCATGGTCATTGTTTTGTTTCTTAGTCATAGTTTTTGCCTTCTTTCATTGCCATAGTTTTTGCCTTGTTTCATTGCTTTGTTTATTTGTTACTTTGGACTGCTCACTGGTATTTTGATCTTCTGTCTGTTCTCTAGATTACACTATTGTTTTGCCCTGGATATCACTGTTTGTTTGGAGATCGACCCTGCCTGTCTGACAACATTGTGTTCAATAAAGCTCGCACTTGGATCTATCACGCTTCTGACGAGTCCTGTTACAGCAATGTTTTAAACAAAAATGTCAAAGTCAAGCATACATCTAATTTAGTCACTTAATCCACAAAAAAAAAAAAAAAACAAGAAAAAAAAACCAAACAAAAAAACCTGGCCTAGAACCTGACTTAATGTCCAGATAACTGTATTACTGTACTATTAAATTAATACCATTGTACTTTATCCTCATTGGCCATCTCTATTCTTACTGAATTGCTGCAGTAGAACTTATACAGTATGCAATATCTTTAGAAGCTTGCAATCTAAATATGTCATAGAGGGGCCAGATGTGGTTTAAAATAAAGTATGAATGAATCCAGCCTATATGAGCTGATTAAACTGTCAGACACTTTGTGTCTTTGATTAATATCGATGATGTCAGACTAAGAAGATCTGCTGCGCAACAAGAAAGAACAACAGTGCGTCTCAATGGAATAGTCTCAGCGCATGGATGAATGTCACACCTGAGATATTCAGGCCCTCATGACGAGATGTGAAAGCCTCTCTTAGCCTTATATAAATGTCCACTGACCTCCTTTAAATTATAAACCACTGATGTACATCTTAGAATCTTTCCCCGAAACAGCAGTATTTTCCTCAGGATGTGCAGAAAATGTTCTTGACTGAAAAGCCTTTCAGTGTCTGGAATTGTAAGGGCTGTTCAGATTATAATTACCAAACACTTCAGCCGAGTCAAATGAAGAGGGTGAGGAAGGTTAATGGGGTCTCATCAGCGATATGATCTCTACATCTCCAACCCAGATTGCTACAAAAGCAGGCTATAGTCATCACTTACATCAGGCTTAGGATGGTTTCAGCCGTCTGAGAAAATGAATTGCAAAGACTTTTGACTTAAATGTGATTGCTGTACTAACTCACCGTCTCAGGAGGTTCTGTGTTTGGTTCTGAGTTTTTCGCTCATGGTATGGTTTGCTTATTATTGCATTGGTTCTGATTTACTTTACTGATGCACTAATGTAGTAACATTATCTAATAATGAACATTAGTGCAAAATAGTGTGTTTTGTCAGTTTTTTTTTTTTTTGCCTCCATAAATAATATAGTCCTCCATAGAGCAATGGGGGGAAAAAATGATTTTGATTGCTTGTTGGCAGTCAGTTTGTTCTATAAAAGAGGACGACAAATGATGATCAACTGAGCTACGATGTTTAGCTATAATCACTGTAGCAAAAATATTTTGGATGCACCTTTGTACGTTGATGTTTTTCTTTGTTAGGTATTCAAAGGAAAGTTTTTAACTATTGGTTTGGCTTCTTTACTTGGCAGCTCTATAGTTGTTCAAATGAGACTCCATAGAGAAGGGAGCCTGGCTTTTGCTTGACCTCCATATGAGATATCAGCAGTGTCCAAAACCTCTAATCTCCTCTGACATCCCTTTCAGAGCGAGAGATACAGCTTAATAACCACCCAGGCTGAAATTATAAAGCCTCCTTTATGTTCCCCTGAATTTCTTTATCTTGCGAAAGAATCTGAGAGGGAGGACGCTGGAGCGAGATTGTGCTGTGCTCGTACTTTTGCATGACAATGTCCGCTCATTGATCCTAGCGTGTCCTGACATTCATGTCCAGCGAGAAGTGAGTCAAGTTGAATGACTAAAGTGCCAGTTAAAAGGTCAGAGGTCACTCTCACTCTCTCCAGACTTCATTTATGATGAGAGATTATGTGCTGGTCAGTAACATGTTCTCCTGTTTCTGACAGGGTCACTTGTGTCAGCTGTCTGCCGCTCAGACTGTCCCCTTCTGACAAACACTTTAAGGAATCTACAAGCAGGAATACATGTGGAAATCATGACTCAGAGGAGGAATACTTCCATGGAAAGACTTCCATGAGCAACAATGTCAGGGTCAAGTGAGGTAATTCATTATCGCCTAAATGAATAGTTCATGACTTTTAGTTCTGACATTTCTTTCTTCTATGAAAATAAAATAAGTTGTTAGGCAGAATGTCCTAGCTGCTCTGTTCTATGCAATGAAAGAAAGTGGTCACTTTTTCACTTTGTGTCTTACATAAAGCTTTCTTATGTAGGGGTCGACCGATATGCTTTTCAGTGCTGATGTCGATTATTACAGATCAAGTAGACGGATAACCGATATTTGTAAAAAAATAAATAAAATTAATGTCAAAATTAAGATTAACAAGGGCTCTGACAAAAACTTTCTATAAATGGTTTTAAATTATTTTATCAGCAAATCGGTTTTGAAAATTACGATACCAATAACCATAAAAATGTTTAAAGTGCTCCTATTATGCCTTTTCAAATATGACCTTTCATGCAGTGTGTCATGTAGCTGTATGTGAACATAAACTATCTGCAAAGTTGTATATTCGACAGTGAACGATCAATAAAGTTATTGTCTATCAAAAATAATCAAAAGTCGGCTCACAGTCGCCTGAACGAGTCGTTAGAAATTTGAATCTTATTCTGTTATGGCTATACGTCACAAAGTAACACATTTGCATAATGCCAAAAATTTGTGATTGATGCAGCTTGACTGTCTGTCTGTCTGGAGTAATGATAAAGGATGGCGCACGAGACAGCTTTCACACCGAATGCGGAAAGTGCTGCGCTATGAAACCTATTCATTTCAATTGCTTGGGCCGCACGTGGACGGCTTGTTTCTGCTTGACCAAAGCACAGCGGAGCGCACCATTGGCGCGCAAGGTGCGCTCAAAGTTCAAATTTGTTTAACTTTTGCCGCTGCGCTCTGAAGGGCTGCAATGAACCCAGCGGCCAGCACAGCGCTTTTCGCGTTTGATGTGAAAGCCGCTTAATGCATTATACAACGTTGAAGTTTACAACATAGAGGTGTACTTACATAAGCAAATTGCGAGCACTTTCCACGGTAGTCTATGCTAACTTGTCGATCAGCCACTTCAGCCATTTCATCTTCAGACTCTGGCTCGAATTGGTAAAGTAAAATCAATGCCATCTTTTCTATGTATTGACAAGTCTCCAGGGCTGTGATTCAGTTATGGCGTTTTCGTAGTAGACCAATCATAAAGGACTGTGCCATCTGACCAATCACAGCAGTGAGGGCTCACGGAAAGGAGGGGTTTAGAGAGACTGATTCTTCGAACTGCTTTGGACGAGTCGTTTACGAATCATTTGGAAATGAGGTGAAATTAAATCTATTTTTGGAGAAAACTAAAGTGTTCTTTGAACTTGCATACTTGTAAACCTGTTTTAGGAGACTCAAAACAATATTAGCAACCTTTAAAATGGCATAACAGAAGCACTTTAATATCGGCGCTGATAATCGGTCGACACCTAATGTTATGACTTCAAAAGACTTGAAATATAATGCTGACTTTTTCTGACTTTTTTCTTGAATTTCTG
Source organism: Cirrhinus mrigala (assembly GCA_036247105.1). NCBI lineage: Eukaryota > Metazoa > Chordata > Actinopteri > Cypriniformes > Cyprinidae > Cirrhinus > Cirrhinus mrigala. The sequence continues at coordinate 7,061,486 of CM070019.1, read as the reverse complement.
ACTTTTTTCTTAAAACTGTGAGATATAAACTCACAATTGCGAGCTATAAAATTGATTTTTTTTTTCATATTCGTCTATTTTGAGGGAAAATAGACTAATATGTTCTCAGAATTGCAAGTTTATATCTCACAATTCTGACTTAACTCGCAATTGTGTGTTATAAAGTAAGAATTGCGAGATACAGTATAAACTCGCAATTCTAAGAAAAAAGTCAGAATTGCAAGATATGAACTTGCAATTCTGAGAATAAAAATCAGAATTAAGTTTATATCTTGCAATTCTGACTTGATTTCTCAGAATTACAGGTTTATCTTTTAGAATTGCGAGTTTATTTCTCCGAATTGCAAGTTTATGTGCAATTCTGAATTTATAACTCACAATTATGAGTTTATTTCATGCAATTCTGATTTCATTTCTTAGAATTATGAGTTTACATCTCACATTTCTGACTTCTAAGAAAAAAGACAGAATTGCATGTTTGTATCATGCAATTCTGAAAAACAAAGTCAGAACTGTGAGATATAAACTTGCAATTGTGAAAAAAAAAAAAAAAAGAAAAGAAAGAAAGTTGAGAAAAAAAGAAAACATGCTTCCATACTTACCCAGTGTTAACAGGACACTAAAACTAATCACATACCTGAATGATCATTCTGGTGCTGCTTCCTCAAAAAAAGTTTATCATTCTCATGTTTTAAGTCTTGTCAGTTTAAACATTGAAGTGTTTTAAGTCATTCAAGCACAAGACAGTGCAGAAGAGATGTGGTACTTGCACGTTGCGATAGATTGTTTGAGCTCCCTTTTGTGTCTTCTTGAGCAAATGCACAAAAATGTCAGAATGGAGCAAAACCCCGTGACGTCACCCGCTGTGGCGTTCTTGCTAAAAAAACTACAGCAAAAATCCCTTTTTGTTTAATAGTTACATTATTGTGTTTGTTTGTTTGTCTGTTTGTTTTATTCAGATGGAAATTAGTAAATAAATAATTAGTAAATAATCAGTAACTAAATAGTGTAAACTTGACTGACTGCTTTACTTCTACGTATTAAGTATTTTAAAACTACCATTATTGATAATGTAAAAAAAAAAAAAAAAAAAAAAAAAGTTTTAATCTGCACTGGTTTCATTGAGTATTAGTGGTTTAATGGCATTGATACAAAGAAATTAGCTTATATTGTACAACCATGGACACGCCCAATTTCAGAAGCTAAGCGAGAATTGGCTCGGTTAGTACTTGGATAGGAGACTTAGGGAATACTGTGATCATCAGTCCAAGGTGTTTCCCTGCCTTTGGACCAAGATGATGGGATAGGCTCCAGCATCCCTGCAACAATACATTGGAAAACAAATTGGGGAATGGATGTATGGTTTCAGTAAGACAATTGCACAAGATTCAGTGTGAAAATGTAGAATCTTAGCCTGAGTGATATAAGCATGCATTTGCAAAATGAATCAGGACATACTGAGTATTCAATATTTGCACAAGTGTGTGATATTTAATGCTGAAGCCCACAGGGAATCTGGGCACAAAGTACTCAGCACAAACCTCTTGGGTTTTATACAGAATTCAGCTTATTCTTCCTTCATTTTTTTGCTTGTTCGTTTATTAAATATTTGGGCTAATTTAAATATAGTTTAAGCTACCAGGAAGAGCTTCACTTAGCATATTTTACCATGCGTAAATCCATTTAATTGAAATTCAGCAGAGAAGATATGAAAAAAACATCAGCTAATTCTGATACCTGGTTTTATTCTAGTTGTTCGTCTGGCTTGTGTACTTATGTTGTGCTGGTGGATACAGCCTGGCGGGGTGACCCCTCGTCCTTTGAAATCCAGAATGGAGTATCATCATTACGTAAGAGGCACCACAGACCTGTCATTTATCTGCCCTGTAGGGGGCTAATTACATATCTGCACTCTTCTGAGTAAGCAAAGTCAAAAGACACACGCATATACAATATGCACATCTAAAAAAAAACATTTTGCATGGGCAGCAAAATGAAAGGAGAACGCGGATGCAAAATACTTAAAACGGGTCAGTGGATGGAGGTTTATTTTAAAAACCACTATAGCTGTTTATGCTAGCAAAATAAAAAAAAAAAATGTTACCTAGCGCTCTAATCAAAACACCCACCAGCTCCACGAGTACAGAATAATGCAGGCAGGTCTTCTGAGACACTTATTCAAACCAATCTCCAAAGTGATCCAACAAAACAAAGCCATTAGTGCTAATTAAAACCATTCAAAAGTACGGCTCTACCCTTTCCAATTAACAGAGAAAAGAGGCAAAGTCACTCTTTTGAGACTGAGCTAATTCTACTTGAGTGCTTAAACTTTAGCTCTGGTAAGCCACCGCTCGGGAAAGTGGCCGTCATGATACAGTTATTCACTGGAGGAGAGGCAGCCACGGGAAGGCCCTTCATTAAGTGGCGCAGGGCTAAAGAGGCCCTTCATTAACAGCGTTAGCGGCTAACGATCAGAGAGGAGGGGGCAGGGCTCATCAGCCAAATGAGAGAGCTGTGAGTGACCCATGGTTAAAAGATGTGGCCCTGATCTGCCCTTGAACCCTGAACTCAAACTACAGAAAAGCTCTGATTTTCACTTATGTCAGAGGAAATTTGCTTCAGCTAGCGGCACTAATCTCTTTTACAATCTAACCTAACATTCGTGTCAGAAACCTCAGTGTCATGTAATGATGGAACTTTCAAAATGAAGAAATAGAAAGGGCACACTGAGTGTTGCAAAAACATGCACTTTTATGAGTCAGTCTATAATTAGGGGTACATGTCATCAGGGGACATTTCTAATTCATTTAATACAAAAATCCAACACATACCCATCTTTTATCTTGCAAAAATGGCATATTCTATACTGGAATTTGCAGTTTTTTTGTTGTCCGATTTGGTAAATGTGAGGTCTTGCTCTTCAGATTAGCTCAAAAATACAAGTTTCTGTATATATTTCTTTTAAATATTTGTAGAAAATAATCATTCAATTATGAGAAAGGTGCTTTAAAAAATATTTCACATCAGGTGATGTAATTTATTTTTTTGGGGGAAATTTGAAGACAGTTTGGTAAGTCATAACTTCTCCTCCTCGATAATTCACCGATATTGTTGTTTGCACATAGAGTAGATTAATTGACTGTCAACTGTGTTATCAACATGTTCTGGTGAAATTGCGTCACATGTTATATTTATAAATATGCAGAGAAAGATTATAAAAACAAAAGTAATCAAGATCATGTACTAACTAGTCCAAGGTCAGCAGTTTGCACAAGGCCCTAAAATGGCCCGTCAACTGTAACACAGTTGACATAGATCAACACGGTTGACAGTGTTGGCAATTTAGTATCAGTTTATGCTCACACTGAGTGTGTTGATAAATAATCACAAACTATTGTCATTACACAAAAATTACACAGGAATTGCCTAAAATCATGTTTTGCATTACAATGGATAAACTTAAAGAAGTCCACTTCCAGAACAACAGGTTACAGATAATGTACTCACCCCCTTGTCATCCAAGATGTTCAAAAAAAAATTGTGTTTTTTGAGGAAAACATTTCAGGATTTTTCTCCATATAATGGACCGATATGGTGACCTGATTTTGAACTTCCAAAAGGCTGTTTAAATGCGGCTTCAAACAATCTCAAATGTGGTTGTAAACCAGCCGAGGAAGAAGGGTCTTATCTAGCGAAACCATTGGTTATTTTCATTAAGAAAATACAATTTAAATTTTTTTACAATTTTTTAACTCAAATGCTCCTTTTGTCTGAACTCTGTATATTCTAGCTCAAGACAGTTAGGGTATGTCGAAAAACTCTGACTGTATTTTCTGCCTCAACTTCAAAAATCATTTCAAAATCATCCTACATCGCTGCAGAAGCACCGACCCAGTCTTTGCAAAGTGAACATGCAAAGAAGATCAAACACCCTTAACAAAAAAGGTAAAACAGTGATATAGGACGATTTTGATGTTGAGGGAGAAAATACAGTCAGAGTTTTTCAACATACCCTAACTGTCTTGAACCACAATACACAGAGTTCAGGGAGAGCAAGACAAGACAAGCATTTGACATTAAAAAGTATATAAATTGTATTTTTTTTTTAATGAAAATAACCAATTGTTTCGCTAGTTAAGGCCCTTCTTCCTCAGCTGGGATCTTTTGCAACCACATTTGGGATAGTTTGAAGCCGCATTTAAACTGCATTTTGGAAGTTCAAACTCGGGGCACCATATCAGTCCATTATATGGAGAAAAATGCAGAATTTTTTTCCTCAAAAAATATAATTTCTTTATGACTGAAGAAAGAAAGACATGAACGTCTTGGATGACAAGGGGGTGAGTACATTATCTGTAAATTGTTGTTCTGGAAGGGAACTACTCCTTTAACTGATCTAATCACGGCCCCACTTTCTATGAACTCAGTATCCATAATATTATATACACATTATATTCACATTTCTCAAGGGTTATAAAGCATTCAGAATTCCTCATGATTGACTTAAACCTATATAATATTATAGATTTGACATGTATCTGTTTCTGCTTGGTCATAACTGTTGAAACAGAACTAAAAAAAAAAGTTAAGATAACAAGTTTTCATCTTAAAGAGAGTTTCCTCTTTTTCTTCTTTTCTGTGTTCTGTCAACTGTGTTTCTTTGTCAGCTGTGTTATGTGTGGTTTTTTATGTCATAAATATTTTAAATGTAAACTAAACCGTCAGAAAAAAAAAAAAAAAAAAGATGTTGTTATCTCTGGAGATGGAAATCTTGGGTAAGGATGGTGAATAACACTAAATTTAGCAAACTGTGGTTTTATGTTAAAGAAAAGTTCCAACCTTCATGATAGCATCCCACAGAATGCCCATTATGAAGCCCCAAATTCATATTTTTAAATCAGTTAGACAGATAACCTCAAAAACTCTGGTAAATAGACTCAAAAACCTTTAAACAAATGTGTTATCAAACATGTAGTTCTTCATTCATGTTTCATTTGACACAGCATTTGTCCATAACACAGTTGACAAAATAATGAATCAAATGTTAATTTGATGTTAAAAGTCAAGCTTAGGCTTGCCAAATAATTCATTTAGCACATTAAGGGGATATATTATTCAACCACCTAGTTTATTTATCAAAAACGAATACTGATTTCCTGACTTTTTAGCTGACATGAAATGTACCCCTAAATATAGAATGACTCTTATATGAGCTCAGTGTGACGTAGCACAAATCTTTCTCGAATTTCTGTCACTCGTGTAAATCTTGTGCGCTACGGCAGGTTAGCGCTGGAGATTAAAAATGTAAAGCACCTAATAAACATTTAATTTAAATGAGAGAGAAGCATGATAACTTTCCTACGCATCACAGGAATGCAATTAGACTTGCAGTGGATGCTCGTACAGCGTCAATCAGAACGTGTCTGCCTGAACCAATAATCTACATTAGAGTAACTGCAATGTTCTTTCAAGATTGTGATTGCTATGTATATACATTTACTTGAAGTAAAATTGCTCTAGATGCACATTTAGCCACAAAATGTTGGTAGATACCACATTTGATTTGAGTAGTTTCACTTTTGCTAAAAATAAAAAAAATCTTTAATTACCTCTTCAATGCATATTCAGACATTCATCCACTGCTGAAGGGACTATTTAGTTTTAAAAGCTCAAATAACATAATAACAATAAAGAAAGCATTAATTAAGTAATTTAACAATCTAAGCTCCATTTTCAGGATTTTCCCCCCTCTAAAGTACTTTGCTCCACAGACATCCATTACTGTAAATGTAATTTTTATGCTTTCACAAACCAAGGGTGAAAATCTAAATTGTTTTCTGTGGGAATCAGCAGCATGCCACAGATACTGTCGATAAAGCCTTTAACATTCCTCTCTGTCTGTTTTTAATCCTCAAATAGTGTTTCTGAGCTGTGAAAACGAGTATATAATCCTACTTAATTTCCATGCATCGCCAGATATTAACAACATTAGATGTGGAACTTTAATCATCTCAGTAATAAAAATCTGATGAGTTAGTTTGGTTAATTTAGAGCCAAACTGCTCATTTGAGGAGGACATCAAAATGTTGATGATTCATTTTTATGAGCTAGTTTCTGAGTGTCTATTCTGGGGTCACAGCTACAGTAAGTTCAGTGAGCATATGGATAAAAACAACCCAGGCTTACTGAAAAGACGTGCTTGTGGAAACTTTTCTGGCACACTGATATTACGTGCCTTATTGTACATTTCAAAGTTAAATGTCCAGTGAGTGGAGCTAAAACACGCATTCAATACGTGGCCACGATTTTATCATGTTGGTTGAGGCACGTATTGCGGTGGTTCATAATTCAAATGTCTGGGGAGTGTCGCTAAAAGGTTAATGCTCTATCGTGTTGGAAAATAACATTCCCCCTACACCAAACCCAACCCTAAACCTACCTGATAGTGTTAACGAATTCAAAAGTGATATATAAAATCCATTCGCTGATGCAATTTTAACTATCCTCTACGTGGGTTTGAGCTGTTCTGTCCAACCATAGTGTCTTGAGATACGTACCGGAGCGCTTCACCTCAGTGGGCTACCAAGCAAACATACTGTGTTAAAAAAACCCACACATATGAAGCTGTATATGTGATCCAAACGTTAAAAAGTATACGTTTTCAAATCTCACAGCATGCTAAAATCGTTTTAAAGTCATATTGTGTTAGGAATCAAAACTCTGGCCCTGTAAATCATACTTTGTGTGAAAAAGAATAAAAGTTGTTGGAGTTTTACAGCCTCTAGTGTTAATTTCAGCAGGAAACAGCAGCGATTACATATTCAGGTAAGGTCAAAAGTTTACATACACTTTGCAGAATCTGCAAAATGTTAATTATTTTATCAAAGGATCATGAAAAAGCAGGATCATGCAAAATGCATGTTATTTTTTTATTTAGTACTGACCTGAATAAGATATTGCACTCACATATAGCCCACAAGAGAAAATAATAGCTGCATTTATAAAAATGACCCCGTTCAAAAGTTTACATACACTTGATTCTTAATACTGTGTTAGTACCTGAATGATCCAAAGCTGTTTTTTTTTTTTTTGGTTTTTTTTTTAGTGATTGTTTTTATGTCTCTTGTTTGTCCTGAACAGAAAAATCCTTCAGGTCCCACAAATTCTTTGGTTTTTCAGTCATTTTTGTGTATTTGAACCCTTTCCAACAGTGACTAAATGATTTTGAGATCCATCTTTTCACCCTGACGACAACTGAGGGACTCATATGCAACAATTACAGAGGGTTTAAATGCTCACTGATGCTTCAGGAGGAAATAATGCATTAAGAGATGGGGGGCGGAAACTTCGTCTTTTGGGTAACATGTAAGTATCATCTGTAGCTTCTGAAGGGCAGTACTAAATGGAAAAAAAAAAAAAAAGATATTTAGGAGAAAAAAAAAAAAGAAAAATGTACACATCTTCATTCGGATCAAAAGTTTACACCCCGGCTCTTAATACATTGTTTTTCCTTCTGAAGCATCAGTGAGCATTTGAACCTCCTGTGATAGTTGCATATGAGTCCCTCAGTTGTCCACAGTGTGAAAAGATGGATCTCAAAATCATACAGTTATTGGGTTCAAATACACAAAAATCCTGAAAAACCAAAAAAAATAGTGGGATCTGAAGGATTTTTCTGAAGAACAGCAGGCAGTTTAACTGTTCAGGACAAACAGGGGACTCATTAACAACTATTACTCCAAAAAAAAAAAAAAAAAAAAAAAACACAGCTGTGGATCATTCAGGTAACAACACAGTATTTTATAAGTGCATGTAAACTTTTGAACATGGTCATTTTTATAAATTCAACTATTTTTTTTCTCTTGTGGACTATGTAAACATATTTTATGTTAAATTTCTTATTCAGGTGAGTACTAAATAAAAAAATAAAAAAAAAAAAAAAAAAAAAAAACATGCATTTTGTCTGATCACTCTTATTTTGGTCAAATAATAAACATTTTGCAGATTCTTCATGGTGCATGTAAACTTTTGGCCTCAACTGTAGGTCTGTTTTTTTGTTTTTTTTTTTGAGTTTTGAGTTTTGCAGAAATGTAGGTAGAGGCACATATTTCCAATGAGGATAAGAATCAATCTCACATATTCGGGAACATTTGAAGGCTGTCAAGTCAAATTTGACAGGTTTATGTCTTAGGTCTTGTGTGGCAATGTTATAGACAAATGTTGCATGAAAGAAACACCTTTGTAAAGTTTCGCTAAGTCATATCTCAGAAAAAAGACATTTGCCAACATGATCAAGAAGTAAATTTCTTGTTGTGCAGCATTTCATAGATCATAGCCTAGTGGCGTCCTGCCCTCTCGCGCCTTCACCCTTTTAGATTAACAGCCATCTGTTTCCCATTACCGTTTGTGACAAGGGCACTGGAACCTTGTGGGAGTCACAACTGAAATCCATGTGTAAACCCGACGTTGAAGATGAGATGCGACATTCACAGCTGGTAAAAATAGACCACATGCAAACATGCGACCACACACCTGTAATTACAGCAGCGCTCAAATACCTGTTGAAGATTTATAGCATGTTAATCAACCTTTCTCTCATCACCACACTTATGAAAATCACATATATCATCAGGTAAATAAGATTCCAGCAGGTTCTGCATTGACCTTCATCCACAGCTAAATACCCAGAATTATCCAGGTGCAGCAAATGCATGGGAAAAAGGGTTGTCACCTGAAATTCTAACTGGAGGATGGTGTTATAAATATGATGTACTAATGAAGATGTGTCTGATGACTTTATATAGTCTACTTTCATCTTAACCTCCTCGATTTATAACACCATTATTTTTCTGTAATCCACACTTGTTTCAATAATTAGTCTGTCATTTGTTTTGTTTCTGTGCAGCACAATGTGATCTTTTTTTAAAAATTCAATTCAAACTCATGTTTATCTGCATTGTGTGAGTGAAGTTCTGTAGAGTAAATTATATTCTGTATTCACAGGACCAAATGACTCTGTGATGTCTCAGAGACTGTTGTATATTTAGCTTTGCATGTTTCCATCCCCAGAGTTTGTCCGCTCCTCATTAGTAAAAACCAAACAGGAAAACACTGAATAAGGCGGAACAAAAGAAAAATAGAGATGGAGAAAGGTGGAGGAAGGGATATTGTTTCATTAAGCAATGGTATACCCCAAAACACCCTCAGACCCCAGAGGGTTAAACATCTAAATTGTATATACAGTAGTTCTACAGTTGAGGTCAAAAGTTTACATACACCTTGCAGAATCTGCAAAATGTTATTTTTATTTAGTACTGACCTGAATAAGATACTTCACATAAAAGACATTTACATATAGTCCACAAGAGAAAATAATAGTTGAATTGATAAAAATGACCCTGTTCAAAAATGAATGAACTACCGGAATGATCCACAGCTGTTTTTTTTTTTATTTATTAATTTATTTTTTTTAGTGATAGTTGTCCACAAGTCTCTTGTTTGTCCTGAACAGTTAAACTGTCTGCTGTTCTTCAGAAAAAAAAAAAAATCTTTCAGGTCCCACAAATTCTTTGGTTTTTCAGCATTTTGTGTATTTGAACCATTTCCAGCAATAACTGTATGATTTTGAGATCCATCTTTTTACACTGAGGACAACTGGGGGACTCATATGCAACTATTACAGAAGGTTCAAATGCTCACTGATGCTTCAGAAGGAAACACAACACATTAAAAGCCAGGGGGTGAAAACTTTTAACAGAATGAGGATGTGTACATTTTTCTTTTTTTGCGTAAATATCATATATATATATTTTTTTATTTGGTACTGCCCTTCAGAAGCTACAGACGATACTTACATGTTCCCCAGAAGACAAAATAAGTTAAATTTACCCTGATCTTCAAATTCAAAAGTTTTCACTCTGGCTCTTGTAAAAGCATTGTTTTTCCTTATAAAGCATCAGTGAGCATTTGAACCTTCTGTATTAGTTGCATATGAGTCCCTCAGTTGTCCTCAGTGTGAAAAGATGGATCTCGAAATCATACAGTCATTGCTGGAAAGGGTTGAAATACACAAAAATGCTGAAAAAAAAAAAAAATTGTGGGACCTGAAGGATTTTTTTTTTTCTGAAGAACAGCAGGCAGTTTAACTGTTCAGGACAAACAAGGTACTCATGAATGACTATCACTAAACAAAAAAAACAACAACAAAAAAGCTGTGGATCATTCAGGTAACAACACAGTATTAAGAATCAAGCATACGTAAACTTTTGAACTGGGTCATTTTTATAAATGTAACTATTATTTTCTCTTGTGGACTATATGTAAATGTCTTTTATGTGAAATATTGTATTCATGCCAGTATTAAAAAATAACATGCATTTTGTATGATCCCTCTTATTTTGGTAAGATAATTAACATTTTTCAGATTCTGCAAGGTGTATGTAAACTTTTGACTTCAACTGTACATACAGTAGTATTTGAATATCTTTAACTAAAACGGTTTGATTTTGATATGTTTGAAGTTTTATTTGTGTTTTGTTTTATGCTGAAATACTTTCTTTTAATCCAGCAAAATGATTTGCACTATAAGACAATTATAGCTCAATTCCCTCCATCTTTGTGGTGAGTATCCTGACCAAGCATGCGTTTCCCGAAAACATTGTTAGCCCACCCATGTTTGGTCTTTGCAACAGAGTTCAACCATTCACTATTAACCCAAAATCATAGTTACAACAAACTAACATTAACTACAGCATCACAAACTTGTGTGGTTGGACCGACAGCTCTCAACCTTTAGTTAACCATAGTTTCTTGTTAGTATGACGTGGACTTAAATGAAACATGCTCTTGAGCACAATAACCATGCAAACATGTAAAACATTTTAAGTCTTTCATTGCTTGTAAATACCTACAAATTTCAATCTATATAGTGCATCACCAGTCAGCAGGATTTTTTGAAGGCTGCACATGTGCATAAATGTGTCACGATGAATCAAACATCAAAAAGCAAAATGACAGGGATATAAAATAGTGAAGTATCCTCAGATGCTGTATTCGTTCACAGCATCTAGGAAGAAATTATGTTGTGGGGAAAGCTGCTAACAAAAGTGTACACCGGAAGTTATCATTACACTGATTTTGCAGACAATGTAGCTCTTTCATAGTCTTTCATGTAGTCTGTTTACAAGAGAAGACCAATAGACTGAACACCTTTGACAAAAAAACAGGCCTCAATATATGAACCACTGAACCCAAGAGATGCACATCAGCTCAAGATCTGATGAACCCAATTATGGCCCTGATATACTCAAAACGAAGTTCCTTTTTATTCTTTGTTTAGGAGTAAAACAAAGTTCAAAATAAGTGAGCAGTGGTGTACTGTTAGTGAACATCCTAATGCCACCCACTCTGATAAAACTGAATATGTAAATATGCGCTGCGCTTTCCTCTTAGTAACAAAATAAACAGCAAAATTGGAGAAAACAGCAAGCATTTTTCAATAAAAACATCTGATCATAACAGCATGGGTATGTTTGCAAGACCTCTGCAAATTAGCACTCCCGTGAAGTCACGTCACGTGTATTTACATGGGACTTTAATCAGTATTGAATAAATCAATATAATATAAACTTTATTTGCTATATATCCTGACCAAGCATGCGTTTCCCGAAAGCATTGTTAGCCCACCCATGTTTGGTCTTTGCAACAGAGTTAAACCATTCACTATTAACCCAAAATCATAGTTACAACAAACTAACATTCACTACAGCATCATAAACTTGTGTGGTTGGACCTACAGCTCTCAACCTTTAGTTAGACATAGTTTCTTGTTAGTATGACGTGGAATTAAATGAAACATGCTTTTGAGCACAATAACCATGCAAACATGTAGAACATTTTAAGTCTTTCATTGCTTGTAAATACCTACAAATTTCAATCTTTATAGCGTCTATTACTATAAAACAGCTCTCCACTGTGTTAATGTTGTACCCGACATCTCACCTCCAAGGACTCGACAGATGAAATGAACCCAGAGAAGACTTCTGCGTGAAAGAAGTTGGAGCCTCAGCGCACACCTCCTACAACATAATTGTCATGGACCAATACTGGTACGAAGGGGTTTTGCAGTCGGAACTTTTCCAGAACTCCCAAAACGAAATTATGTCACATTAGTTCAGTCTTCCATTTCACTTGAAGTAGGGGAGCGCAGGGCACAAACTAATGCAGGGTTAACTGTAACACACATGGTTTAAATATTTCCACACATGCTAGCATAACCAAATTTACAGTATTTACTAGTTGCCATAGTAACACTATACAGAGAAAAAAGTGTGCCAAAATTCAAAAGCCTTTTGAAGATGTCGCTGAATATTTAATTTACCATAGTAAAAGTTAATTTCTGGCTGAAGTAAATTTTTCATCTCAGTTTTTAGTATTAATTTAAAATGAGACAAGTCTGCTATTATTTTAATCTCCAATTTATTATTTATCAGTTTAGACAGTTTATTAATACTTCGCAAACCAGCAGAAGACACTGACCAGTTTTATATTCCAGTCGAGCAGAAGGAGAATTTTGTAACACTGCGTTACAATCTGCCCTGCTATTATTAAACTATGCTATTCTATGACATTAGCGATGTAATTTTCACTATTTACTTTTATGGATTTTAATAAGAACCTAAAAGAAACAGTTGGATAAAGACTGGCAATTGATGTTTAATGTTCAGAAATTATTATTTCAAGAAATGTAAAGCATTTTGGCTCGTTTATGTGTCTTGTGTTCTATAAGAGCTGTGTTTGGAGGGAGGGGAGTGTTTTTCTGAATGTCTGAATGCATTTTATCTATTTGCCCACATTTTTTTTAACTATATTGTGTAGCTGTGTTTTGCGATCAGGGCGTCCCACGCTTGGTTGCGATGTGTTCATTGTGAAACTCAAAAATTAGATTATTTTTAATTCTTAAAAAACTGCATTATGTTATTTGAAAAAGTTAATCATTTTATTTTATTGACAAAATATTTTAGTTTGTCGTGTATATTTTTTTCATTTGATCAGATAACATTTTAAGCTGTCATATGGTCATGTTACAACGTGCCCTTCACATGTTACAATGTACCCCACCTACGGGGCATGTTGTCACATTTCACATCCTTTCTTTTGAGGTAAATAATGAAAAACGTATACACTGTATACCTCCCGAGGGGAGGGGCTTACTGATACATTCATGTGAAAAAGTTAGGACACCCTGCAGAACCTGATTTTACCAAGTACGACATGTTCCTGCAAAACTCAGCAAAACTGTAACTCAGCAAAATCAGAACGTGCAGGACAACCTATTGAATTTCATGGTTTTCTGTATCGGGACATAATAAACAATTATCTGGTCCTTGGCAGGTCTTAAAATGTGGAAAATAAATCCTCAGGTAAACATCATCACATGTCATATCACACTGTGTCATTATTTATTTAACAATAATAAAGCCAATATGGAAAGGCCATGTGTGACAATGTTAGGACACCCTATGAGTCAGTTGCCTGTAGATCCACTTTTAGCAGCAAAAACTTGAAGCATTAATTTTCTGTGTGACTTTATCAGTCTCTCACATCATTCTGGAGAAATTTGGACCACTCTTCTTTTCAACGTCGCTCCAGTTTATTGAGGTTTGTGGGCATTTGCTTATGCACAGCTCTCACCACAGCATTTGAGTCAGGATGAGCTCTGGACTTGGACTGGGCTATTGCAACACCTTGATTCTTTTCTTTTCATCCATTCTGTTTTAGATTTGCTGGTGTGCTTGGGATCATTGTCCTGTTGCATGACCCAATTTTGGCCCAACTTTAGATATCGGACAGATGCCCTCGCATTTGACTGTAGAATACTTTGATTTACAGAGGAATTCATGGATAACTCAATGACTGTGAGGTGCTCAGGTCCTGTGGCAACAAAACAAGCCCAAAATTATCAGCCTTCCTCCAGCATGTTTGTCTTTTGGTATGAGGTGTTTGTGCTGATATGCTTTTTAGGTTTTCACCAAACTTGGTGCTGTGCATTATGGCCAAACATCTCCACTTCGGTCTCGTCTGTTCAAAGGACATTATTCTAGAAGACTTGTTTTGTTCAGATGCAACTTTGCAGACCTAAACTGTGCTGCAATGCTGCAATGAAGCTTTCTTCTGCCAAGCCTTCCAAACATAACATTTTCGTCCCATATTTTTCTAATGCCATTGTCATGAACTTTATCATTTAACATGTTAACTGAGGCCTGTAGAGTCTGAGGTGTAGTTCTTGGGTTGTCTGCCATTTCTCTGAGCTTTACAAGGTCTGATCTTAGGGTGAATTTTCTGGGACGTCCACTCTTGGAAGGAGAGGTGTCTGTTTTAAATGTCTTCCACTTGTGAATAAACTTCAAATTGTTTGGAAATGGCCGTATTACTCTTCTCAGATTGATGGCAGCAACAGTTGCTTCTCTAAGATGATTGCTGATGTCTTACCTCCTTGGCATTGTGTTAACGCAGAATAATGACACGGTGCAATTTGTCATGTGTTGTTGTTAATCTGAGGTTTTATTTTCAAAATAAGACCAGCCAATCACCTTTTTTTTTTTTTTTTAAATGATGTCCTGATACAGAAAACCATGTAATTCAATAGGGTGTCCTAACTTTTTCACATGACTGTAGGTCATTCGGCAGTGGAAGGTGACAAGCTTTACACTGTTGATTTATCTGGGTTTTAATTCCAACCCAGTTCATTTTCTGGCTTTTGTAGAATAACTGGCTGTAGTGTTGTTTTTCAGAGAAACACGTATGTGAACTTTCCTAAATATCTGCTAACATATTATGGTATTTTAATGCTTTGCTACAGTCAAAATATTACATACAGCACTATTAAATTTAAAAAGTTCTTATGGTTCGTTCTTGGATCTTGGGTCACTTACAGTAATAATGCAAAATTATTTAAATTGCTGTTTTTTTTTTTTTTTTTTCTTTTCTTTTTTTCTTGGAGTTTTGTGGCTTCTGTCAACAATGAGGTCATCTACTCTATATGCTATGCTTACAGTTGACATAAGTAACCTTTAGCCAATATACACATTTAAAATTTATAGTGTTTCTCCCTCTGGGGAAAATGGGGAACAAATTATTGGTGTGAAAATACTGATGACTCATCTTGCATGCAGGGGTATATACAAATTTGTCTAATAAAATGCAGTCTGGAATGAAAATGCCTCTTCACCCTTACACCTCCTGCAACCAGCTAACAATAGCAAGCAGCAAACCTGAGTTTGCCAGGCTGTGATACAAGGCTACTTGCTATTAAAGGAAAATTAAGAAAAAAAAGTTGAGCAGCGAATTACATGGCTGTACGACAGTGTTCCTTAAATCCAAATAGCCAAAAAAGTACACAACCTTCGATATATCCCACCGCACATTTCTGTTTCAGTAACTGAAAATAAAACTGTGTTCACCATACCAATTCGTGGTACCTTTAAAAGCAAAATATCATTTGAGACAAAACTCTGATTTGCTTTACTGGTAAGAGTTGTCTACCTCTGCTCCTGCCGAGCGTTTCTGAGGTGTCGACCTGCTTTTCTGTGAATTCTGTAGGGCTGATGTTCAATCAACAGAGCGGGACCTTGACTAAACAGAAAAAGAGTCTTCATATGTGGAACACAGTGCGGGGAGATTGCACAAGTCCTTTGTCGGTGTTTGCTTGAGGACAGTTAACGGGGAAATATGATCTCATAGAGATCAGGCATAGCCTGGATCCTGTGGGACGGCACTGGAGGGTGATGATGACAGGTGACACAGCGCGCTACACCAGGGTGACAATGGATGACAGCTCCTATTCTTAGCAGGCAGTCACTGACTGCGCTCAAGTGTTACTGACTACATTATTCTGTCACTTTGTGTGGAGATTGATGTTTGATTTGTTACCTGTTGTTTAGGAATCATGTGTGTGTGTCTGTGTGTGTGTCTGCACACATACTTGTGTGTGTTTGTTTGTGTGCGTGTGTGTGCATTTGCTTATGTGAATGTGTGGATAATGAGTTTTCATAAATAGATGGTCTTTTGGGAGAAGCCACCTGTTTGAAGTGAAATTTGAAAGAAAAGCTGCCTTGAACTCTATGATCAGTATTGTCTAGCGCAGTCAGGGTTTTCCCAGGAGGACGGTACTGTGGGAGGTTTTCATCTGCACATTTCTTCTAGTTTTGCAAATCTCTGAGGTGTACTAGTCTAGGAGCAAACGAGATGTGAATTACACTGTATCTTAAGGGCTTTTCAAGAGATGGTTTTAAAAAAATGATTCTGACCTAAAACATACTCTACGCAAGTACATCAGTGCTAATGTTAACAGCTATTCAAACTCAGTTTCATGTGCTGTTGTGTTCCACAAAGAGTCAAAATCAATTACAATGGGACTTTATAATAGATGTAATACTAAATAGAGTGTAGTAATAATACAGTGAAGTAAAATATGAATGAATGAATGAATGAATGAATGACTGAATGCACTTCTATTATATACAGGTCCATCTCTAAAAATTAGAATATCATGAAAAAGTTCTTTTTTTTTTTTAGATATTCAAACTGAAACAAAGTTTCATGTGCTGTTGTGTTCCACAAGCAAAGTCAAAATCAAATACAACTGGACTTTATAATAGATGTAATGCTGAATACACATCTGGTTCAATGGCTTGCATAACTCTGTCACTTCCTTTTTCCCAGATCTATTAATTTACTTAAAAATTCATGTCATTAAAATAATGATATTTTGGTATTTTTGGAGAAAAAAAATCCTAAAAGATTTTACTTCACTGTATGTATGTATGTATGTATGTATGTATGTATTGTGACGAGTCGGCTGCCTCCCCCCTAGCTATCAGCTTCACCCCGTCTAATCGCCGCCCTTCACCAGGCTCCCGACGGGAGTGGGCGTGTGGGAGGAGGAGGGGCGCTGAAACATCCAGGTCTGGCGGCGTGTGATGAGGCACACCTGATGTTAATGAAGCCTCATCACCGCCGCTGTTAAAATGCCGAGCGCGCCTCTCCTCAGGAGACCGGTCTCTTCCCCGTGCATGCATGCTGGTGTCCTTGTGGGTCCAGGAAGGGGTGAAGAGGGAACCAGCGCCGCCGTAGGACGAGCTGCCGGATCGCACCCGTGACGGCTCACGGGCCAGGCCGGGCCGTTTCATCCCCCAGAAGTGCCGCAGAGGTGGAGGAGGACGATGCCGCTAGAGAAGCCGCCGCCCCTCGCACCCCGGACCTGAGCGGGGAGCGCGTGCGGCTGCCGGACTCCGCCCCTTACCTGGACCCTTCCCTTCGGAACACAACCCCTCCTTCACGGAACCCCGTCACGTCGAGGACACCAGATCCCCCTGTTTATTTTGGACACTTTTTCCCTCTTTTTTTGGACACTTTCTTTTATTGTTTAATAAAAGCCTCTCCGAGGCCTGACGTCACGCCCACTGTGTCTGTCGTTTGCTCCGCACCCGTGACAGTATGTATTTATTTTTGGTTGGCCTGTTGGTTGGAATAAATATAAATAAGCAGTGAAGTAAAATATGAATGAATGAACGAATAAATGATTGTACTTCTATTATATACAGGTGCATCTCAAAAAATTAAAAAATCATGAAAAAGTAAATTTTTTTATTGTAACTTATTTTAAAAAATGAAACTTTCATATATTCTAGATTCATTATATGTAAAGTAAAACATTTCAAAAGTTTTTGATTAGAGCGTACAGCTCATAAAAGTCAAAAAAAACAGTATCTCAAAATATTGGAATATTTACATTTGAGTTTCATTAAATGTCCATCCCTACAGTATAAATTCCAGGTATCTCTTGTTCTTTGAAACCACACTAATGAGGAAGACTGCTGACTTCAGAAGACAATCATTGACACCCTGCACAAAGAGGGTAAATCACAGACGGTCATTACCGAATGGGGTGGCTGTTTACAGAGTGCTGTATCAAAGCATATTAAATGCAAAGTTGACTGGAAGGAAAAAATTGGGTAGGCAAAGGTACACAAGCAACAGAGATGACCGCAAGCTTGAGAAAACTCAAGCAATGTCAGAAGCATCTTACCTGGGCTAAGGAGAAAAAGAACTGGACTGTTGCTTAGTGGTCCAAAGTTTTTTTTTTTTTTTTCAGATGAAAGTAAATTTTGCATTTTATGTTGAAATCATGGTCCTAGAGTCTAGAGGAAGACTGGAGAGGCACAGAATCCAAGCTGCTTGAAGTCCAGTGAGAAGTTTCTGAAGTGAGTGATGATTTGGGGTGCCGTGACGTCTGCTGGTGTTGGTCCATTGTGTTTTATCAAGTGCAAAGTCAATGCAGCCATCTACCGGGAGATTTTGGAGCACTTTATGCTTCCATCTGCTGACAAGCTTTATGAAGATGCTGATTTCCTTTTCCAGCAGGACTTTAGCACCTGCCCACAGTGCAAAAGCCACTTCCAAGTGGTTTGCTGACCATGATATTACTGTGCTTTATTGGCCAGCCAACATGCCTGACCTGAACCCCATAGAGAATCTATGGGATATTTTCAAGAGAAAGATGAGAAACAGTCGATCCAACAGTATACAGATGATCTGAAGGCTCAATAGTGCCTTAGCAGTGCCACAGGCTGATCATTCCATGCCACAGTTAACAGATGCTGTAACTTGTGCTAGGAGCAAGTCATTTGCTGTAATATGTGCTGCCGACCAAGTATTGAGTGCATAAATTAACATACTTTAAAGAACTTGAACTTTTCTGTTTTGCAAATCTATTTTTGTTAATGATCTTGAGATACTGATGAAATACTGGATTTTTTAATTTTTATCAAAATTAAAACATAAAATAACTATACACAACAAAAATACTATAATATTTTACTTCACATGTAATGAATCTAGAATATATATAGTTATATAGTTACAATAAAAAATATGAACTTTTCTATGATATTCTAATTTTTTGAGATGCACCTGTATATAAATATACAATATCTTGTATATTACGTTTTTGTAAAAAAAAATATGGTTTGTTCTATATTTAGGAAACACTTTACAATAAGGTGTCATTTGTTAACATTAGTTATATACACTACACTTCATTGTTAGTTCATGTTAGTTCACAGAACATTAACTAATGTTAACTAACACAACTTGTGATTTTAATAATGCATTAGTAAATGATAAAATTTATATAAACTAAGATTAATAAATGCTGAAGAAGTATTGTTCATTCTTAGTTCATGTTAACTAATGTTGTTAAGTGATGTTAACTAATGAACCTTATGGTAAAGTGTTGCCTATATTTATATAGAAATTCAGAAAAAAATACAACTTTTTTACATAGAAATGTAGTAATAGTAGTAAATAATAAAGATGTGCACTAAGGTGTAAGGAAAGTACGTATTACTTGGTTATCATATTTAATTTCAATCATTAAATTAAAACCTCTCATGAAAATGTACAAAAAAAAACAGAATCTTCATGAATTTGAATTGCCACACTGAGTTTTAAATTGGAAATTTTTTTTTTTTTTTCTTTTTTTTTTTTTGTAAGCCAGGACTGCTCTTTGCATTTAGGTACTTCCATTATGTGTGTTTCTGGTCTTATACTATAATGTCTGATCCGCTGACACCTGTTCTTTTGTCTGGAATGAGCATTCCAAACATGTTCTCTCTAATATTTAGGGCTACTGCAAAATATGTCTCCAAACCGAGTTTTAATCAGCACACAAAGCTGTTGTACGGTAAATGGTTGTCAGGCACCTCCATTAGCCATTAAGAGGAGCCTGACTGCCATCAACACTGCAAATTGGCATGCTCCACACTCCCACAACGAAGGGAAAACATCAAAACTGGTTCTGAATCATCCATGGGTCACAATTTTATCACCCCTTTGTAAATGAACATCTATACACTCACCTCCAGGTATTTAAATATCATCTCCATAGCGTGTCGCTGGGCTAGCATGTGGAATCGCTGTGCTAATTAGCTTCGACGAGCAGAGCCGGTACTCTGTTCAGAGCCAAACAATGCTCTGTTATTGGAAGCCATCCCTCGGAGTCTGTGCATATCTGCATCATAATAGCTCGCAGGTTTATGACAGTCTAATTCCTACGGTGATTCAGAGCACATGAATAAGGCTGATTTGACTCATAGCAATGCTTATTTCAAATGGTTTTTGTGTGTTTTGTTCTTGTAAAAGAGCAACACCATCAGTCTTAATGAATCATTTTTATTCTGATTCTTACTTGAAATGACTAAGCTTGAATTTGGCGGCATTCATATGAAGTAATTATGACGTGTTTTGTAAAAATTCGAATGCATATGTCATTTACTTTTAGGACTGTTCAGATAGCAACTGCGTCATATGATCTTCATCGGTAAGCATCAGCCAACAAAAAATCCCATGGACTGGGGGTTACACTGTTTAGGACATGCTAAGACTTCCTTAGTCAACAAGGTTCACCAGAAAGACTGTGCTGGTCCACCAGCTAGAACATCACCAAACCAGCACTGACCAACTAGAATGTCAATTCATGCTCACCTGAGCTAGTCTTTTCAAAGGCTGCATTTACATTACATGCTTCAAGTGACAAAATTAGGGAAAAAAGCACATGGATTCCAGTAATCTCAGATAAGTTTCAGGCCTCATTCACATGTGAAAATAAAATCTGATATGAATCAGATACATGCATTTGCGCTTGCCATGTAAGTGGACAGATCGGATATCCCCTGCAAGTCACTGAAACAGTGACTGTGGTGATTGACATCGACTCAGGTAGATGCTTTTCTAGGCAGGGTTGCCAAGTCTGCATTTTATTTTTTTTTATTTTTTTGTGGAATTGGGCTACTTTTACACTGTTGCCAGGTTGTTTTAGTTTGAGAGCTAAAGCAATCGTTATTTCGGAGAAGGGGAAAACCTTTAAAAACACTATTGGGCTAGCCTGGAGTTGTCACACTCATGAACTGTTTTGTTGTGTTTTCATTCCCCGTGTTCTCAGTGTGACCTAGTTTTCTGTCTATGACTGATTGTATGATTTGGTTAAGGTGTGTCTTGTTATTCCCTGGTGAAAAAAACAGCATATGCTGGGTAGATATGTTTTGATGCTAGGATGCTGGGATGCTGGTTAGGTATGTTTTGATGCTGGTTTAAGCTGGTCCTTACCTGGTTTAAGCTGGTCCTATGCTGGTTTATGCTGGTCCTTTGCTGGTTTTTGCATGATGCCGTTGGCATCATGGTTGGAGGATACCTTGTCTCCGCCTCCAGCCTCTGACTTCCGGACTCAGCCTCAGCCCGTTGATCCAACGGTTCCACCATGGCTCTGTGCTCCCTCATCTCCACCGTGGCCCGTCAGTCCTCCAGCTCCGCCGGGCTCCCTTCTCTTCTCGGCTCCGCCTTGGTCAATCGTTAACTATCCGCAGCCTTGGGACTCCACTCCTCCGGCTGTGCCTTGTCTCTCCGTCCCTCCTTCCCTCCGGCTTCACCTTGATCCTCTGTTGCTTTGGCTTCACCACAGCCTTCCGGATACCTGTCTCTGCCTCGTTCGCTGGTGCCATGTCCACCCTGGCCCTCCAGATCCTCAGCATCATCCTAGCTCGTCGGCTCTCTGTCTCCACCTTGGGCTCCTCCACCACCTGCTCCGCCGCCATTTGTTGACCCCCTAGAGTCGTCAACTCTTCCTCCACCATGTCTTCTCCCTCCGTCGGCTCCATCGTGGGTCGCCATCTTGGCTGGTTCCTCCTGCTTCAAGTCCATCCTGTCTTCACCCTGGCTCCATCCTCCGTCTGATCCACCCTGGCTCCTCCTGTTTCCTCCATGGCTCCACCCTCCAATGTCTCCACCCAGGAGTCTGTCCTCTGCCTGAACCTTCACCTGGGTTGTCCGCCTACCTTCCTGTCACCCTGTCCTGTCCTGTAGCCCTCTGCCACCCCTTAGCCTCAGGCTGTTGACCCAGCAGCTCCACCATGGCTCCTAGCTCCCTCATCTTCACCGTGATTGTCAGTCCTCCAGCTCCTCCGGCTCCACCTTCCGCCACCTCGGGACTCCACTCCTCCAGCAGCGCCTCATCCCTCCGTCCTTCCGGCTATGTCAGGCTCCTCCTTTCCTCCGGCTCCACCTTGGTCCTCTGTCGCTTTTGCCCCACCGCAGCCTTCCAGATCTCTGTGTCCGCCTCGGTCACCGGTGCCATCCATATCCTCAGCATCGCCATGGCTCGTCAGCTCTTCACCTTGGGCTCCACCACCACCTGTTCTGCCGTTGTCGGTCGACCCCCTGGAGTCATCAGCCCTTCCTCCGCCATGGCTCCTCTGTCCATCGGCTTCACTGTGGGTCATGCCTGTGGCCTGGTGCCTCCTGCTCCAAGTCCCTCCTGTTGTCTCCCTGGTTCCTCCCTTGTCTGATCCACCCTGGCTCCTCCTGTTTCCTCCATGGCTCCCCCTTCCATTGTCTCCACCCTGGACTCCATGCATAGTCGTCCTCCCGGGAGTCCATCCTCTGCCTGAACCTTCACCTGGGTTGTCCATCTATCTTCCTGCCAGCCCTTTGCCATCCCCTGTCACCATCCCACATCCACTCCTTTGTCCTCCTCCTAAATCCTCCTCCGTCCCACCCTTTGTCGTTCCTGCGGTGCGAGGTCACACCTTCCGGGAGGGGGGCAAAATGTCAGACTCATGAACTGTTTTGTTGTGATTTTATTCTGCATGTGCTCAGTGTGACCTAGTTTTCCATCTATGTCTGATTGTATCATTTGGTTCAGGTGTGTCTTGTTATTTGTCTTAATTTGCCAATGTACTTACATTGTGTTCAGTTCACTGTTTCTTTGTCCGGTATTAAGTTAAAAGACTATGTTGCCTTCATCTTCGTCGTGTACATTTATCTTCGACACAGTAGCATTACAGGGGTTAGTTTTGAATAGCAATTGGGTTGGATATTTTTTGCAGACCTGGCAACCTGTCAGTACATCTGCCCTTGGTTGTTTCACCAGATGCATAGTTTAAATGCAGATAAAGCATATATGTCACTTTTAAAAGAGGCAAGCTAGTTAGCAGAAAAAAAAATAGGAAATAGCCAACAAATCAGAATTGATCCGATTTTGATTGACAGGCGATCTGACCAATTATAAAGCAGAATCTGCCATTTTGTCTGACAAACAAACCAGTCAGGAGAGTAGATTAATGTCGGTGGACTTTAACTTGAAAAATGATGTGTATTGATGTCTTTCCACGGTTGAAACATGATACCTTCTGATGTTCATTCATGTTTATTTTGTGCTATAGTTAAGAGAAAGAGATGATTGGTTCATGTGCTGCTTGAACTGAGGTGCTACAGCGATCTGTCACGACACATTAAAGAGCCACAAAACGGTGTTTATTGTTTGAATTTCTTTTTAATTTGAAACCTGAGACTTTGTTTTTAGAAAAAGTAACCTGCTCTGTCTTGTCTGTCGGCACAATGTCAGTCCTCTTTGCTCCGTAATCTGTTTTTTACCGTGTGAGAACATGATGTGTGGCGTGAAAGCACCATGGCTTGTCGGACGTAGAAACAGTAATTAAAGGGGGTGGGTCTTTGCGAATTGGGCATCAAGAACTGCAGCATAAATGCAGCCAATAAGTCCCTGACAGGGCCATCAGTTTACTCGGGCTATTCACACCTGGCTCGCCTTGACAAGGGCGCACCTGCTCCAACTCTGCATTGACAGCATGCATCCATGGACAGCAGGCCACAAATAGCCACTTCACTCCCAGTATTTTACCCACCCATGGATTCATAACCTAAGTAAGGTCATCCGCAGTATCAGGGCAACAATGTCTCAACCTTGAAGAACAATGGCCCGTCAAGTGAGTGACATTATACATTTACTGTCTTGTGTTGAGTGGTTGTCAAAGACATGAGTAACCATTTAACATGTTGTGAATTGTCTAACAATAAAATACATTTTTAAAAGGACTTGAGGGTTAGAGGAATGTGTAAAAAGCAATAATTTTTTGTCCTTGAAAGGAAAAAATCTTCTCATTCTGTTTTAGTCTTTTTATCACAGTCCTTGCTAACACATAAAGCCCTGTGTAAATCAGCAGAGACAGCAGTGTCAGAGAGGGTCAACATCAAAAAAAACAAAACAAGATTGCTAGTTCAAATCCTGGTTTAGCACCACTGTCCATCAGAGTTGTTCGCTCAGATGTGAAAATTCTGTCATCATTTACTCACTCATGGTGCTAAAATCATGTCATTCTCAATCCATTTTGCTTCCATAATATGACATATTTCTGAGTGAAACAGGATATTTAATAAAGCAAATTTTATGATGTTATACATCAGGAACTGGTTTGATCAGAAAAGTAGGAGTTAGATACCAGAATGACACAAGAGGGATGGCTAAATAAAACAACTCTGCTCAAATCACATATGATTTTATGCATATTCAAAACTCACTTCTCAAGGCGTTATTATTATTATTATTATTATTTTATTTTTTATTTTTTTTGAGGGAAAACTAGCATATTTTTAGAATTTCTGTAGATTTGTGCTATTTTTGCTGTGTAAAATACAACCAATATGGATCAATTTATTATTTTTATGCGTACATTTATATGTAATGAAAAATGACTAAAACAGCAGTTTTCTTCTTCACCATGTTAAAAGTTTTCAATTTAGAAACTCAGATAACAAAATTATATTTGAGTTTCCCAGTCACAAAAACGATTTGAGAGGCTGTTCTAATTTCCGACTAGGAAACTTGTATTTACTGTAATTTTGATGTGCATGAAGGCAGCATTAGATCAGGGGTTTTCAAACCTTTCCTGGAGCCTCAGTACTGCACATTTTGGATGCCTCTCTTATTGGACAAATCCATCTTGGGTTATTCAGTAGTGTACTAATAACCAAGTAAGTTAATTCAGCTGGCTTATATCACACTACATTTTGAGAATGTGAAATTTCTATGGACACGGTTGTGGTTGTAATATTGTGTCACACTCTGCAACTTTTAGTTAAACAAAATGCAACATGCAATCTACTCCATTTGCAATAGGTCAGAATTTTCCAGATGACCTACTACTGCAGAGATTGCACAGTTGATGGACACTTTCTCATGAAGCCACAGGAGAAGCCATGAATGGTGGGCAAGTGACTCAACTGATGCCCTAGGGCACATGACAAAGCCAACAAAGCAAATGTACTGTAGTACATCCGGTATGCATTTAAACTGCACATACATACTATATTTAACAAAATAAGTCTTTGATCAAATGTGCTAAGTATGCAGTTTTGGATGCAACACTGGTTTAGATAGTTAGACATCACTGGCACCACTTTTTTTTTTTTTTTAATAATTGAACACAACACATCAATTTTAATATGGGGAAACAGGAATGAGATTAGAACCAGACAACCAATTAACTTCTTCATTTTGATCTATTCCTCACATATGCTATTGTGGGACTTATGAATTACTTTTATGAATCAGTTTTTTTTTTTTTTTTTTTTTTTTTTTGTATAGAAAAGAGGAGTCTGAACATTTTTCAAAATGTCTCCTTTTGAAAAAAAAAAAGTAACACTTTATTTTTGTGGGTCACACTTTATTTTAAGGTCCAGTTTTCACAACTATTAAGTATTACTTTTGCCTCAATAAACTCCTAATTGCTGCTTATTAATAGTTAGTAAGGTGATTGTTAAGTTTTGGTATTGGATAGGATTATGGAAGTAAAAAAAGGTCATACAGAATATGTGCTTTGTAATCTCATGCTATTTGCATGCTAATAAGAAACCAGTTAATAGTGAGAACTGGTCCCTATACTAAACTGTTACTGTTTTGGGACCGATTCTCACTATTAACTAGTTTGTTAGCGTGCACCTAGCTTATAAGCATCTAGTTTATTAACATGCATATTACTAGTATATTGGCTGTTTATTACTACTCATAAAGCACAAATTAATGCTTTATTCTACATGACCATATTCTACATCCTACATCCGACCCATACCTGAAACTTAACAACTACTTTAACTATTAATAAGCAGCAAATTAGGAGTTTATTGAGGCAAAACTTTTGTTTTCAAACTGAAAATAAACCAAGAGCTGAACATTTCCAAATAATCTAGCACTATTTGACATTCACTGAAACCCTGCGTGGGATTTTAGGATTAACACTGCATAGTCCAGATTTCCAACTCTGACTCAAGAAGTGCATTCCAGTTGGTCTCAAGCTCCCATTGCTGCATAGCTGCAGAGCTGACCCGTTCTCCCTTGGACATCCAGGCCCAGACCACAGCCCTCTCGGCAGCATGACAGCTACGTAATCACACCCAGACCAATTACACCGAACAGAGCTTTTGCTGAAGCCCACACCCCAGCATTCTGCTCAATCCTTTGGGCTCTATAGGCAGTATCAGTCCCTGCCAGAGCCTTTGAGCAGCTGCACTGTCCCACCCAGCCAGTGTCTTCCTCTTCCTTTAGCCAGAACATTCTGTGCAGATGTTGGTGTGGGATAAAGACACAACACATAAGCTCTATAAAGCAGCTCTTTGCTTTAGGTCTGGTGTGAGTCCTCCACAGCTACACAACCTCAGCCTAATGATGGGAGGACATGCTCCTTGTTAGTGGGTAGAAAATGGTATTTGTTCGAAATGCAGCCAGAAAAACCTCACAAAATAGTCTGGTATTGCCCAATAGTGTCCTCATAGACTTTTCCGACATTAATTTATCAGATAACATATTAAGTAGCCGGTATATTACGAACAGGAACAAACTGCTGGAATGAGTCTGTAAACCCAGAAATCAGGTTTTGCACATCTGTTCTATTGTTCTGAAATCAATTTTGAATAGGTTTTTGGTTACATGTCTGAAATATGGTCTGTGGTAATACAAGCTCAAGGTGATTTCATGTTTTAGTGATTTTTCTAACCTTTATGTGTCTTGAAAAAGGAGGTTGTGTGCAAACAGGAAAGCTTATCTGCTTATTAGTCCACTTTCACAACCGTGTTTTGTCTGCACTTGCAACCCTCCTTTTCTTGTGGATTTTAAAGAAAGGTTAAAAGAGCTGGGGGTGATGTTAAAATCGTGTGAATGTGGTATAGTTTGCTGACTGGCCTTGCATTTAGCTTTTTTTTTTTTTTTTTCTGGTGATTGTATTTAGG
This sequence comes from Cirrhinus mrigala, assembly GCA_036247105.1. Lineage (NCBI taxonomy): Eukaryota > Metazoa > Chordata > Actinopteri > Cypriniformes > Cyprinidae > Cirrhinus > Cirrhinus mrigala. The sequence goes on along the minus strand of CM070019.1, from coordinate 7,034,354 downwards.
CCTAATTTGGGAAGATTATCTTGATTAACAAAATGCGTAATAATCATAAACATTTGCTGGTATTTTTTTTACCAGTGGACAGAGGTGTAGCAATAGGGCAGGCAATTGCCTGGGGCCTCACATTTTGAAGAGGCCCCCGGGAACTCATCATGTAAACAATCAGAAATGTTAATATTAACAGAGTGTCTATTTATGCTAAATAACCCACCTTGTTGGCAGAGGCTATTTACACTAATATCTGGTTGGGACAGGCAAAAGTTCAAAAGAAACACAAAATGCAATAAAAATCATGCCGAGTTTGAATCCTCCTTTTTCCAAATGTTCTCTTAATTTTCAGTGTAAATAAAGTGCCTCACGTGTATTTATTAATAAAGAGTTTATTGGTTAGAGTTGATGTAGGGGTAGATGTAGGGAAGGCTTTATTGTCCCAATAAGGTGGCATCCATTTAATAATTTAAAAAAAGTGATAAAATACATTCAATGTGTTATTATTGCATACTGTTTTATAATGAAATACAATATTGAGCTGCAGATATCTGCTATTATTTGCAGTATAAAAAGCATCTAACTATTTACACTGCAAAGAAAATACTGATATTTTTACATAGTGTAAATAAAATCTATCTTTATTTGCACATGTGTAAATGCTGCCAATAATAAAATAAAGAATATAGCTGTTACAGCGCGAGTGAGACGAGAGGCGAGCGGATCCACGTGCAAGCTTTTATTAGAAGGACGAGACAGATACATGGTCAGGCAGGCAGGGTCAAAACAGTAGCGAGTATTATCCATAGGGGCGATCCAAGAGAGAATAGTCCAATAACCAGAGCAAGAGTCCAATAGGCAGGCGGCGATGAGTCGTAAACGATAAACCAGGCGCGAATACAGACTAGGGAACTCAGGAAACTAGGAACACGGGGACTAGGAAACTAGAAAACATAGACCAGATAACAACAACAATACAATCACAACAATCCGTAACATAAACTGGGGAAGTCCGGGCTTTATAGGAAGCCTGATTGGTCACGGGGGCTGACGCAATCAGTGCGGTGTAGGATGGGAGATGCAGTCCGAAGTGCAACGTAACAGTCAGAGTGGAATGGAAAGGTGAGAGTGACATCTGGTGGTGAGCAGTCCGCAGAGCACCGACCAGATTCGTGACATAGCCCCCCCCCCCCCCCCCCAAGGAGCGGCTTCCAGACGCTCGAAGGAAACAACAGTCCAGGGGAGCGGTGGGGTGGGAGCGAGACAGGGCGAGGGCTGGAGGGCCAGGTCCATGTGGGCAGCCCAGTGATTGAGGCAGGACCGACAGAGCAGGTACCCTCCAGGGCGGGGCCGGAGGCGGAGCAAGAGCCCTCCAGGATGGAGGCGGAGCAGGAGCCCTCCAGGGCGGAGCAGGAGGCGCAGGAGCCCTCCAGGGCGGAGCAGGAGGCGCAGGAGCCCTTCGAGGTGGAACAGGAGGCGGAGCAGGAGGCGCAGCAGCCCTCCGGGGCGGAACAGGAACCTGTGTCATGGTCTGGGACCTGGGGAGAGCAGGGACAGAGGAGGCAGAGAGAACAGGAAGAGAAGCAGAGAGACAACAGGATAACGCCGCCTCCATAGGAGGTTCTACAGACGACGCTGACACCTCTGGAGGCATTGGCGCAGCTTCTCTGAAAGGGAAGGCCTCTGGAGCAGACTTGAGACCAGACGGGACCCCTGGAGCAGACTTGAGACCAGACGGGACCTCTGGAGCAGACTTGAGACCAGACGGGACCTCTGGAGCAGACTTGAGACCAGGCGGGAGCTCTGGAGCAGGAAACCGCGTTATGGCCTGGGACCTGGGAACAGCAGAGACAGAGAAGGCAGACAGAATAAGGGGAGAAGCAGAGAGGTCGTAGAGGGATGCCGCCTCCATGGGAGGATCTACAGCCAAGGCTGACACCTCAGGAGGTATTGGCGCGACTTCTCCGACCGAGGGGAGCTCTGGGGCAGGCTTGTGACCAGGCGGGAGCCCTGAAACAGGCTTGTGACCAGACGGGAGCTCTGGGGTAGGCTTGTGACCAGACGGGAGCTCTGGAGCAGGCTTGTGACCAGACGTGACCGCAGGAGTTGGCTGGCGAACAGATGTGACCTCTGGAGCCGAGTGTGCAGCCCACACACTGAGAATGGCGATCGTCAGCACGCTAGCAGACATGACGTGACAAGGCTCAGGGAGGTCAGACGAGACCTCTGGCGCAGACTTGACGACGGGCAGGACTTCTGGAATTGTCAGGATCTCTGGAGCGTAGTGTGTGGCCCAGATGCTGAGGATGGCGGTTGCCATCACACTGGCAGACATGATGTGACAAAGCTCTGGGCGGTCAAACGAAACGCGACTTGACTCCGGGCGCTCAGACGAGACGTGACTTGACTCTGGGCCGTCAGGCGGGACATGGTGAGGCTCTGGACAGATAGACGAGATGTGTCGGGGCTCTGGAAGGTCAGACGAGACGTGACTTGACTCGTGAAGGACAGCTGTGACTTGGCTTGACTCGTGGGGAACAGCTGTGACTTGGCTTGACTCGTGGGGAACAGCTGTGACTTGGCTTGACTCGTGGGGAACAGCTGTGACTTGGCCTGACTCGTGGGGAACAGCTGTGACTTGGCCTGACTCTGTGTCTTGACTTGACTCTGGGGTAGCCGTCGCGGCATGAAGGAGTGCCATTTTTGCTGCCCATACCGTCACTAGAGGTGTGTCCAGCACGTGGGCCATCATGACCACAGGTGGTGTCCGGGTGCTGACCACAGGTTCTGTAATGGTGGCCATATTGTGGAGAGGCTTGGAGACGGCGGCCATCTTGTGCAGTGGCTCTGGCGTGGCAGCCATCTTGTGCAGTGGCTCAGGAAACACAGCTGCAATTTGACTTGACTTGGAGACTCGACTTGACTCAGGAAACGCAGCTGCAACACTGTATGGCTCTGGTATGGCAGCCGTGACGTGACAGAGCTCGGTCTTCGCCGCCATCTTGTGAACGGGCTCTGTAGTCACCGCCATTGTGTGGACGCGCTCCGACGCGGCCGCCATTTTGTGAACGGGCACCGCTGTTGCTGCTACCGCGTTAACGCGCTCCGGCGCGGCCGCCATCTTGTGCGCGGCCTCTGCTGATGCCGCCCTAGCATGAGCGCGCTCCAACACGGCCGCCAATTCACGAGCGATCCAGGCGGTAAACTTGTTTGTGGCGTCGTGATCCGGCGTGACCACCAGTCTGCGAGAGGGATGCACGGCTGCCATGTCCGCGTTGTCGCGTTCCTCTTTCGCGACCCCCACAGTACACGGCGAACCCGCACACAGCAACGCAAAGTTCATAAATGCGGCTAATGATGAGCGCGGACCCTCAGGTCTCACTCTCGCTCTTAGCGGCTCATTGACGCCATCGGCAAACAGTTCAATAATAATACAGTCCGGGAGGGTAGAATAGTTTGAAATGGCCAAAAACTCACGGATGTATTGTTCGAGTGTACGTTGTCCCTGTTTGATCCTGGCTAAAATCAGGTCCACATTGTCCGGGTGAAAAGCTGCTGGATCCTGTTGTGACGGAGTGTTCTGTTACAGCGCGAGTGAGACGAGAGGCGAGCGGATCCACGTGCAAGCTTTTATTAGAAGGACGAGACAGATACATGGTCAGGCAGGCAGGGTCAAAACAGTAGCGAGCATTATCCATAGGGGCGATCCAAGAGAGAATAGTCCAATAACCAGAGCAAGAGTCCAATAGGCAGGCGGCGATGAGTCGTAAACGATAAACCAGGCGCGAATACAGACTAGGGAACTCAGGAAACTAGGAACACGGGGACTAGGAAACTAGAAAACATAGACCAGATAACAACAACAATACAATCACAACAATCCGTAACATAAACTGGGGAAGTCCGGGCTTTATAGGAAGCCTGATTGGTCACGGGGGCTGACGCAATCAGTGCGGTGTAGGATGGGAGATGCAGTCCGAAGTGCAACGTAACAGTCAGAGTGGAATGGAAAGGTGAGAGTGACATCTGGTGGTGAGCAGTCCGCAGAGCACCGACCAGATTCGTGACAATAGCTGCAAGTAATGATTACCAGGGTTCAAGTGCTGAAGGCATTTAAGCACAGAAGGAAAAATACTTTACGCATCATTACATAGCAAGCCTGTAACCATCTAAATGAATGATTTAAAAAGCATTTTTTGGCAAATTCAGGTAATTTACCATAGAAATATGATGTTTTATATATATATATGTATATATATATATATATATATATATATATGACTGTTATAGTGCCAGCTTGTGAAGTTTTAAGTTTTCTATTAGGCTTTATAGGGTTTTGGGCATTTTGGACAAGCCCCTTTCCTAAACGACCTGTTATAGCATCTGGAAAGTGAAAGTAAAAAGCAAGCGAACATTCAAAAGTGATTTAAGCCCACGTATTAATAGCAGCTTCCTGATGCCTGCAATTTATATACAGTATAATTACCAAACAATATAATTGCGAAAGAAAGCATTGACATATACTTTTTCCTCTCATTTTGTATTTATTCCCTTTAGGGGTTCTGTAGTACACATAATTTCCTGGCACATCCCTAATTTCTACCATATATGGATATAAATATGAATATTATACTATATCTTGAAGATTGCATGGTATTGTATCTTCTATTATGAAGACTTTTTGTTAATTTTAATGTTGTAAAAAATTAACAATTTATATTCTGTTAGATGTGTTTTGACTACTTTTTGTATGTTGTATAAATATATCTCTAGCTTATATCTCTAGCTAATGAAGATATTTTAACCAAAAAAAAAAAAAAAAAGAAAAGAAAAGAAAAGAAAAGAAAATCTCATTGGGCGTCATTGATTAATTTTGCCTGGGGCCCCCACTTGATGTGGCCAGTGGAAAAAATAATGAACAATAGCATATTTTTAATTTTAATTTAAAATTAAATACATGTTAATGCTAATGTTAATGAATCAAAACTTTTTAGTGTAAAAACATTTTTATATAACACAAACAGATGCATTATATACCGTTATGCATCTGATTGTCATCATATTGGAAAACTAATCTGCATTATGTTCCAAGAATGTACACACATTTTCATGCGAGGTGACTTTATACAGATACCCCTTGCTAAGTGTGTATGGAACGGTGAACATAGTGACCCTGTAAATCTAAACGCAGATTAAATCATTGACAACTATAAAAAATTAGGTTATTTATGGCTCAGCTAATGATTCACAAGACCCAAGACCTGTAAGATGATGCTTGATTAAACCCAGCTGAAAGAAACTTCTGTTATTAAACACACCCAGCGGCCCACGTTTGTGTTCGGAAAAACTTACAAGCATGATATAGATGAATGACCATCGTCTTGCCCCATGGCTGGAGATTTGAGACATAATGTTTTCCGTTCCTTGTGGTCCTGAATAACCCCCAACTTGAGAGATGGGATGGGCAGGGAGCGTAGTAGTGGTAGTCCCACATTACTAGGATTAGGATGGGAATGCGAGGAGAGCGGAAAAGAGCCCATTCTCTCTGCTCCGCTGCACCTGTGCAGTCGCTCCAACCCTGAGTCTGAAATTAAAGCAACAGGACAGGAGGACGACAAGGGAAATTAACTTAAGCACACATAAATCAGTGAGCACAAGATGTCTCAAATTGCTCAGATTTGCCAAGATATCAAAGTCTGCAATCAAGGTTAGAGATTTTCATATGAACTCATAATGTCTTTCTTATTTCTAAATTTAATTTCATTTTTTTTCACCAGGGGATAAGCTATATCTGCTAATAAATAATAATTATTACAAATACATTTCCTGTGTTCGTTTCCTTGCAGGTAACTTCATCATGAAGCCACATATCCGGTGTGTCCTTATATGGCCTACAACACCTTGCAGCATAATTGTCGCTGATATATTGTGCGTTTAAGACATCAAGAAGAATTATGGCTGTTTACTTGGTTCCACATATAAAACCCTGAGGCAGTTTTTGCACACTATTTCATAAATGCTCCGGGTTAGTCCAGTAGTAGCTCTTCTCTCAGGCAGTTAGGGCATTCTGCAGACACACAGTATTGTCTGCTTTACTAACAGCGGACGTTCGCTCTGAAAGACATGAATAGAGAGTCTGCTGCAGTGTAAACAAAAGAGGGCTGCTTCATCCCTCTGTTCTCAAATTTGGACCAGTATACTATGGACGTACAGGAGGAACAGGTCAGGGATCAGTGTGGCAGCTCTAAGGATGGGGAAAGCATATGGACAAACTTTATGACTACAGTACTATTGCTCATAGTTAGAGCTAGAGATTTGAATAAAAACTAAAAAGTGTAAAAAGCCACTTTTTTTACAAAATCCACTTTCCCAAAACTCTTCACACCATGAGGACAACAGCTGTTTATAGGTGGGTTTCAATCCAAAGTTGAGAATTTAACTTTGCGCAAAATTGGAATATTGTATAAAAGATTTGCGAATAAGCATCCTATTCATCCAACAAGTCCAAAGAGAACAAAATCATCACTTCCTGATAAACTGGTACTAAATATCACTAAGAAATGTAGGAGAAGCCACTGAATATAATAACTTTCATATATAATAAATTACTTGGATCTTAGAGCGAGCAGACTAAACACAATAAATGTGGTCATTGCTTTCGGAGGTGGATAATTGCTGTTTAGGAACACTAAAAGACTTCAGGGAGGCAATTACAGTATATGGAAATACTTTGACGACAGACTTTGCTTGCGCATTTCAGAATGACCATAACATTTCAGATGCTGTGCAACAAGATCGGCCTGCTAGTTAATCAGGTTATGCCGTCCCATAATGCAAAGTCATATGACTTTTTTGATACTTTGAAAGTTCAAAAGAGCATAATTTATTTGAAATAGATGAATGTCTCTACTGTCAATTCTATCCAGTTTAATGCATACTTGCTGAATATAAAATAATACTTTTTTTAATGGTAATGACCAAAATATGCATCACGAATCACGAATCCTGTCCATGGTCTTCGGTCTGCTCGCCACCAGAGGTCGCCTGTTCATCGCCCCGGCTCCCTGCTCTGCCGGTCCTGCCTCAGTCCCCAGGTCCTCCACCACATGGACCTGGCCCTCTGTCCCTTGGCTTGTCCTGCCCCCACTCCACCACTCTCTTTGATTGTTTAGTGTTTGGCTCTTTCTGTCCACCAAAATTCTGTCCACCAGAGGTCGCCTGTTCATCATATTGACTCTCACGCTACACAAACTGTTGTACTACACCCTGGACTACATTTCCCATGCTCCACTTCACTGATTACGCACACAGCTGCAGCCAGTCATACACAGTATAAATACGAGGTTCAACTATCATTCAGCACTGAGTATTGTCTAACGTTTATCGTTCTCCAAGTGGTAGCTACTTTACGGAGCCAATTCCAAGTTTCCTGAGTCTAGTTAAGTCTTGTTTGTAGTCTAGTTATCCGAGTCTTGATCCTAGCCTATTATCTTGTCTCGTCTGTCGGATGCCTGCCCTGGATTTATCGACTGTCTTGGATTACCCTTTGTCTTGCCGTTTCAGACTCTGTTTGCCCTTCGTTTGGACCATTATCTGTCAGTTTGGATTACCTGTTTGCCTAGCCCCGTGGATTACATTCACCGCCGATTGACCCTCGCCTGTCCCTGGATTACTCTTGTGTCTTGCCTGTACTGTATCTGTTTGCTGGTGTTCTACCCTGCCTGTTTTTGGCCATGTCTGTAAGTAAAGCTTTGCGCTTGGATCAGTCCGTTTCATGCCTCGTTCACTCCGTAACAGAATACTCAGCCCCACGAGGATCCAGCAGCTTTTCAAGTGGACACTGGCCAGGTATGAACACAGCAAGACTGTTATTAGCTCTCGAGCAGGGCTCGCGATCGCTCGAGGACTATATATTTAAGAGTATCTGGACATTGCGTATTATTCTGATCTGCCGGACTGTGCACTGACCTTTTCTGTCAGGGCGTTAATCAGCCGCTGAAGTCAAAGCTTATTTGTGAGGGTCCACGTTCATCTCTTATTCAGTTAATGGATTATGCTTTATTGTCTGTGGGCCGCCTTGGTGGTCTCCTGCTCCATCTGCTCCACCGTGGAGGTCTTCAGGCTCTGGTGGCCCTCAGCTTCACCTGTCATGCCGGCTTGGCCCTGGCTCTCTGCTCTGCCCCATGTTTCAGGGTGATGGAAACATGGCATACAGTGCCTATAGAAAATCATCATACCTTTTCATCATAACTTTTTTGAACCGCACGTACATATAATAACCCTCATCATTAAAGTAAAAATATAATAAAAAAAAAAAAATGTGGAGGATTATTAAAAATTGTTCAGTGAAATTTCTTGTTTGGTAAAGTCCCTTTAGAGTATACCATTATAAACCTGCTCAGGTGCAAGCAATCAACTTCTAGATTAAACACCAGACTAACTGCCTCACCTAATTACCCACATAGTAGTGGTGTCAATTTCTTCAGAATAAAACAAGCGGTTTCTTGAAGATTTCACTGTTAGTAGTGCATGGTATGGCAAAGAATTCACCATGGTTTGGAAAGTGCTTTCAAAAGACCTCCAGGATAAAGTTTTAGAAAGGCGCAAGTTAGGTTAAGGCTACAAAAATGTTTCAAAGGCTTTACCTCTCCCTTGGAGTACTGTTCAGAGCATCAATAAGAAGTGAAAAGCATATGGCACCACCAACACATTGCCTAGATCAGGCCGTTCGTCCAAAGTGGATGACAGAGCCAGGAGGACATTGAGAAGAGAAGCTACCACAAGGCCAAGGCAATGCTGAAGGATTTACAAGGCTTTATGGCTGGATCTGGCAAGTCTGTGCATGTGACAACTATCTCGCAAGCTTTACACAAAGCTGGCCTGTATGATATGTTTGGCGAAAAGCAAACACACAGCACACCACCCAAAACACACCACACCTACCATGAAGCATGGTGGTGGCAGCATTATGTTGTGGGAGGGTTTCTTTTCAGCTGGGACTGGGCGATTGGTCAGAATTGAAGGGAAAATAGATGATGCTAAGTACATCCAAATTCTTGAGGAAAAGCTGTGTTGTGCAGGTCATTCACCTTCCAACACAACAATGACCCTGAACTGCCAAAACAACAACGAAATGGTTTAAGGATAAGAAGGTGAATGTCCTTGAGTGGCCAAGTGAGATCCCTGATTTAAATCCAATCGAAAATCTGTGGATGGATTTGAAGAGAGAAGGCCATTGCTGCTCACCACAGAATTTAACTGAACTTGAGCAATTCTGCAGGGAAGAATTGGGCAAATATTCCCCAATCAAGGTGTGCAAAGTCACTACCCAGATAGTACACGTATGTCTGCAAGATGTCTGTTAAAGATCTCTTGATCTGGAAAGCATCTGCTGTGTACAAACGTCCAGTAGATGTCTGTAAGATGTCAGTTTTACATACATTCTAAATCATAAACATCTTAAAGACATCCAATAGACATCTATTTAACATCTGATAGGATACGTCCAATAGACGTATTGCAGATGAGCAAACTACATTAAAAATATGTCTTGCAGATGTAAATGCAAATGTCAAATAGACGTCTCAGAGATGTATGTGTGCTATCAGGGTACAGACATATTCAAAAAGACTAATGGCTGTAATTAAAACAAAAGGTGGCTCAATGAAGTTTTAAATCAGGGGACTGATGACTTTTCCAACCCTGTTATTCTAATTTGCAGAACTGTTGTTTTTTTTTTTTTTTTTCTTTCATTGGTTTGATGTTGTAAAACCAAAATTGTAAATAAAGCTGGAAAAGTTATTTGTAATGGGTTTTGATTTCAGGCTGTATAACAAATGAAGTAACTATTTTAAAAGGTTATGATGATTTTCTGTAGGCACTGTATGTGGGCTTAACTGTGTTTATTAATGTTATTAATGAGACCATAGCTTATCTAAAGGGGCTTCTTGTAGCCTCTGAGCTCTATATATCAAAAAAAATTTCTGTCCATCCAGCACAGAGCACCAGTACACTGGCATGGTGCCCACGGTTGAGTGACTTTGGGGTCATCAGTGGTGTGGCAGATTTCTCTGTGTTGTGGTACAGGGGAGGAGCCCTTATTATCTGTGTATGGCTGTTTCAGAGAGGCCAGTGTGGTGATGTCTCCGAGCTGGAAGTACACTAATTGTCTTTGTGTCCCGGTTCTCTGCTCACTGGTCCCGGCAGGTTACAATAGAGCACAGTGTTCCTAGAGGAAGACAATTGCTGTCTGTCTGCACTGGATCCGCAGAGTCACTGTCCACTCTGACTGTGCATATGCATACTGTTACTCATACAAGGATATGCCCTGACCAGAACACAAACTCTGAGAAATCACACTTTTTATGTGATGCTGGAAAGACTGGAATGACACAAAAATAAGAACAGCCCTCTGCAGGTGTGTAACATTTTGTCAAACACTGAACCATTTTGGAAAACAACAAGTCGAGGAGTATTTTTACATTCTATAAAGAAAGTGGCAGTGCTTGTCCATGCATAATGTGCTGCAGGGTGCTAAAGAGATAAATTCTAAGACATTCATATTTTATTTTATTATTTTTTAAATATGTTTCCCAATGATTAATCATTTTCCTTAAAGGAATAGTTCACTTCCAGAACAAAAATGTACAATTTACTCACTCCTTTGTCATCCAGGATGTTCATGTCTTTCTTTTTTTCAGTCGATAAGTATGTTTTTTAAAGAAAATATTTCAGGAATTATCTCCATATATTGGACTTCAGTGGTGCCCCCAAATTCTGAACTTCCAAAATGCAGTTTAAATGCAGCTTTGGGCCTGTGATCTTCTTTGCATGTTCGCTTTGTAAACACTGGGTCAGTACTTCTGCAGCGATGTAGGGCGATCTTGAAGTTGGGGAAGAAAACAAGCTGAGAGTTTTCAGACCTACCCTAACTGTCTTGAACCAGAGTTCACACAGACGTAGACAAGACAAGCATTTAAGATTAAAAAGTATATAAATTTGTTTTGTTTTTTATTTCAATTTGTTTCGAAAATGACCAATCGTTTTGTTAGGTAAGACATTTATTCCTCAGCTGTGATTGTTTAGAGCCCTTTGAAGCTGCATTTAAACTGCATTTTGGAAGTTCAAACTTGGGGACACCATTGAAGTCCATTATATGGAGATAATTCCTCAAATGCTTTCCTCAAGAAACATTTCTTATCGACTGAAGAAAGAAAGATATGAGTTAATTATCTGTAAATTTTTGTTCTGGAAGTGAACTACTCCTTTAAGAATAAAATGACACATTAGGTGTTATCTTGTATGGCAGTTCTTGTCAAACTCAATAAAAAACACCTCAAAGGCCATGTTTTTGAACTGCCAGCAGATTTCCATAATAATAATAATAAGCGTGCACTATTTTTGTCGCAACTGGCCCAATTTTTTTAAATGTGCCCTGTATTTTAATAATCCTTTTTAGCCCTCATATTGTGTTGCATGTTAATTTAACCCATACTGGATTTTTAAACAACATGAAACTTCTAATTTATAATCATGGATGTGCATGCAAAGTATCAACAAATGTGTTTTGGAAAGGCTGTACAAATCGTTGTTACATTGATTATTTTGAGGCCAAATTAACCCACCCTTTGATTTCCATGAAAATCTCACTGTTTCTATATCTATTTTGAGTTTTATGAGTTTTGCATTCACAAAATTCTGTAAAATTGTTTTTGGATCTCAATTACCTTTCCATGCAGCACTGAAAAGAAGTGTGTGAAAGTCATATGACCCTCCAAAGAATTTGAAAATCAGACCTAAAAAAAAAAAAAAAAAAAAAAAAGGCACATATGTGTCTGTGTAGCTACTCTTTTGAAAAGAAAAAAAAAAAATATGCTGTTCAATCTGACCCCAAATACAAAAGAAGAAACCTTCTTTTTTTTTTTTTTTTTTTTTTCTTGCATTTTATATCTTGGGTCTGTAAAGAAGTGCAATAGAGCTTTCAAATAGTTATTTAAAAAATATATAATAATAATTTGTGTCTGTGTAGCTACTTTTTAACAGATTTTTTTTTTATAATATAATTTCTTCCTTTTTATATTTTTAGTCTCTACAGAAGTTACAATAGAAGTTTTCTGTTTTTACATGAATCCTTAGGTTTTTTTTTTTTTTTTTTTTTTTTTTCTGTCATAGTTTTGGTGAATGGCATATAATCCAATTAGGGTCATTCTGACCCGCAACACAAAAGGAGTACCCAGATTTTCAATACATCAGGAAGGTTTTAAAGAGCCTGTCTTCAATTGAAGCTGCCTGTTGCTATCATCTTCAGCTTTCAGCATGTCTTTCTTGCGCTCTTTCTCTAGTGAATGCAGGCTTCAAAATGATCCCGTAATTATGAAATTAAAAATGAGGGCCCTGTTTGAATTTGTAGAATTTTAGTTTTTACTGAATATCAATTTCAGCAGAAAGTCTTTTCATGTATAATCATAACTGTTCATTGTTTACAGCATCGATCACTGGCGTCACTGTTAATTAATATTTCAAGCAACCCATAAATGTATTAAACATCTTACCTTTGGAGATGTAAGACAAGTTGGAAGTTATTCTAACCTCATTTTCATTTATAAAGATTTAAAAAAAAAAAAAAAAAAAAAAAAAAAAAAATATATATATATATATATATATATATATATATATATATATATATATATATGTATATATTGTCTTTAGATAAGAAAATATTCTTAACTTTATTCTTAAGTTAGAAGAAAATGTATTCTTAATAATGTTTCGTGAATATGATCCCTTGAGGGTTGCTGGTTTACTGGCACAATATAAAAGAGCCCACCCTAAAGTCTTTATTCTGGTCTTCAGATATGGGATATTTTCATCTGTTTTATCGTCTGCCAGGCAAAAATCGTACGTAATCGTTTACTGAAAATGCCATATAAAATATAAAAGCAACACACATGGCAAATTTACAAGAGCTACTGAAGCCCACAGAATATATTAGGTTGTGTTTGATTATAAACGATGATAAATAAACCAATAACTATAGACATCAATAATCATGAATACATTAGGGCAGGAGAAATTGGTTTGTATGTGATAAGGCCTAGGAAGAAGAAAGTGTTATTGTAATGTAAATCACATTCAGACTGGGATACTGGCAGGCTATAATAGCATCATATTGACGCCATTAGATTATCTCATCATTCATATTCTGTCATGGGAAGAGCCCGGGCAAGTCCTCTCTTAGTAGAGAGAAAACAGTTTAGTTCTTTGTGTTAAAAGACTCAGCTTTTGCATGTGGGAAACATTACTCATATATACGGCAAATCAAATTTGATCACCGATACACTCAAATATACACAGTCATTTTTGTTCACTCCTTTGATCTACTTATATCATGAATTTGATCAGCTTCGTATTTAATCTCATAGCAGCATATGTAGACATATTTGTCAGAATAGGGACGAAAGATGCCAAAAAGGGCTAGAGTGTTACTGAATATTTTGAGCAACACAACTGGGTTCGTTCTGGAACAGGGTTTAAATCAAACAAACCCAAATTGGCATTAAGCCACAAAGGGTGCAGTATCAAATCAAGCAGAAATAGGCTCATGAGGAGAAAGAGATATGCCTGGCAACTCATTTTACATGAAGGTACTATCTCCCAGAGATCCCCTGTTGACTCAATAAATTGTCCATGTTGTAGACAATAGTGAAAGAACTGAGGTGGAAAGATTGTGTTGTACGCTCAGATGGGGTTTTGTGAATTTTTTTTTTTTTTTCATCTGTTCTGACACATAGGAGCACTAAAATGAACTTTTGAGAATTCTGTCTTGAGAATTTCAAATGAGAATTCTGTCATCATTTATTCACGCTCATGTCATTCCGAAACTTGTTACTTTCTCCTGTAGGACACAAAAGCTGAAATTCTGAAGAATGTCCTGGTCGTCCTTTTTTATACAAGTGTAAATAACGAGGTAACTATTTTCGGTAACTATTCACATTTCTGCCATTTGCCTTAAATGTGATTTAAGTTGTAAAAAACAGGTACACCAAAAAAGCACCATAAATGTGTCATAACAGTGGTCCATAAGTATATTCAACCTGATCTCATTGCTTACACATAGGTGTTAGTACATAACGTTTAAAAGCACAAAACGTACCTATTTGTATGTTTTTGTTGATGCTGAAATGTACAATTTGGATGTATTACAAGTTTAAATTGTAAAAGTTGCTACATATTTTTATCTAAAAAACTTAAAATATTTACAAATCTTTCATATCATTAAGATATTTGTATCAATGCTTTTTTATAATCGTATTGATAAGCGATTGCAATTTTTAGACCCTTTAACCCACCCCCAAACCTAAACCTACCCATTTTATAGTGAATATAAAATGATATAAAACAGAATTAACCAAAATATGCAGGACCATTTTAGTAACAATGTAGCATTAAAAAATATATATATATTTACAGTTGTTAATTACACTCCTATCTTTAAATCTAACCATAACTATTTCTTAAAAAAATATGTACAGTATGATATAAAACATGACAGAAAAATAAGTTCAATCACAGTAATTTTTTGCAAAAATATCAGTAGTACCAAAAGCAGTCCATATAGCAATGCACTGCAGTCGCAGTCCTCTCTGGTGGAATACGGTAGGTTTGTGTGAGGTGCAAAGCATAATTTAAGTTGTTAATTGCTGAAAATATTATCCAGATTATTATCCTGATCCACTCCGCGAAGGCGCGCATTTCTCATTCAAACACACCTTACCAAAAAACCGGCGTATGTCGCAATCTGTGAAGGCGGATGCAGGTGAGAGCCAATGAATGTTCAGTTTTTTTGTCATGAAGCTTCTTAAAGCTGTAATTTTTGAATTTGTAACAAGTGGCGCACGAATAAAATTGAAAACAGAAAAAAACAAATAATAATAATAAAACTGATCCTTTTATAATTATTATTATTATTTTTATTTTTTTGGTGATTTTTATGGCTCTACTGTCACAACATGTTGGAGAAAATTATTTTTGTGTCCCACGGCAAACAAAGTAATTATTACATGATAAGAAATGGATTGCAAAAATGTTATTCATTTTAAGGGTTTAAAGTGCAGCCTTGTTTAACTGTCACACCCCTGTGGACTGGTTATATTGGTTTCTCCCCTCTGTGCCCATATATGGTCTTTCCTGTTCCATTCCTTGTTAAGTCATTATTGGTTAATCACCCACACCTGTCCTTGTATCCTTAGCACCCCTTTATAAGTTGTATTCAGTTCTGTGTTTGTTGTCGGACCTAAATGTTATGTTGGTGTGTTTCCCTGCTCTACCTGTCTGGATGTACCATTTGTGGAGTTTATTAAAGACTTTTCATTATATTTTGTCTTCGTTTGTCTCATTCGACACACGATCATGACATTAACATTATTATTATTTTTTTTTTTTAAACGAGTTGGCAGCAGAAATCACACACAATGAAATTTTCTTATTTCATATTAAATGAGTAAGCTTCATTTAATAATGCAGTTGAAAACAAAATACCATTGATATGACAACTGAATATAATAAAAAGTCAGTGCTGCAATTTCAGTATTCAAAAGGATTCATTTGTCTGTAAATTTTCATATGTAAATAATTTACATTTTAGGCGTCATCAATATGTCAGTATTGTACGTAAAATGCTGAGAATATGGCAGTATTGTACATTTTAGTGCCTGTAAACATAAGTAAATGTAAAGTATATGTATGTTGTGTAGAACCACATTTTATGTAAAATACATACAAATTCTCATGAGATCACATTGGTATATTCCAAATCACTTAGCTGAGGGTGAAAAATGGTAAAGGCCAGAAGGAATACAGCTCTATCTACTGGGCATGCACATCAATCTAACATTATTTTTGTCACACTGTACGACAATAAAACGTTTTTTTTTTTTGTTTTTTTTTTTGTTTTTTTTAATTATAGTAGGGGCTAAGTTTAGGGTTGGGGTAGGTGTAGACGTTAAAAAAAACACAGTCTGATAGCTAGAACAATTCATTTCATTGTTAGTTTCCAGTCGGAGCTGTATCCCTTCTAGCCACAACTGTGAAAAATAGATCAAGACAGCTGATTTGTGAATGACTCATTCACTTTATTGTGAACTGGATCAACAGATTCATTTAAAAACTCCAACCAAAAAAAAAAATTTTTTTCACAAATTGGGCTTCATTTGCTTTTTCTCAAATGAATTCTCATAAATGTGCCATGGCGAGCTAGGCTGGATTTTGAGATAATCTGTGAATAATGGTTTATATGTCTCTGTCTCTGTCACACAAAGCTTGTAATCCAAGGTCTTACAGACTGCTTTTTAGATACATTAATCATGCTCTTGAATTCGCTTTGAAGCTTACAGGTCTGGTCACCAATGTATGCAAAAGAGCGACCAGTGCGTTCTTTAGAAAATCTCTTTTTGTGTTCCACAGAAGAAAAAAAAAATCAGGTTTGAAATTACATAAGGGTGAGAAAATTAGAACAGATTTTTTATTTTAGGTGAATTAACTAATTAAGAATGTCTAGTTCTTTGCCCCTGTGTCTCTTAGTGTTTTTGTTCTTCCTGGTGCGGTCACATTTATTGTTGCTCAGCTAAATTTTGCAAGGGAAGACCAGTCATTTCAACGGGAATCCACATAATGTGAAGTTTCACCCTAAATGTAATATGTTTAAAATACATTTATTTCATACTAAGAATAGTTAAAATCTATTAAAATATTTACTGACACATTGCTTGAAACTTACCAATATAAAAATTATTGATAAGGATTGTATGATCTTTGATTGATATCAGTTTTTAAATGCAAGATATTTAAAGTGTAACTGAAGTGTAATTGCAATAGTTCCACTTTAGCACAATCAAATATACTTCAGTATATCTTTAGTTGGACTTTAGCACTACTTCCACACAATTAAATTGCATTAAGTACAAAATTAGTTGTTCTAATTTAGCAGACTTTAAAGGAGAAGTCCACTTCCAAAACAACGATTCACATATAATGTACTCACCCCCTTGTCATCCAAGATGTCCATGTCTTTCTTTCTTCAGACATCAAGAAATTATGTTTTTTTGAGGAAAACATTTCAGGATTTTTCTCCATATAATGGACTGATATGGTGCCCCGATTTTTGACGATCCCAAATGGGGTTATAAACAATCCCAGCTGAGGAAGAAGGGTCTTATCTAGCGAAACGATAGGTTATTTTCATAAAAATATTACAATTTATATACTTTTTAATGTCAAATGATTTTGAAGTTGAGGGAGAAAATACAATTGGAGTTTTTTAACATACCCTAACTGTCTTGAGTCAGAATACACAGAGTTCAGGGAGAGCAAGAAAAGATAAGCATTTGAGATTAAAAAGTATTTAAATTGTCTTTTTTTAAATGAAAATAACATCGTTTCGCTAGATAAGACCCTTCTTCCTTCTTCCAACTGCATTTGGGATCATTTGAAGCCGCATTTAAACAGCATTTTGGAAGTTCAAAATCAGGGCACCATATCAGTCCATTATACGGAGAAAAATGTTGAAATCTTTTCCTCAAAAAACATAATTTCTTTACAAATGAAGAAAGAAAGACATGAACATCTTGGATGACAAGGGGGTGAGTAAATTATATGTGAATCTTTGTTTTGGAAGTGGACTTCTCCTTTAAGTATACCAGTTTAGTACTAAAAGTTCAATTGCAGGGTAGTTTTATTAGGTACATAATATGTAAATGTTTAGGGTTAGGGTTAGATGTACATTTAGTATATTTATTTTTCTCTTGGGACATGAAGGTAAAAATGTTTTGCTCATGTTCTGGATGATTATACAAATTCGCCTTGTTGACCAACAGAAAGCAAAAAGTGACTTTTGTGTAAGCAGTGCTTCCTACTTCGCTACACTGTTGATCTTGCCTAAAGTTTTGCCTAAATTTCACGAATTGACTGTGCAATAACTCTGAACTCCCAAATGAATATTGTACTTAAGCCAATTTCTAACAAAGCTTTGATACACTTTCTCTAGGTTTCACACTAATCTTATATGAATATGAATTTAACGGTAACACTTTACAATACTTGTGCACAAATATGTATTAATTCAAGCTTAATTAATGCACAGATAATCACGAGTTAATGTATAATTCATGAAGAACTAAACCATTTATTAATGATTACTACATCAGCACTATATACTACATTCTATACATTCTATATGATTCATGGATTAAGTAAACAATAAGTTGTTATTAGTTAAATATGTCATAATGTATTAATTCCCTAATAACTTATTTTATTAACTAATGATGTAAATTGATTGTTAATTACCACAGTGGTCAAAGCTATGTACTTCAACTTCCAGTTGTCTGCTTTAATTAATCATTACCTAATGATTTGCAAAGATATCATTATGTTATGGCTTTACTTGTTAAGGCACATGACTAACTAATTTCCATAACCATAATCCATAACCACAATGACATATTACTTAACAACTAGTTAATAGTTCTATGCCTCAACAAGTAAAGTCATAACATAATGATACTTTTGCAAATCATTAGCTAATGATTAATTAAAGCAGACAACTGGAAGATGAAATGTGTGGCTTCAACACACTGTGGTAATTAACACATGAATTTACACTATTAGTTAATAAAATAAGTTATTAGGGAATTAATACATTATGGCACATTTAACTGATAACAATTTATTGATTAATCTATGAATCATATAGAATGTTCATTTGTTGCTGATGAAGTAATTATTAATAAATGGTTTAGTTCTTCATAAGTTAAATATTAACTCATGATTATCTCTGCATTAGTTAAGCATAAAATAATGCATATTTGTGCACCCGTATTGTAAAGTGTTACCAATTTAACAATAAAAAGGGCTACCTTCAGTACAGTGCGTGTATTATGTATACATGTGCTAGTAAGATTTAATTAAACAACAACACAATAGCTGTGCAAACAATGAGTTATGAATGAAATCAGGCCTTTTAGACTTTGATCTCTATTCTCAGATTTCTGGTAATTGCCATTAACATGATTTGAGGTGTGAAAGATAAATGTAACAAGCATACTGTTTTCTCGTTAGTTAGTTGTTTATTGCTTTATCCTCTCTTATTCATAGTTTGCAGTTCCATAACACTAAAAATCTTTTGCCATTCAGTCTCCTTTATCATTCTGTCTCATTCTCTTTGATTTGAATATCATTTTATCCGGTGAGTCAAGGCTTTCTGTTAATTACTTCTCTATTCATTTAACCATGTGGGTCTATCCGAGAGGAATTGTCTGACTCCTGCATTAAATGGCCCACATTCCGATCCTCTGATGCTGAAACTAACATGAGTTCCCCCCTTTATCTCTACAGCGCGTCAAATTAGCACACAGCGGATTCATGTTACAAAAGACTTGGCCAGCAAAAAACTTGGAGACAACCTTATCGGGCTTTTTGTGGGATTTTTGTGGCTATGGTAGGTGGCACGGTTTATGTGCTCATGGATGTTCAGTGTCCACTGAGCCACAGGGCTGCCATGGGAACTAATGACCGATTTATTTTGTGGAACATGATCAAATTTAGTAATGTGTTCGATAAGACATTTCGCACTGGAAATGAGCCTCGGAGCTCAGTTATGGAAATTATTATTGATGTTTCATGGTTGTTTCAGTAATGCATTCAATCATTCATGACTGAATTAAATTTAATGCACTCTGGCTTCACAAAACTATAATTGCACAGATTCTTCACATTTAGAGGACACATCAGCACATTGATTTCCTATATATTTTTTTTATCAAATGTTAATCATTAAGTTAATCCAAGCAATATTATATTTAAATAAGCTTCTGCTGCTACTATTACTGTAATGGTTTTCAGCTCTTTCAGCTCTGAGTATGTAAAATATGTATGACACAGTAACATACAATATCAACAGTGGGACAGAGTTTAGTACTGTAATACAATTCCATAGTGGAGATTCTATTTGTCCATAAATCATGAAAAATCGCTTCAGAAATCATTTGATGAGAAAGCTTAAGAAGTATGCAATAAGTCAAACAAGCTTAATTTGGTTGTGTGATAATGGTTCTGATCGTTAATTTAAAATGGCAAAGGACAGAAATAGTTACAGTATTAAATTAAACTCCTATGAATGTTAAAAATATTTTACCTGACTGCTTTTTCATGCAAATATGTCTAACGTATCACCTTAATATATTTAAAAATATTTTGTCTTGTATTAATTCTAAATATCAATCGTTTCCAACAATGACTATGATTTTTTAGATCCATCTTTTCACACTGAGGACAACTGAGGGACTCATATGCAACTATTACTGAAGGTTCAAATGCTCACTGATGCTTCAGAAAGAAAAATGATGCATTAAGAGCCGGGGGTGTAAACCTTCGAACAGAATGATGATGTATTATTTGTATTCTTATTTTGCCTAAATATAATTTTTTTTTTTTTTTCATTTAGTACTGCCCTTCAGAAGCTACAGAAAATACTTAACAAAATAAGACAAAATAAGATACATTTACACTAATCTTCAAATTCCAAAAGTTTTCACCCCCCAGCTCTTAATGCATTGTTTTTCCTTCCGGAGCATCAGTGAGCGTTTGAAGCTCAAAATCGTACAGTCATTGTTGGAAAGGGTTCAAATACACAAAAATGCTGAAAAACCAACAAATCTGTGGGACCTGAAGGATTTTTCACTGTTCAGGACAAACAAGGAACTCATGAACAACGATCACTAAACAAAAAAACACAGCTGTGGTAATAACACAGTATTAAGAATCAAGTGTATGTAAACTTTTGAACAGGGTGATTTTTTTTCTTTTGTTGACTATATGTAAACATCTTGTATGTGAATTATCAAATTCAAGTCAGTACTAAATAAAAAATAACATGCATTTTGTATGATCCCTCTTATTTTGGTAAAATAAATAACATTTTGCAGATTCTGCAAGGTGTATGTTAACTTTTGACCTCAACTGTATTTATGTTCAAAAGCATGCAAATGGTGTAGAAGAAGTGTAACCGCAGTAAAGGCTCCTCTTTTTCATGACCGCGTCTGGATTCATCAGTTTACAGGCTGTTTTCATGTTCGACTCAGGCCCACATACTGGTCACATGCATGCAAAGAAGGGGGTTTGTGAGGAGATCTGGGATATCTGAAGGAGAGCGAACAAGTGAAAAAGTGATCGAGCTAGAAAGAGGGAGCTGGGGCAAGATGAAAGGCGAGGGTTTGAGAGCGACAGTGCACTTGTTCCCTGGTTCAACCAAACAGAGACCAGCTTGCCCGGTTTCAGGGTGCATGTGTGAAGGAATGCATTCATTAACGTAATTCCTCTGCTCTCAAACAAGGCTTCCGTCATTTGGAGAGCAAGCGAGGGAGCGGAGAGCCGCGGGGTGGAGGGGCAGTTCTCGCTGAAGAAGGGGTGAGGGGTAAATACACCCCTTTCTCTGTAGTCAGGAGGGCAAGGCGCCCTAACACAGGCCTCTGCGTCCAAGGCGATCTGCATGTGAAAGCCCCAGGCATCACAAAAGGATGAAAAGGTGCTGGGCAGGACCTGGACAATCCCTTCCTGTTCTGGTGGGTCGTTTGTTTCCATGCTGTCAGATACTGGGCCGCCGGCCCTCTCTACCCTCATCTCCTCAGCCCTCTGGTGCGTTGTTCCACATTCTCCCTCGGTTTTGTTTTCCGGCAATTTCTTATACGTGCTTCTTATTTTTTTCATTCACGTGAATAGGAGTGATGGACCAATGTAACGTCAAACGGCGACTGGAACAATTGCTTTCATGGCTGCGTCTAAAAGCCAAACAGCACCATGCATGAGAACTGCTTTGCATGACAAAAGAAGTGACAAAACCATTAGGCCAATTAGAGTATTTATATAAACATTGTAATGAATGGATTTAAGCAGTCATAAATTATGCTTACTGTGTGGGAAAATAACTTCGGTTCACTCTGAAATTGCACATGTTTGCTATTTCAAAGTGTGGTACTTATATTTTCCAAAATCGAATGCACAGAATGAATCCTAGGAATGAAAATGTAGCACAACAAACTTCAAATCTCTGTAATAGCTTTCTGCTTGTGCTCTTCTTATGCTGCTTTAATAGGGACAAAAAGAATGTTAATTATGTAAATTAAAAAGCGCTCTAATCCAGAGGGAGGAGCTGTTCCCATAGCGTTAGCTTTAGTTGAGTATTGGCACATATTGACAAAGCATTAGCCTCCATCCGCATTGTGTAATGATTTTTTTTTCTGCAGAGGAAGTCCTCCTATTGAGATAAATGCCTTGTTTTCTTCTTTACCATTGTGGTACATTCTGATGTGCGCCGGCGTTTAGTCAGTCGCACTTCTTCTACTTCACTATTCCCATCCAGCTTGCCAAAGGAGGACAAATGAGTCTTTTAATATTGGACCCATGTGACCAATACACACTCAGGTTCACAAACACCTCAAGACAATGGGGAAAGAGCTTTCGTTCTCAATAAAATAGGCAAGAGGTAGAATTTAAAGAAAGATCATTTTGTTTCAAACTAGCACACTTTTCTTTCGTGAAACCCTAAAGGAGATATTTAGTAGAATGTCTGGGCTCCTCTTTATGACAAAAAAAGCACAATAAAAGTGTAACTAATCAAGCGACTTTAGGCTGTTCCTCATACAAACCTAAATGCATGGCTTTATAAGAATATACAGTAGCACATATAAACATTTTATTTTATTTATTTATTTTTTTATGAAAGAGCATTGTGTTTAGGCTAAATGGAAACAAACCATATCTTTTCGGAATGACATTACGGGGAGTAAATGAAAACACTTTGAAAACATATAAATTGTGATAACTGATAACTGGTTAGTGTAAAGGACAAGCGTTTTGGAGAATGAAGACATTCAGGTTCACTTGCCGTTGGCACGCACTATAGGGGGAAAAAAGCATCTCTATGGAATAGTTCATGTAAAGTCATTCATCACAATACGCCAGATGCATATCTTACAGACATGCTTCAGAAACGAGACGCATTTAAAATGGGCTAATTGTTTTTCAAATGTACAGTCTCTTTCTCTCTCTCGCTTTCTCTCACTCTCTCTCTCTCCTCCCACAGTCTGATTTCTGCTGCTGGGACTCAGTGTGATCATGTGACGGGCTCGGAAGCGCAAGAAGAGCTGGTCGGTAACGGAGGACCGAATGCCAATCTCATTGAGAAAGCGCCTTTATTGCGCGTAAGAGACGGGAGGGACAGACGTTTCTAGTGCTGCACACATACACAGACAGACAAGACACAGGAAGCTCTGGGGAAGTCGGGGAAAGGGTGCATTTTCACCGCCTCAAGAGGAAGTTAAGGACAAATCTCTCGCTAAAATAAATCTTAAAAGGGGCACTGGGCACGCGGGAGTCGCCTTTGCGAGTAACTTGTGGGATTTATCGGGAATTGTTTCTGAACGGAGACTTGGCTTCCCTCTCCGCACGTTTATATTTCATTTTGTTCATTTAATTTCATTTCATCAGCTGCCCTAAACAACTGTCATCCCCAGAACTGCCGTAGCCTATTGCAGCAAGCGGATTGTGCGTAAAGACAGAGACAGCAGCCTTTTCCGCGGACGAGTCAGGCACTTGCCTTCTTCACTTGCGTTGCTGTACTCTATTTATTATTTGTATTCAAGCCTTTATTTATTTCGAGACTTTTTCCGTCTATTTTGGGGCGTCGGTGGTGATTTCTGTGGAATATGGTGGGGGAAATGGAAACGAAAGAGAAGCCGAAGCCGACCCCAGATTATCTGATGCAGCTCATGAACGATAAGAAACTGATGAGCAGTCTGCCCAACTTCTGCGGGATCTTCAACCACCTCGAACGGCTTCTCGACGAAGGTAATGTTGATGGAATGACACGCGTCCGTCAAATCTCACCGAACCGTGCTGGAAACGGCGCACGGGTTGTACGCGCTTAAGGCAAAACGGTTCATAACAACAATTTATGGCGTCTGTTGCTTTTTTGTGTCAGATCGTCATCCCTGTTTTGCCAGACACACGACTTATACAGCCTTTTAGTTCTGCTTTAATAGCTGCTTAAGTTTACGCTCGCATTCGGTAGCCGCCACTTCTCCGATGCAACGGGATACCTGTGGCTTGCGAAATGATTTTACAGTGATTCTTTTGGCTATTAATGTATACCTCGTTAGAAAAACATCCTTTTGATATGTTTATGCGAGTAAGAACGCAATTCAGTAGGTTATTTTTAAATTGACACATTAATATTTAAGAAACAGTTGTTTAGGAGACTTTCTCTGAGACAAAAAAATAAAACTCATAAGTGAAATTTCTCTCATTTAAGCTCTAAATTAACCAGTTATCGAGAGATTTCTCACAAGAGTCGATGTATAGCTGATGTAGCCCATTCCATCGTTTCGACTGGCCTAAAAGAGAAAGTTGACCATAGCTTACGAGTGAACTGTTGTGTAAATTGTACTGGACTGTCAATGTCTACGTGATAATAAAAAATGTAGTGAGCCTGCTTGCACAAGCAAGAGAAACTTTCACGCCTACAGATCATTTTCTGGACTGTTGCTATTTAAATAGAAGGCGCAAGACCTGTTGTTTACCAAAATAACCCAACATTATGTCCCAGTATGTGTAAACTAGTAGTTTTTTCGCTGTATTTTAGCAAAATACGCCATTCACGTAACTTAGTTTGTCAAACCAGTCTTTTAATTACTACAGTAGGTGCACCATGATATTCTAGAGCAGTCGACCACTTAGTAATTTGTGGTTTAGGGTGAGAATTACGTGTACTGTGGCACCAGGGGGCTCCTGACTAATTCTTTATAGAAACCTCTTGTACCATCTCCTGCTGTCAGCTTTATAAAGTTGTTAATGTGGTTTATATATTTGCACAAACGGTGCTCTTTTTCTCATTCAGACTGTTTTATAAATGTTTTATAGAGAGACTTTGGCCTTTATTTAAATTAAATTATGTTAAATCGCTGTTAAACGGATGATTAAAACCATTATTTTTATCTATCTATCTTGACCCCTGAGAGGGCCCCGTCTTGCCACCCTTGTGAGTTCCTTTTATTCCTAAATGTAGAGGCCGTTCTGTAACCACAGACTGATTTTCATTGTTCTTTTGTTTTGTAACGTTCTTGCCTATTTAGCACATGCATTTACCTTTTTTTTTTTTTTTTTGATTTATGGAATTTCCCTTCCAATTGAAAATCTATTAAAGAAACAAAAGCTGTTGTCAAACAAAGCAAACGTAATTTCAGATCATGATGTGCTTGTAATAATTTAGAACCTCTCGAGCAAACCTAAGTTCTAAATTACGTTTATAAAACTCCATCAATACACACATTACTCTGCATTACCGACTCATTACTCATCATTTCGTTCTCATTTACAGTGTGAGGGAGAGGGAGTAGTTATATTTTTGACATTTTTGATCGCTACCACCCCCCCTTGTGCAAGTTAGGAAGTTTGGTAGGCTTATAATCGCTCACACACGCAGTCCCAAATAACTCTTTTCCGCTGGTGAATCATCTGCGCCCAGTATGCCATTCCAGTGTGGATAGAGTCCCTTGGCATCAGCAGTTAAATACCCGAGGATCGTATTCATTTGCAAATCACATCGGAATGACGCAAGCCTAATAACTCCTCTGTGATGTCATTTTTAAAATGTCAGTTTCATTTTTAGACTTCTAATGAAATAAATTCTCATTTATCAGTTTAGACACTAAAATAAACACATCAAAAAGTGCTTTTTACACACTGTCCTGTTAAACTTGCTTTTCGGACATCATCATACGTCCCTCGGGTGGGCCTGCGGCCTGGCTTTACACTCTTCGCTTTGTGAATTGCAGCAGTTTCACAGTCGCTTTCTTGTTTATTTCTTGTCACTCACATTTACAGCCTTTTCCCTCCGGTCGAAACTAGCTTTCCTCTCTGGATAATTCCGGTGATTCTCGCCTGTGACATTAGCCATGTAATCAGGACGATGTGGCTGATCTTACCTGCCAACATGAAGAACATTCTTGCTAAGTATGACTCACGTCATGAGTCTTCACACCTTTTTATACCGAGAGTTGGTGAGAATGTGGCATAGAGATGTGTCATGCTGTTTAATGCAATCTTTTTGAGTAATATGCCAGTTAGAGTAGTTTCCTCCGCCACACATTATGGGTTTGTCACAGTCTAGCTTGTGCAAATCTGAATTAATAACACTGTCAAGGGAGCACACACTCCGTCAGACTGAGACAGTCTTGTGCTTAGGAGAGTGAACTGAGCAGTCGGTTTCACTTCCACTATTGAACCATTGCAGAACTGATCCCTGACCTCTGATAAACAGGACACACTGCTCAGATCTGCATGTTAGGAGCATGTGCAAATGCATGCAGGCATGCCTCCGTTTAGAAAACTCATCGCTCATGATCTTTGGTGATTATGATTCACTGGATCCATGGAGAATTGACTGTCCTGTTGTCGTGCTACAGTACTGCAACTCACGGGCTTCAACATATATATTCCTTTGTAATCTCAAAAGCTTTGTTGCTACAGTGGAACCATCACCAAAGCAACGCTAAATCATCGGCTTTTGCCGAGCTCAGCTCTATTCTGTCCTGGAACAACGAGGAGAACGTAAATTATGGTCTACTGCTCATGCCGGACCACTACGTTGATCATATATGAAACTCTTTCCTGCACGGCTGTGTGAGAATGAAAATGGAGAAATGAATTGAAAGTGTTGAAAATCTGTGGCATCATCGATAATCGAGGCAAGCGATAGCTCAGAAGCGCTCAGTAGCTGTGTGAGATTGCATGTGTGATATTCCCTGTGGGGTGTTGTAATATCCAACAAATCTGGCTCTGTTTGGACGAGAGTGTGTGAATGTGTGCGTTTGTGTCGGCTTGCATCCATCTCATAATGTGCATTCATTTTACACTCTCGTTTGTAATATCACATAATCGGATGCAAGCAGTAGCTTGGGAGCAGTTGGGATTTTAGGCAATTGCTCTCATTATTACTATGAGAGTTCTGTTAATTTTTGTAAATTACTTTAGATTACTGTAATCTACTGAAACTAGAAATCTAGACAAACTGTTATATTCTCTCATAAATTACTATAGTATCATTTTCTCTTGAGCATTTGGGATGGTGCTCATTCAGTAGTTACAGAGGCTGGTAATATTATCAGTTTCCAGAGGTCGTAAGTTCACATTTAATCAGAGGGCACCTTATACTGACAGAGTGTCTGGGATCCTCTATTGTTATTGTGCCCTAGAGCACTTCACTTAACCCTGGGTTGCTCCAAGGGGACTGTCCTTGCTGGTACTCGCTTTGGATGGAAAAGCTGTTTGAAATGGCAGATAACATTGTAAAACTAAAGTGGCATTTAGCTGAATTTATTACATTATTTGCAGTTAATCAATATTTCCTCAAAAAATCCATAAATGTAACATTAAGCTTGAATTGCATGAGTGATAGGAAGATCCCTTAAAGGGATAGTTCACCCAAAAATAAAAATTCTGACATTAATTACTCATCCTCATGTTGTTCCAAATCTGCAAGACTTTCAGTCATCTTCTGAACACAAATTAAGATATTTTTGATGAAATCCAAAAGCTTTTACCCTGCATAGACATCAACGCAACTAAAATGTTTTATAGCCCAGAAAGGTAGTAAGGACGTTGTTAGAATAGTCTATGTGACATCAGTGGTTCAACCTTATTGATATGAAGCTACGAGAATACTTTTTCTGCACAAAGAAAACAAAAATAATGACTGTATTCAACAATTTTTTAGCTTGGAATGACATGAGGGAACGTAATTAATGACAGAATTTCATTTTTGGGTGAACTATCCCTTTAAAATATAGAATTGTATGCAGGTCATGGGGCATGATTAATTGTGTTTTTAATAAAAAAAAAAAAAAAAAAAAAAAAAAGAAAATAGCCATCCACCACCCCAATTTCACCTCTGCTGACTGTTTTGTATTAAATATTAATTTTTTATTAACTGAGTAATCCAAGGGGGATTTAGAGCTTGCCCTGAAGACAAATATAAACTTAATGTAAAATGTGAACTTGTGAACTATACATTTTGAGCAATTTCCCTGTTTTATGGAAGCCCATTTCCACCACTTAATAAAAAATTTAAATAGTAATTGCGACTTTTTATCTCAGAATTTTGACGTTTTTTTTCGCAATTGCAAGTTTACATAATATAAACTCAAAATTGCAAGTTATAGAGTCAGAAAAGCAGGATATAAACTTGCAATTGTGAGAAATAAAGCCTTATAAATAAATAAAGTATTACTAAAGTTTAAATATGGAAACTTCCGATCTTTAAAAAAATAAAAAAAGTAATTGCGACTTTTTATTTCAAAATTTTGACTTTTTTTCTCACAATTGCGAGTTTACATAATATAAACTCAAAATTGCAAGTTATAGAGTCAGAAAAGCAGGATATAAACTTGCAATTGTGAGAAATAAAGCCTTATAAATAAATAAAGTATTACTAAAGTTTAAATATGGAAACTTCCGATCTTTAAAAAAATTAAAAAAGTAATTGCGACTTTTTATTTCAAAATTTTGACTTTTTTTCTCACAATTGCGAGTTTACATAATATAAACTCAAAATTGCAAGTTATAGAGTCAGAAAAGCAGGATATAAACTTGCAATTGTGAGAAATAAAGCCTTATTAATAAATAAAGTATTAATAAAGTTTAAATATCGAAACTTCAGATTTTTTTTTTTAATTTAAAAAGTAATTGCGACTTTTTATCTCAAAATTTTTACTTTTTTCTTGCAATTGCGAGTTTACATCACGCAATTCTGACTTCTTTCCTCAGAATTGTGAGATATAAACTCACAATTGCGAGTTATAAAGTCAGAATTGCAATATAAACTCACAATTCTGACTTTTTTTCTCAAAATTGCATGATATAAACTCACAATCGCAAGTTATAGTTATAGAATTAAGAGTTTATATCTCAATTCTGAGAAAAAAAAGTCAGAATTGTGAGATAAAAAGTCGCAATTACCTTTTTTTTTTTCAGTGATAGAAGTACCGTGTGCTCCAATAGCGAAAGGAATAAAAACAACAACATCAACAAAAAACACAATAGTTTTTCTATGACTTTCCAAAGGAAGGAAAAATATATACTTAATGTAAAATGTGAACTTGTGCACTATACATTTTGAGCAATATTCCTATTTTATGGAAGCCTGTTTCCGCCACTGAATAAAAAAAATAAATCAAGTAATTGTGACTTTTTATCACACAATTCTGACTTTTTTCTCGTAATTGCGAGTTTACATCTTGGAATTCTGACTGTTTTTTTCTCTGAATTGTGAGATATAAACTCAAAATTGCAACTTATAAAGTCAGAACAGCGGGATATAAACTTGTGAGATTTTTTTTCTCACATTTGCAAGTTTATATCACACAATACTGACTTTATAACTCGTAACTGCAAGTTTACATTATGCAATTTAGAGAAAAAAAGTCAGAATTGTAAGATAAAAAGTCGCAATTACCTTTTTTTTTATTCAGTGGCGGAAACGGGCTTCTGTACCATTTGCTCCAATAGCGAAAGGAATTAAAAAAAAAAAAAAAAAAAAACACAATAGTGTTTCTATGACTTTCCAAAGGAGGGAAAAATGTGGAGAGATTAATTAAAGTGATCAGAAGAAAGATATCAAATTTACCATCACTCCCTCAGCTTTTAGAAACAAGTAGTTTGTAAGTAGTGTTAGCTAGGTTTCTGAAAATGAATACCAAGGTAAAATAACCCAAAGTAAAGTTTTGTGGATGTACGTTATTTAGGGGGGGAAAAGAATAGTGAATTTGGTGGATCCACGATGTTAATAACTGTGGAAACGCTTCATCACAGTTTGTGAAAGGGATCCACTGGCCAAACCCACAGTCTAAAACCACAATTCCTCCTTTAACAAGCACAAGTGTTTTTGATACACATTATTTGAAGCCCCTTGCCATAGTCAGTGTTGTGGAGAGCCGTTTCTCCTCGCTCTGAAGGGTACTGTGGCCTTTAGATATGAGACGTGCGACCGGCCCTGGCATGTCACCTGTGAGCGATGCATTTGCGTGAAGCAGACGTGATGCTCACAGGCTGATGCACAGACCAAGCGTAAACCCCTGCCCCCGTTAGTGCAGATGAATGCTCTCAATGGGCAACAGGAGCAGTCAGCCATGCTAGGCCATGCACTCGGCTCTGTAATAAAGGTGATGAATTTAATCAGGGGAGCAGCCGCTGCCATCAGTACAAGGCCCATAAGGCAAAGTTGTGCTGCTGACATCCATAGAGAATGGAGTTAGTTACTGTTTGAATAGAGACGGTAATAGAAACAGAGATGTATGTGGGCCCGTGAGGCACTGTAATGCTCAGTGGTCATTCATGGTTTGTACACCAAATTGTTATTTTATGGTGTCGTAAAAGGTTTCTAAATAACCGACTGCTGCAATTTAGTAACTAGAACTACTTAATATTTAGTATTGAAGGCACTCAAGTGCGATGTTCAAACATTCTGAATTGAATTCAAGATATTCTTAAATGTAGGATGTCGAGCCTCAGACGGCACGGCAATGGACCACACACAGACACTGACAGTCTGATGCATATTGCACACAAAAATGGCAAGAGCTGGCTGGAATCTGATTGGCAGGCATGTCCACAAACAGATATTTTTGTTATTATTTTTAATAATATAAAATTATTATTTTATTTTACTTTTTCTGACTAGCACAACCATTTAAAAGTTTTTTTTTTTATTTTTTTAATTAAAAAAAAAATAAATAAATAATAATAATACTTTATTTAGCAAGGATGTTTTAAATTGATTGGCAGTAAAGACATTTCTAATAGTATAAAAGATTAATTAAAAATTAGTATTAAAATAAACAATGCTGAAAATTCAGCTTTGAATTACAGGAATAAATTACATTTTAAAATATATTCAAATATAAAACGATTATTCAGAATTGCAATAATATTTCATGGTATCTCTATTTTTACTGTATTTTTTCAAATAATTTCAGCCTTGGTGAGCATGAAAAACTTCTTTCAAAAATATTAAACTGTCACCACAAACCCCAAATTATTAAACACTTATGTGAGTATATTATATAGGATTTCTATCTATTGGAGAAGCTTTGGTTAAAAGAAAACAAAAAAAGTCAATAAGTCAGCAAGATGGTTCCAATCTTCCTACATATCAGGAACTTGTTTAGTCTGTTAAAGTCTCATTGACAAATACAGCGATCCTATTACACATGTAGTTAACCAGGGAAACAGGACTTGTACATAACAGCTGGTTTATCACTACCCAAACAGGATAAACATGCTAAGAGTGGCCATTAATCTTTCAGACAAATTTACATGAAAATATCTGATGTGCTTATAATCATACTCTGAGGACCCATTTTAATGACTTTGCCTTCTAAAACTTCAATACAAGGCGGTTTACTTTCAGGAGAAGCCCTTTTCATGAGCGCTCCTTAAAGATCCCATGAGAACCGAAGAAGCACATGCTCCACTGACAATTAGTCTAAGTGGCCACATTCATCACCTAATTGGAGCAATTAATTAATCCTGAGGAGTTTTACAGAGGTCAAAGTCAATTTACCCAGAATTATCTTCTTTAGGACTCTGTCTTTAGTTGTAAAGTAGTTGTCCTTTCCGGGATACTTTACAATCCCTCTCACTTTGTGGCATTAGAGGAGTAGGAAATGAGCTGTGTACTCATTAGGAGCTAGAGACGGAGAGAGATACAGGTGACTTACAACACCAGAAGCATCTCAATGCAGCTCAGGGACTTTGGATTCTACATACATCAATATCACACTGATGGCCTCTGCATCTACATTGCGCATGTTTACTTTTTGATTACTGGTTTGTGAGTTCGCAGCGGGTTGCAGTCAGATTCCTGAGGTGAGTTTCACTTCAGCTTCCATTCTGAGACCCGCTGCATGCCAGCGCTATTAAGTTTAGGTCTTTGCATTGATGTACACTGTGATATTTTGAGAAGCGCTGAAAGCAAGAGGTGATTGGGCATTCAACAGACGTTACAGATTAATAAGGTTGGCATTAGATCATAGGTTGTGCTATTTCAGGTAAACATGCCTTCCTAAATCATTTCCTGTCACAAGATGACTTTGAAGAGTCGTTAGAGCAGAAGTAAAGAACACACACAGAGAGATTGTCATCTGACAGTACTTGATGTACCGGGTCACGGGGTCATGGTGTCACAAAGTCATGTGTCCCCGTTCGCCTTGCTCAAGAGCAGCGCCGGTTCATTTCAAGGAGAAATCAATCACATGGCAAACCCCCCTTCCATTTCTGCTTCCATCAGTTACTCTATATATCATTGGGGATTATTATGGCCGGCTTCCTGTGATGCCGTCATTATTAGTGAATACATCAGCGTTGAGCTTTATAATGCATTCACATCCCTCATTTTAAAAGCACTCTGTGTAATTGAAACTGTTTCTCACAGACTGCTGACTAAGTCTCCAACCCGCCGTGGGCTCGCCGGGAGACTGGGTGAGAGGAGAATGTGAATAGAATCTACCTACTCGGACAGAGTCATATTGATTTCAAAGTAAGAGGGTGAATGAAAAGGCAACATCTGAGCTCGTTTATGTCAATAGATTTTGGTCTCCTGTCGTTCCTTATCCTTGCCCGTTGCCCCTGAGAGTGAAATCCTATAACCTGAAATAATTCATATTCCATCGAGATGGTGCCTGAGATCTAACGTGTTAATCAAAAAGTATTTTTTCTAGTTATTTAACTTTTACCTGTATTTAAATGCAGTGTTTGTTGCTATTAGGGGTTGCTGTGAATGTGGACTGCATGCCAGGCCAGCTAGTTGATTCATTCTTTAGGGGTGTTTGCACATTTTCAAATAAAAATGGAAAACTTGTAATGTGTTTTGGCCATTCAACAGCATTTTGGGAGCCTGAAAAAAATGCAAACATTTGAAAACAGGTTTCAAAGTGCAAGTTTTTAAAAAAAATACCATTATTGTTTCTGTGTTATCTACAAAAATGTGAATTTGTGTAAACAGTGATGTCGTCTGCATGGATTTTAAATGTTGCGTCTCTAGGCATAATGTGCATATGTGCGCAGGTGTTTCTTCACAAAGTGATATCGCCAACCACTGGCCTGGCATGAATACTACAGTGTTTTTGGTTGTTTTTGTGGACCAGTGGATCATTTTGACAACGTTGTCTGTGTGTAAAACTTGAAGGAAGAACTTTCGGATTTTTAGTGCAATCATTGTCATGTCACACGTTTCCATCACCCTGTTTTTATGCACATTTTGAAGTATCGCATCAGAAACGAGTGATGGAAACACCACATTTTGAATAAAAACCCCTTGATTTGCAAAAAAGTTTTTAATCTCGCTTGAGGTGGTTTTTGACTTGTGCGAAAAAGGGTTCATGCGAATAATGGGAGATGGAAATGCATTTGCCGAATAAATTCCTCCATACTAATTAAAATAGTCACGTGACTTTGCGCTGTGGACAAAAAAAAAACCATCTAACCAGTGGACCGATCTCGTTCCACAGCATCTGAAATATTGTTATGGTCATTCTGAAATGCCTGAGCAAAGTCTGTCGTCGAAGTATTTCTGTATAATTGCCTCCCAGAACCGTCTTAGACGACTGCGTTCCCAAACAGCAGGCATTCACCTCCGAAAGAAGTTATCACATTTATTGTGTTTCGTCTGCTCGCTCTGAGGTGCAAGTCATTTCGTATATATTAAAATTACTATATTCAGTGGCTTCTCCTACTTTTCTTAGTAATATATAGTGTCAGTTTATCAGGAAGTGACAATTTTGTTCTCTTTGACTTGCTGGATGGAAACGGTGCTTATTCGCAAATGTTTTATGCGATATTCAAATTTTTGCACATAAGTTAAATTCGCAACTTTGGATGAAAACCCGGCTAATGGCAGTTTTATTGATATGCTATTTTAATTATTTTATTTTTTTGTTTTATCATTTAAAACCAAGCAAACCTTTTTGTGAAACATTTTGTTTACAACATGTGCCTGTGTTATCTAGCTCCATAGCTCAAGTATCAATTGGTTTATGATTTGTTATTCAACTTTTTGTTGCTTATAAACCGCATAAGTATTTTCTCAATATCAGCATTGAAAACCCATCCTGGGGTGTGTTTCCTGTACAACAACACAACTCACTGTTTAACTACCATAGTACGATGCATTGTTGTGGAAACGAACAAGTCGCATCTCCGTTGTTTGAACCTCATTAGTTCAACAATATAGGGTCATTGTTAACATCACACACATGTGCTGGAGTAATATCTTCTGCTAATTAACTGATTGGAGATCTCTGAGATGCTGCTGTGTTCAACATGTCACCTGATGACTTTATTTTATTTTTAGTTCCCTGTCATTTTACTATATTCGATATTTCATGACGGGTTCCCTCTTGTGTCATACTCCGGGGTTCCCTCAGGATTTGTGCACATGTGCACTCTTCAAAAACGGCGCTTGTTGAGGACGCGCAAAATATATATAGATTAAAACATATATATTTAGATTGAACTACATGTTAGCTTGCTTATTGTGCCCAAGAGCATAATTTATTTAAGTCATATGTCTTATTAACAAGAAACTATGCTTCTGACCACAGGTCAAGAGCTGTAAGTTTGTGACGCTGTTTGTGAATGTTCGTTTGAACTATGGTTTCGGGAAACACAGAATCATTGAACTATGTTGATAATGATGGAACTTGTGACCACAGTTGGCTAACAATGCTTTTGGAAAAAGCACCCCTGGTCGTTCAGCAGTTGATATTTTTCTAAATACCTTACGTCTTAAATGATACTGAGCTTATCCAGTAAAAGTATCCAGTTATGTCTTTTTCCACCGAGCACCATGTCAGCATGTTGGTCTTGCTCAGTCTTCTGCCGTTCCTGTCATTGGGCGATTTTTTTTCAGTCTGCTCCAGATTCAAAGTTAACGCTTGGTCAGATTTGAGGATTGTTGCTGCTCGGGTAGCAAAAGGAGATTGATGTGTTTACCTTTCGTCAGCAGCACAAAGTTCAAGGTACGAGAGAGATATTTAATTGAATCTAGCCTCTTCTGAATGATTTTCAAATGTTCTGGGCTAGGGCCCAAGCAGATGCCTTTTAAAGGACATGGAGGGACCATCTAAAGTGCCATCCATTAGACTCTTCTGTTTAATATAGATAAAGAGCAATTCAGGCCATCTGAGAAATGATCGATTCCCTTACCTACTTAGCGTGATTTATCTCATACCCTTTGCACACCAAATGTGCATTTTAATTCTTTGTTAAAGGCTAATGGCTCTCGCAGGTTTTTATATAATGTCAGTTCGCAGCCAAAAATTTCCCTGTTAATAGCGTCGTCACACTAAAGCCATAACCGCCCTTGATTTGTTAGATCTAGGCTTGCTCATGTACACCGTAGATTTACAGTTTCAAAGTAATGCGTTTTGTCATACTTCTGTAGGATTTTAATCGTATTTCACACTAAAAACGCAGTATGGATCTGACTTTTAGTAAAGGGTAAGATGTTGATGCTAAAAAGTCATGTTTTCAGCATAAATGTGACCTTCCGTTCCAAAAGCATGTGATGTGTGTGGCTGTTCATTCTCTTAAATTAACCTATTAACTCCTTACCGTCTCATCCCGTGACAGCGCAACACAATTAAGCGACAGCCAATCAGAGAGGCCAGAGCGGAGAGGGGATTTGCATGGTTCTGTGCTTCACTTCATTTGCTAACTGATATATGAACAACGCTGAGACTGTGTGTACCTGTCATCTGATGTCCCTGTGCTGTATGGAGTACCTTGTCTTTCTCGGAAAAGACAGCCGCAGTCACCAGCCTTGTTCTCATCTCAGTGCCTGAATGTTTTGAGTTCTTCACACAAATTGAATGTCTCAGTTGCACATAAAAATTCAGATTTTTTGACAGCTAGACTCACACTTCCTCAGTTTTTCACAGTCCTTTAAGTAATCAATATTGATTAAGATTTAATGGTCCAATTTGCTCTATTCCTTGTTTGGAGTGTTTAGTTAATTCCTAAGGTGTTATCAAAAGGTTGAGTTAGTTGTGTAATGGAATTTTGAGTTAGTTGTGTAGTGAAGTTTGGAGTTAGTTGTATCATGATGTTATGAGTTAGTTGTGTAACTGAGTTTTGAATTAGTTGTGTAGTGGAGTTATGAGGCATTGAAGGGTTAGGGAAGAGTTAGTTGTGCAATGGTTTTAAGTTTTAAGTCCTTTTTAAAAGGTTGAGTTAGTTGTGTAATAGAGCTTATGAGGTGTTATTGAAGGGATGAGTTAGTTGTGTAATGGAGTCTGAGTTAATTGTGTGGTGGAGTTTTGAGGTGTTATTAAAAGGTTGGGTTAGTTGTGTAATGGTGTTAGTTGAGTTTTGAGTTAGTTGTGTAATGGAGTTTCAAGGTGCTTTGAGGCATTGTTGAATGGTTGAGTTGTGTAATGGAGTTTTAAGTTTGTTGTGTAATGGAGTTTTGAGTTAGTTGTGTAGTGGAGTTTTGAGGCGTTATCAAAAGGTTGAGTTGGTTGTGTAGTGGTGTTAGTTGAGTTTTGAGTTAGTTGTGTAATGGAGTTTTGAGTTTGTTGTGTAATGGGGTTTTGGGTTAGTAATGCAGTAGAGATTTGAGGCATTGTGAAAGGGTTGAGTTAGTTGTGTAATGGAGTTTTTGAGTTGTATAGTGGAGTTTTGAGGTGTTATTAAGAGGTTGGGTTAATTGTGTAATGGAGTTTTGAGTTAGTTGTGTAGTGGAGTTTTGAGTTAGTTGTGTAGTGGAGTTTTGAGTTAGTTGTGTAGTGGAGTTTTGAGTTAGTTGTGTAGTGGAGTTTTGAGGCATTATCAAAAGGTTGAGTTAGTTGTGTAATGGTGTTAGTTTCGTTTTGAGTTAGTTGTGTAATGGAGTTTTGAGTTAGTTGTGTAATGGGGTTTTGAGTTAGTTGTGTAGTGGAGTTTTGAGTCAGTTGTGTAATGGAGTTTTGAGTTAGTTGTGTAATGGGGTTTTGAGTTAGTTGTGTAGTGGAGTTTTGAGTTAGTTGTGTAATGGGGTTTTGAGTTAGTTGTGTAGTGGAGTTTTGAGGCATTATCAAAAGGTTGAGTTAGTTGTGTAATGGTGTTAGTTGAGTCTTGAGTTATTTGTGTAATGGGGTTTTGGGTTAGTAATGTAGTGGAGATTTGAGGCATTGTCAAAGGGTTGAGTTAGTTGTGTAATGGAGCTTTGAGTTAGTTGCGTAGTGGAGTTTTGAGGTGTTATTAAAAGGTTGGGTTAGTTGTGTAATGGTAATAGTTGAGTTTTAAGTTAGTAGTGTAGTGGAGATTTGAGGCATTGTTGGAGGGTTTAGTTAGTTATTTAGATTTTGAGGACGCTATGTAAGGGATGATATAGTTGTATAGTACATTTACATTATGCATTTGACATTGCTAGCACCATGCTCTATTGTTTGAGCTACAGAGTTTTGGGATGTTATTGAAGGTTTGAGATAGAACTTGAGATAATTTTTAAAGCGTTGAGTTGGTTCTTAAACCGTTGAAGGGCTCAGTCTGTGTAGCAGAGTCTTGGCTTATTGTTGAAAGGCTGAGATCGTTATTTACAAAAGTTTTGATGTGTTGTTGAACAGCTGAGTTAGTTGTGCAGCGAGATTTTGAGGGATAATATAAAGGCTTGGTTAGTTGTACAGCATGATTTTTGCAGCGAGTTATTAGGATTTGGTCGTTCTGAGAAAGAGCCTGGAGGCATGCGGCGTGTGTTTGTGTGACAGAGTAGCCCATATGCTGGCCTCAGTATGGAGCCCAGCAGAATCTCCATCCTGCTGCATATTAGCTTAGTAGCACTCACCGCTAAGAACCATCATTTCCTCTGTGTCAGCACCTCCTGAGGCAGCACACACATACACACAAACAGTCTCTCCTTTAAAAATGTGCCTAAACAGCACACACACACATACACACCGGAGTTGCCCCGAGGCCTTAGACTGCCTTTTCTGGCTGATGGGATAAACCCCTTCCCCCCTACGTTTATTTAAATGGCACCAGTGGCGTTCTGAAAAGGAAGGTGCTGCCTTGCACTTTTAAATAGGGCAGAAATCATTACATACAACAGAGCAAGTAGACAGATCTAGGTTTTTTTAACACACAAGGGCATTTACACAAGGGACAAAAAGCACAGAAATATATGAACATGCAAATTCATTATGGAGTATCCACTTACTGTGAACTCCTGCAACGAGATGCTGCTACAGTTTGGATTTTATTAGGTTTGAGTTTTGCTATGCAGTACATCCTAATGTATTGGATAAGATATTTGTCTAAACACTGACATTGTCTGATCTTGGGCATATTTCTGAATGTCTGGTTTATCTTTTTTTTATAGTAATACTTTCTTAAAAGTGACAGAGTTCAGAAGGTACTGGCTAACAAAAATGACCTGTATGCCTTTGCATGTGAAGTAGTACTTGTGTGTGGATTTGCAATGAGTGTGTTCTCTGCACAGGAGAGCTGGTGTGTGTTCAGACGCTCTGGTGCACTGGTGTCTGCTCTTTCCACAGCACACTGAGCTAATTGAAGTGGGTCTGTGCCAGAGCCGGTGATGCGCAGACCGTATCCCCCTCCTTCCTTTTCATGGCGGGGTTTTGGGCCACTGAAGCATCCCCTGCTTGTACCATTGCATTCTGGGGGACTTTTTCCCTCCAGGCACAGGTGGCCGCTGTCCATTGATGCGGTTGTGCGGGAGGACACAAAGTGTTGCGTCAGTGCATTCGGTGCATTTCCAGTCTCGCACGCACTTAACCACAAAAGTGTGAGTGCTAGGGTAGAGAGGAAGCCCATAACCTTCCTCCTGACATCCAGCATGTTGGTTAACCTTGACTGGCAACAATCTGTATTTGCCGGAATGTGTTGTTGCGTGGGACTGAATTAGCAGTTCTCCAACTGTTAACTTGCTGATTCACTCTTTATTTACGGCATCATGATAAGATTCTTGGAAAGATACTCTGAAGTTTTTTCAGAGTGCGAATTCGGACGTCAATGGTCGACCTAGACTCATTGGAAATGCATGATAACTGGCTCCAATTCTAGAAAACCTGAAATACGCTGGTCTAAGTATAATTTGGTGCACTTTTCAGGTGACTGGTCCTCAAGAGGTTTATTAAACAGCCCAATGTCATGAAAAAAAAATGTGTTGGTTGTATCGCATTTCACGTTAGTTTTAAAGTGGAATGTCCACTGAGTGGTGCTAAAAGGTTCACGTTTTGAAATAATACACTGTACTAACTGCACTAAACTCTACCCTAAACCTAACCAATAGCGCTAAAAAAAGCAAAGATTAGATAAAAACATGCAGCCATGCCATTTTAGCTTGCTTATGCAAATTCTACCTTGCTTATGCAAATCTTCAAGCTCTTTTGACTTGCTTTAGTTTCCAAGGTTATATATATGTAAGATTTGTAAGTTTTCCATATATTTTTTCATACAATCTCAGAACATTCAGCTTTTTAATAAATCTGTGTACAGTGTGATATAGTGTTAGAATAATATATGTTTTTAGTAATTTTATTATGTTAGGTTTTGCTTTTGTCATTATTATTATTATTCTTATTATTTTATATTTTTCTTTGGCTTTATTATTTACATTTTGGTCATTTTAGTGCTTAGACTTGCTTCTGTTAGTTACCAATTTTATAATTTTCTTTTAAGATTTGTAAGGTCTTCATTTATTTATTTATTTATTTATTTTATATAATTTCAGATTGTCTGCATTTTAACAAATTTGAGTACAGTGTGACATAGTGTTTAAAACAATTTAAATATATATTTTTAATATGATTTTTTTCCAGACTCCTTTTTTTTTTTTTTTTTTTTTTCAGTTTTAATTTTGAATGGTTAAAAAATATTATTCAAAAAGCATGTCTAATTAATTGCAATCATGAAACTTCCAAAATTTAACAGGAATTTATTTAAAGTTTAACAAAAATTAAATTTTTAAGGCCCTATGAAATCATTTTCATTTTTGCCAAATTATGTGTTTTTCATCATTTTTCTGGATTCTATTTTAATGGACTTGGTTTCATTAAATTAACTGATTGATTTTATTTAAAAATTGTTTAGTATAAATTTATTTATTTATTTATTTATTTATTCAGAAATACTCTGTTGTGTATTTTTTTTCTGGTAAATCAGAAAAAGAATAATGTTTTAATAATAATTTTATTAGTAGTAGTACCAGTCCAATCATTACATTAAGTAATGTCTCTGTCACAGTTTCTTCAAGTTAAACCAGATTTTTATTTTGGGTTAAGGGTTGCTGTGAAGACCTTTAAGTTTCTGTTTACATATGATATGATGAAAGTTTTTCTCAAAAGAAATGGTAAAATGCTCATGAAGTTCTACAGATTTTATGTGTCCATGTAGTTGTATATTAGCTGAAAACACTGCGAGTGTCACATGACATTTATTCACACAGAGACACGCAGAACATGCAGGAATCACATTTAAATATTTTTTTGCAGCTTAATATTCAAAGACAATAGTCCATATTGCGTTTTGATTTAAGTGTACTGACCTACTTTTGATTTCAGTCATCCAAAATTGGTCAAATTCGATGACATTTACAGAAAGCTCCATTTTTATGACTGAAACCAGCATGCAAGTTAGTTGCATTCATCCTCTTTCATTCGCTAGCATGTCTCTCATGTCTTATCTTAGCCATCCAGCTCAGCTGTCTCATTCTGTGGAGGAATCCGGAAGATTCTGTTCAACTTGTCTTGCTGTTTGTGTCTCATCCACACCAGCGGGCATGTGTTCTCTTTTCATCCGAGCGCTGGCGTGTATGTGTGTGCGTGTGTGAGTGCGGAAGCAGCATGTTTTTTGGAGGGCCGGGCAGTATTATCATTCCGAGGAGAGCGCAGGCCCAGATGGCATCTCAGTTTGAGAGCGCGCCCTTTTTCTCCCTCCTCGCTGCCACCTTCGCTCGCGATGCAGTCGCCTCTGACAGAGCCGCGTAATTACAAACACAGAAGGATGTCATCTACCCCGGCTCTCTCTGTCTTTCAGGATGTTCTCATCGCTCTGTCTTTTCGCTTTCTCCTTTCTTTATGCTCTGGAAAGTGTGTCAGTAAAAGCCTGCTTTGCTCATGTCTGTGGCTGGGTCAGGTGTAGCTTTTATTCTCTGTGCCTTCCCTTTAATATCACTGTCTTTCTGTGCTATCATGCTGCTCATTTTTCCTTTTTTTGTTACGTGATAGCCACAGCCAGCTCTAAGACCACCTTCAACAATAGCCAATTACTCTTACTGCTGGGTGTGCGTCTTTGCCACAGAGGAGTATCACTCGTTTCCCTTTGTATTTGTGTCATTCGTTGCTCTGGAGACTTAATGGAGATCTCATTTAAGCTACATTTAAAGGTGATCTGTGTCATTTCTATGTCACTAGCATCACTAAATTGGAAAATAATGACTGTTTTCCAACAGGTTTCCTGAACAATCAAACAACCACAATACAGAGCTATAACATAAACATAAATATCATAACATAATTTGAAAAGAAATGTTTGAACAATGTAATTTCAGAAGTGTGACATAGCGTTAAAATAATTGAAATGTATTTTTAATATGCATTATTTATTTATTTATTTATTTATTTATTTTTGTATTAATTTTGTTATGTTAAGTTTTGCTTTTGTCATCATTATCATCATCATCATCGTTGTTGTTGTTGTTGTTCTTCTTCTTCTTCTTCTTTAGCTATAATTTTCTTTTAGGAGTTGTACATTTTTCATATTTATTTTTTTTTTCATGTAATTTCAGAACTTCTGCATTTTAACAAATCTGAGTACAGTGTTAAAAATAATTTAAATATATTTTAATGCTTTTTTTGGCTTTCATGTTTTAAAAGTTTTATTAATTGTATTATGTTAGGTTTTGCTTTTGTCATCAATATCATTATCATCATCATCATCATTATTATTATTATTATTATTATTATTATTATTATGTTTTTCTTTAGCTTTACTATTTCAGTTTTAGTCATTTTAGTGCTTAGACTTGCTTCAGTTAGTTGCCAAGTTTATCATTTTCTTTTTTAGAAGTTGTAAGTTTTTCATATATTTTTTTCATGTAATTTCAGAACTGCATTTTAACAAATCTGAGTACAGTGTTATATAATTTAATTATATTTTTATGTTTTTTTTTTTTTTTTTTTTGGCTTTCATTTTTTAAAAGTTTTATTTTGTTATGTTAGGTTTTGCTTTTGTTATTAAATCATCATTACTATTATTATTATTATTATTATTATTATTATTATTATATTTTTCTTAGTCATTTTAGTGCTTAGACTTGCTTCTGTTAGTTGCCAAGTTTATAATTTTTCATAAACATATAATTTTTTATAAATATATAATTCTTTCATGTCATTTTTTTAAATTACTTTATTAATTTTGTTGTTAAGTTTTGTTATTATTATTATTATTATTATTATTATTATTATTATTATTATTTTAATTTAGCTTTATTATTTCAGTTTTAGAAATTTCAGTGCTTAGACTTGTTTCTTTTTTTCATCTAACATTTATATTTTATTTCAGCTTCATTTCAATTCACAAACATTTATTTTTAGTAGTTTTAGTTAATAATAACGACACTGATTATCTATTTGTCTGACTAATTGTAAACAGAGATAGTGTTCAGGAAGCTGAAAAACACATTTTTATCTAACATTAACCGTGCATTAATGACAAACTTCTCTTTTGTGCAAAAGTCTCTATTTCCTCTCAATTTAACTTGCCGTTGAGCTTCTGTTTGTGCAAAAATGTCCCTTATCTAATGTCTCTTCTGTTTCTCTCTCTCTCTCTTTCTGTTCACCACATGCATCTCTCCATGCAGTGAGAGTCTGTGATGTCGTACCGTATCCATCTGTTCGGATGAAGGCCTTGCCACAGGCACTGCCACCTATAGCGCTTTGTGATGTCACCACGCGGCTATCATTTGAGCTGAAACTGTCATCTGGTCGGACCCTGTAATTTACCAGCTGTTTGATTAATATTAAGAAAGCCCGGGTGTCGGCGATCTGTCAGCGGTGATGTTGACGAGGCCAGCGGAGGCGCACGGCTGCAGCTGCCGGTGTTTGCGGTGTGAAATTCTCTGATTGAGCGGTGCTGTGATTACAATTGGAGATGGCTGCCCAGATAGACTTAAGCGGTTGTTGAGGGTCATTCGCTTTCAGGCTGGGCTAATAGTTTGCAATGCCGCTGAAAGGCGAATGTGGGAGATCTGGAAGGCAGATTGTGTTGTACTGACGGAGAGGATGGATCGTGCGTATTGACTGGGCATCGCAGGGATGCATATGAGTGTCCTTTCCTTTCTAGAGGTTTAAATAGAGCATCAAGTGCAATTTTGCAGGCCTGCTGAAAAGACTCACATGAGTTGATATTATCATATGTTTTAAATTAGTTTTGAATGCTGCAGGGTCCCTGAAAATTACTGTTAGGTTTTTACTGATATGCATTTCCCAATTCGATTAAGTTCTAATTCACATGAATTCTGATTTGATTCCATTCATATTAATTTTACAGTAAAATACAGTGTTGTAAAATATATTTACCGTTTGAAATAAGTGTATATTATAATATAATATAATATAAATATAATATATTTACAATATATTGTAAAATGTATTTTTTCCCCTGTGATTACTCCAGTCTTCAGTGTCACATGATCCTTCAGAAATCATTCTATTCTGTTTTCCAAAGTTTTTGTGATGAATAGAAATTTCGAAAGAACAGTATTTTGTTCAAAATAGAACTTTTTTACAGACAAGACTTGAGCCTAGTCCCAGATTAAAATGTAAATTTGACCTGTTTCAACTGAAGGAAACTTGGAGCGACTTATCTTAAAATATATCAGTGCCTTTGTTTTGTCTCAAGATGCACAAAAGTAATGTTTTTTTTTTTTTGTTTTTTTTTTTTTTGTTTTTTTCTAAGGCATGTTGATAAAAATTACTTAAAAATGTCTTAATGAACTATGGCCTAATCCTGGCTTAGTCTAAGCCCTGTAGGCCTATAAATTTCTTCAATTGGTCAATTTAATGCGTCCTTGCTGAATAAAAGTATTTATTTATTTATTTATTTTTTTTTTTATAAAATTTTATATTAATTTATCCTGTAATATGAAAATCAGAAGTGGATATCCAACAACAGTACTCAAGCAAAAGTACAAGTACTTATAGAAATAATTACTCAAGTAAAAGTAATAGTAAGATTATAAAAGTTTAAGGATATATATATATATATATATATATATATTTTTTTTTTTTTTTTTTTTTTTTTTTCCCCAAAAATGTAAAGTAAATGTAACAGAGTAAACTACTTTGTTACTACCTACCTCTGACTAAAATATGATGAGTTCAGTCTTGAAGGATTTGGACTGATTTGCTCAAAAGAACATTTGTTACTGAATCTTTTTACACTGGTTTTGTTGGTAGTTTTTGGTTAACTAAAAAGAACCAGTTCATTTGTTCTTGAATCAGACTATACTGGTCACGTTGTATGTTGTTGCATGCAGCCTACAATTATGATTTAGTAGAAAGATATGTATTATTTATTATAATTTCATCATTAATTAATTCAGACAGCACTCAAATATGGCTTTTTTACCATGTGGGTGTAAATTCCTACCTGATCTCATGACGAAAACGTACTTGTGGGAATTTCTTAGCAAGATGTGAAATACATACACTGCAGTTTCCAACAGAAATTAACACTAGATGCGGTAAAACAGTGAGCATATATAATCGTTTTTGTACACAGTTAGCCAGCACACTATTGAACTTAGGATGTAGAATCCTGTGAAAAAACATGACTCACAATGTAAGAGCTGAAAGATGAAAGATTGAAAAACAAGCTAAAAATGCTTGCGA
The DNA here is from genome assembly GCA_036247105.1 of Cirrhinus mrigala. NCBI lineage: Eukaryota > Metazoa > Chordata > Actinopteri > Cypriniformes > Cyprinidae > Cirrhinus > Cirrhinus mrigala. Next base: position 6,989,376 of record CM070019.1, on the reverse strand, counting down.
TTTGTGTTTTTATGTCACATTCTCTTTTATTCATACTATTGGGTAGGTTTAGGTGTAGTGCACATGGTACGTTATTTTAAAATGTCACAGAGCATTAGAGTTATAGCGCCACTCAATGGACATTTCAAGTCAGAACTGCGGTGACACTTACAAAAACAACGTCACATAAAGCGTACCATATGTACATTCATCTGTTTCGGGGGTTAAATTACACTCTTTTTTACGCTACTCTGTAGACATTTCACATCGAATCTGTCATGAAATGTACATGACGCTACGTATTAGTTTTTATCATGATATCAGCTTGTTATATTCAGCGAAATTTAAAGATATGTCATAACTTTTAAGTCAACTGTTTCACATACGTCGACCAACTTTCAGGTAAACAGCATGGTTAAAGGGGTCATCGGATGCAAAGTTCACTTTTACATGTTGTTTGAACATTAATGTGTGTTGGCAGTGTATGTAAAAATCTACCCTATAATAAAAATCCATGCAGTGGTTTTTAATTAATCTGTAAAAATAATATCCCCTTCTTCAAATCGAGCCATTCTCAGATGCCTGTTGTTGTGGCGTCACAGCGACAGAGGCCGCTCCCACGATAGTTGATTGACGTGAGCATCTTACCTCAGACCCGCCTTAAATCAGTTGTAACAGTCCGACCTCCATTGTTTCGATGCCGGAGCAGGGATGTAAGTTAGACAAGAATATCTCCGATTGAGGGATTGAGGTGTTGTGTTGCTGGATGTAATAATGAACGTAGTGGTTGTCATTTACTCCCCACATCTGAGCCGCTGAAGATGCAGTAGATTACGTTTGTTTGTGAAGGGAATGTGCCTCCCGATCTACATATATCTGTCTATGTTTGTGCGAATCACTCGTGATCCAGCTTCACTTACAGGAGAAGTGAGTATAAGGGTTTTTTTAATGAATCTTTTTGATCACCTTTCCTAATAACGTTCTAGTTAGCAAGTTTAGCGGCTAAATGCGGCTAAAGTAAACAGACTCGTCACTCCACAGAGAGAAGAGAGGGGCGGGGCGAGCAGAGCTCATTAACATTTAAAGCAACCTCGACCAGAACAGGATGAATTTTGCAGAGCTGATTTTGACAAGGTAAAAAGGGTGTTGTTTTACACTACCACTGAGAATTTTTAACCAAAGTATATTATAGACTTTTCATATCAACTTTGTGGAAAATGGGCATCCGATGACCCCTTTAAGACTAGAATGAAACCAGCACTAAACTAGCCGAAGCAGCTTGCAAATCTATGCTGGTTTGAGCTGGTCTCTTCAGCTGTTTTGTATAATTAAGTTCTGTGCATACCCCACATCTGTGTTGGAGGCAGACGGAGAGGATCTATCACACCACGGGCCGATTGTGAAGGTCTGTGCACGTAATGTGTGCCAGAATGTGTATCAGTATGTGCACAGGTGGCTGTTGCGTGCTCAGTAGTGCGGTAAGTCCAGCCCTGGAGGCCGGCGCAGGAAAATGATTGAATTCTGAGGGCAAGAAAGCTGACAAATCACTAAAAAACGCTTTTAAAACGCTGTAATAACGCTGTCCATAAATCACCGCTGACAGTTTAATCATCCTTGGGTCTGGGGCCTGATCTGACCACCGGACAGCCCTCCCTAATCAGCCAGCGAAGAAAACAACCCTGAGCACATCATGCATTCTCCTCTGCTTATGCCTTCAGACGCTCTGAATTTGGACGGGAGCATCTATAAACGTCTCCTCATGGTCCAACATGATCAGACGGTATAATTAAATCACTCAGCGTGCTCTTGCGGGCATCGGCTGGGCTTTGAGCTTGTTTGGTAAATGAGTTTGACTGGTCTGTAACAACACATTTTTCCTATGTGCATTTCCAGGGTTTTTACAGCTGTTAGCGGTGACAACTGACGGCTCGGAGAAACGCAGCCTTTAAAAGCTAGAGAGAATGGAGCTTAATTCACAGTTGTTAGAGCCAGCGGAGGATGCACGTTTTCAGCTCCAGAGCCGAAGAGGCTAATCCTCGGCATCTCTGCTGTGATATACAGACTGAGTGGCAGGGACTTAACGGCCTCGGGGTATATTTGTGATGCTAATGTGGGAATCTGGATGGGCTGGCTGGTGTTTATCATTATCATTACGGGATACTTGGTGCCAAGGCCAATTTGTCATTGAAATCACAATCAAAGCCTTGCCTACACGCACAGTATAGTGTGCATGCGTGTGTGTTTCATTTAATTTGCGACGCTCTCCAGTGTTACGAATAATGCGTTACAATAGGACTGAGTGGGATGACTGTATATACAATAGAAATGAGTCAACTGGTAGAGTTTCTGCAGAAAAAAGTCTGACAGCAAACAGTAAAATAGTCATCTCACTTCCAGCGCAGACTGTATGGTTGATTACAATGAGAGCACTCTATGTAGTCCAGTGTTTAGTGCATTAATGCAGAAATTGAAATGATGCTCGGTCACAGGTGTGTCTTTATCAATGATTATATAAAACGCCTTCGAATGCTCATCAGTCAGATTTATAACGTAGTACTGTTTTCAGGCTTGTTTTAAGTGTTTTATAATGTGAAGCAGATGTTGCAGCACCAAGACAGATTTATTTATTCATTTGTTATGAATAATCTGGTCATTTGTTTGGCATCAATTAGGTTGCAAATTAAAAAGGGAATCATTAAATAAAAAGTATATTTTATTTATGAAGTATGTAATTCGTTAGATGTACACTACCGTTCAAAAGTTTGGGGTCAGTAAGACTTGTAATAGTCTTTAAAGTAGTCTCTTTTGCTCATCAAGAATATAAAAATATAGAAAAAAATTAAAAATATAGAAAAAAAACAGTAATATTGCAAAATGTTTTTACAATATAAAATAATGTTTTTTATTTTAACATACTTTAAAATAGATTCTTTTCCTGTGATGAAAAGCTGAATTTTTATCAGCTGTTACTCCAGTCTTAAGTGTCACATGATCCTTCAGAAATCATTCTAATATGCGGATTTATTATTAGAATGATCAATGTTGGATAATATCAACAGTTGTGCTGCCAAATATTTTTTGGAACCTGTAATTTTTTTTTTTTTCAGGAACTTTCTTTCATGAATAACAAGTTTAAAAAGTACAGTGTTTATTCAAAATATAAATATTTTATAACAATGTAAATTATTTATTATTAACTTTTAATAAACTTTTAATTATTAACTTAATACATCCTTGGTGAATAAAAGTATTAATTTCTTAAAAAAAAAAAGAAACAATAAAAATGTACTGACCCCAAACTTTTGAACGGTAGTGTATATGTTTTTAATTTACGCCAAAACACCTGACATAGGTTTTATTTTACTCACTTAAAGGGATAGTTCACCCAAAAATGAAAATTGTGCCATTAATTACTCACCCTCATGTCGTTCTAAACCCGTAAGACCTTTGTTCATCTTCAGAACACAAATTAAGATGTTTTTGACAAAATCCGAGAGCTTTCTGATCCTAGATAAAATAGTCCATTAGTGGTTCAACCATCATTTTTTATGAAGCTACAATAATACTTTTTGTATGCAAAGAAAACACGACTTTATTCAAAAAATCTTCTTTCTCTTCTCTTCTTTATTTTTATTTATTTATTTTTTTTTACAAACTGGTAACACTTCAGAGTACAGTTCAGTCATTAATGAATGAAACAGGAACAAATGAGTAAAACAAGAAATTATGACTGACATATTTCAAAGTAATGACTCAAGTGTTACTGCATCCTTCTATAGAAATTAAATTACTATTTGAAACAGCACTCCAAAAAAAAAAAAATCTTTTAAAAAGTTGTTTCAGCTTAAAAGAATTTGTTACCCCGCTGACTTAAAATTTTTACTTGATGTTAATTTATGTGACAACTTGAACATTTTAGTTGACTAAACAAAAAAGTCAGCAGGGTAACAAATTCTTTGAAACAACTATTCTTAAGTGAATATCACAGTAACCCATTAATGACTCAAGTAATGACTCAAGTATTACGTAATTATTATCCGAAACTGTGCAAAAACTTTCAGTCATTCAGTCAGAGTACTAGTGGATTACCATGATTCACATTAACCAGAAAACTGTATGCAGTTTCTTATTAGTTCTCTAAGATGTATAAAAAAACAGAAGTTACTGATTAGCTAAAAGTGAACCACGTTTAACCGAAGGCTAATACTTACTGATTTGTTATTTGTAGTTTTGTTACTTACTAGTAGTTAGTAGAACATTAATACTAGAGCTGCAAAAGGATTAGTCGCAATTAATCGATTCAAAGTTTGTTTTATACTATATGTGTGTGTACTGTGCATATTTATGTATATATAAATACACACACATGCATGTGTGTGTATATATATTAAGAAAAAAATATCTTAGATTTATATGTAAAATATTTATATTTATATATAATACAAATTATATACTAGTGTTTACATACAAATATTTTTGTAAATATATACATATATGTGTTTGTATTTATATATGCATAATACATATACACAGTACACACACACATATAGTATGCAAACATAAACTTCTGTTATGAATCGACTGATCGAAACTAATCGCTTTGCAGCTGTAGTTAATAGTCATCTGTTCCTGTGTAGTTAGTCATTAGTGACAGAATGACTGAAGTCATTGTAAGCTTCTGAGACTTTTGTACTGTTTTGTGTAGTAATTCATTATGAAGGATACTTAAGGTCTAGGTACTAGTACTAGTTTACTAGTTTTCAGAATACTGTTCAGTCGGTATTCTAATTCCTTTAGAAGGATGAAGTAAAGCTTAAGACATTAGTTAGTCATTTGTTAGGGTTAGTTTCTTGTTACCTAAGAGTAATTACTAGTTACTAGAGAGTAATTACTAACTACTACTCATTCCTTTGTAATTATTCATGACAGAAAAGTATTCTAGTATTCAAGTAAAAGTGTTTTTTATTCCCATCTTGGTAACACTTTAGTATAGGGAACAATTCTCACTATTAACTAGTTATTTATTAGCATGCCTGTCACTAACATATTGACTGTTTTGTTAGTATTTATAAAGCACCTCTTCTCCATGGCCATACATCCCTAATCCTACCCAGTACTTGAACTTAACAACTACCTTACTATTAATAAGCAGCAAGTTTATTGAGGCAAGTTAATGGTTTGTTAATAGCGAGAACCGGACCTTAAAATAAAGTGTGACCCATATCTGGATAAATAGCTACATGAATAGATGTAACTGTGTACATTTCATCACCTACCACAGTGCATGTCAGCAATGTATTTTCGCCTTTTCTTACAGTGTTTTATGGATGCAAGTTTCTATTTATGTGCATTAATTACTTTCCCTCTTAAGTTAATGGAAATAAACCGCTCTACGCATTCTGTAGTAATTACATCCGTTTTCACGGATCCATGGGCCGTCGCTGCACACACTTCCACATCATATATTGTTCAGATGCTGTGGCCATTACTCTTGTGTACTCAACCTCAGAGGAAACTCTCTCAATGCCACTGTCTTTCTTGGTGGTGGCCTTCGATGTCAATGCGAAAAGCTTAAATCACTTTTGATAACAACATTGCCATAAAGCCCGGAGCCTCTTCCTCACTTATAGCCATCAACAGGGCCCTTTTAAGCTGCGATTTATTGAGATGAGCGCGGACCACCATTAAACAGACGTTTAGCTGAAATATCTGTCCAAGGCAACCTCGGTCCACAGGCTATTATTATGGAAAGCTGTCTGAATATTTTGTATATTGCTTAGACCACATTAAATCAAATTTGGCATTTTGTGGCTTTCATTCCACGTGTATTAGCTTTGAGGTCATGTAATATATTCTTAGCCTTCTGTAGCATATTTGATGCGCAAATTTCTAAGGCCGCTAAATGATCAAAATTTTGCTGAAAAACCTGTTGTACTTCATTTTCATTTACACTGTTTAGCAAGTAAAAGGGGTTTTAGTCCACTTAGTATAATAAAAAGGTTCAACGTCAGGTTGTGCTTCATGTGTTGCTTTTGCTCTTCACTGAATTGTATAAAGGAAATGTAAGACTAAATGCTATATTGTTAGTAGTACTTCAAGATGAACATTTACTTGACTGAAGCAGCTCAGGTCTACTTGATTATTCATACATATGTTTTAGAAAAATCACATTAAAATGTGAGTATATCAAATACGATGCATTTTCTGTTCATCACTCAATCATTGTGTTCCATTGTATTATATGTTTTGATAATAAAACTAAGCATTTAAATATAATCTTTCTAAGACATATTGTTATGAGATATAGATTGATTACTGATTAGGGCTGTGAAACGATTAATCGCATACAAAATAAAAGTTTGAGTTTGCCTAATATATATGTGTGTACTGTGTGTAATTATTATGTATATATAAATACACACAAATTAATGTAGTTTTTTAAGAGAGATGTTATTCATGTACATAATATTTTTATTTATATATATAATATAAATTATATAAAAAATATAATAAATACATATACTTGTACATATTTTTTAAATATAAACATGAATGTGTTTGTATTTATATATACGTAATAATTACACAGTACATACGCACATATTAGGCAAACTCAAGCTTTTATTTTGTATGCGATTAATCATTTCACAGCCCTATTACTGATATTTATATGCATTTTATGTAAGCAGCCTGCTATACTGTTATAAATATCTCATTGACTTGTATTACAAGTAGGGCTGCTAAACGATTAATCACGATTAATCGCATACAAAATAAAAGTTTGAGTTTGCCTAATATGTGTGTGTACTGTGTGTACTTATTATGTATATATAAATACACACAAATTAATGTATTTATTTAAGAGAAATATGTTATTTATGTACACAATATTTTTATTTATATATAATATAAATTATCTAAAAATTATAATCAATACATATACTTGTAAATATATTTTTTTAAATATAAACATGAGTGTGCTTGTATTTATATATACATAATTTCACACAGTACATACACATACTAGGCAAACTCAAACTTCTATTTTGTATGCGATTAATCACGATTAATCGTTTCACAGCCCTATTAATGATATTCATATGCATTTTATGTAAGCAGCCTGCTATACTGTTATTAATATCTCATTGACTTGTATTACAAGTAGGGCTGTCAAACGATTAATCACGATTAATCGCATACAAAATAAAAGTTTGAGTTTGCCTAATATATGTTTGTGTGTACTGTGTGTAATTATTATGTATATATAAATACACACATATTCATGTATATATTTAATAAATATTTACAAGTATATGTATTTATCATAATTTTATATAATTTATAATATATATAAATAAAAATATTTTGTACATAACATATTTCTCTTAAATATATAAATTAGTTTGTGTGTATTTATATATACATAATAATTACACACAGCACATACATTAGGCAAACTCAAACTTTTATTTTGTATGCGATTAATTGCGATTAATCATTTGACAGCCCTAATTACAAGCTATCTGAATTTCACTTTTTAGCCATAAAAGTATCAACAACTGCACCACATTTCATATATTTTCACTCAGTTTGGGCCTCTGAATAAAATCAAGGTGTTTTTCCTCCTCAAGTGTGAGCTCCATATCCTTTACTTACTATATAAAACCATAAAAGGCTACATTTTATTTTTAGATTTTCTTTCATATTTTATCTAAATGTTCAATAAACTATTCCATAAAAAGAAAATTGATTTTTCAGACTATTATTTAATGTGTCAGATTTAAAAGTTGAAAACATTAATGTGTTAGTAGACACACATATGTAAAATGTACTTTGAGAAAACACCAAAAATATTGATGTTGCCCACAAACCAATAAAAATTTGTATTTAGTATTAAAAACAGAGTCTTGAAAAGTCTTGAAACTGCATGTTTTCTTAATGAGAACCCAAAAGCACATCTGCCATGTCACGTGAGTGTTTTTCTAATTGCTCAAATTAGGTGTAATTACAATTTCAAGACAAATTCCCCATGACCTCACAAGAAGTGTTAAATTTGCAACATACTGCATTTGAGAAAGGACACAATAGCATGCGTTCTGTGTGTCCTTCTTGTTGAGAGTGTGCGCTGATTCTATGCGAGTGTGCGATCTCCATTGTAATTACATCTCTCTCTCAAACCGACCTCTTCAATTTGCCTCTGAGAATTGCACCAGGGGATTCTTCATCCAGTAATAGAATTACACAACACTGGCGGCAGCTTGGGACCGGGATATTTAATGTCTTATATGAAATATTAACATACTTGGTTGTTTTAATTGTCTTTCCCACCATATTAGAGCCTTCACTTCCTCTCTGACTCGCTGCCTCTCTCTCTTGTTCCTCGTTCTTGTTTTTTTTCCTCAGAAATAATAGGGGATGGTTTTGGAAAAGGACAGTTATTACTCACTTTATTAAGTGACGGAAGGATCACATGTAATAACAGTGATTACCTGTTCTCCATCCTCCCTCGTTCTCCTGCAGAGAACCTCAGAGAGCAACAGGAGTTCAGTGTGTATTTTTTCTCATAAAATAGTTTGTTATCGCAGTTTAATGTGCAGAGATGACATAGGTAAACCATTCACCTGTCACCAGAACTTCCTTTATGATTAATCAACAACAGCAGAAAGAGACGTTTATGTTTTCAACGAGTTGGAAATACTCTTCTGTTTTTTTGCGGCTCTGTGGTACATTTGGGAAAAAAAAGCAAAGCTGGTTGCTGTTGAAAAGCAGTTCTCACCAGGGCCTCCAGGCAAAATGGATATATATATGTCTCCTGAGGTTATTCAGAAGGTAGTCATATCCTCTTAGAAAGATCTTTTGTGGTTTTACAGCTGTTCAAAGACAGAGAAGCTCTCTTAGCCCACGTCTTGTCACTTTCTTTTTCTCTGTTCTTGCAGAGGTGTTCTTTGCTTGTCTTGTTCAGATGTACTAACTGTCCATCCTGAGCTGAGACTAATGCTGGGCAAACTAATGTCAGCCTGTAGTCTGGAGTCACTTTATACTGCTGTTCTGATGTGAGTGGGCTAATGCTAACATATGATTTAAGGCTGCACGATTTGGTCAGATATTGTGATCGTGATTTGAGTTGAAATATAATGTTGTTTAAAGTTTTATATTGCTACTGCTTAAATATGATGGTTAAAGCAGCAACTCTCATGTTTAACGTAGTGTGTGAAAATGACAAACTAGCATGTCACTCGTCTCCACATTAAGTTGTGTTCTGCTTATGCTTTGCTGCTTGAAGAAACAGTTATTTATTGAAAGTAATATACTTAAGTTTTCTTTAAAAGAACGAACACACTTCACTGTTTTTTTTTAAATCCGTTAAGTTTTTTAATATAATGATATTTTAATTTAATTCTTGTAATGGTACACAAAACAAACTAAATGAACGAATGAATTAATGAATTAATGTTTCAAATGTTGGGTTCAGTGCTTGAAAAATAATAACACTTTTGGCAAGGACATTACATTTTTCAAAAGTGACAGTAAAGACTTTGATATTGTTAAAAATATAAAATGACGATTCTTCATATTATAATTAATTAAAAATAATATTTCAAATAAATAAATTATTTTAAACTTTCTATTAATCAAGGAGCCCTGTAGGAGACATTAATAAAAATACTAAAAAATGTTTTTTGAGCATCAATATTAGAATGATTTCTGAAGGATCATGTGACACTGAAGACTAGAGTAATGATACTGAAAATTCATCTTTGCACCGCAGGAGTAAATTACATCTTCAACTGTATCAAAGTATATAAAATAAATACACAAAAAAAAAAAAAAAAAAAAAAAAAAAAAATATATATATATATATATATATATATATATATATAAAACTTGTTATATATGATAATAACTTTTCATAATATTATAATGCATTTTTTATCAAATAAATGCAGCCTTAAAATAAATAAATAAATAAATCTATTTTGATATATAATAGTTAGGACTGTCAAACGATTAATCGCATACAAAATAAAAGCTTGCCTCACATTGGTGTGTGTACTGTGTGTAACTGTTATGTATATAAATAAATACACAAAAATTAATGTATATATTTAAGAGAAATGAAATTTATGTACAAAATATTTTTGTTTATATATAATATAAATTATATAAAAATCATAATAAATACATATACTTGTATTTTATATATATATATATATATATATATATATATATATATATATATATATATACATAATAATTACACACAGTACACACACACACACTTTTATTTTGTATGTGATTAATCGTGATTAATCGTTTGACAGCCCTAATAACAGTAAAATATTCTGATATATAATATAACAGTATAACAGTATAATATTCTGATAATATTTCATAATATATAATTTTACTGCAATTTTGAAAATAAATGCAGTCTTATAAACAAATAAACAAATAAATAAATAAATGCAATTCAATATTCACATATTTCTTGTCATAACAACTTTACTTTCAACTAGCATTCTTACATTTTCTGGTTAAACTTTTATTTTGACAGTTTCATTAGTTGTGTGTAATACTGTAACATTTACAGTAACTGGCGAAAATATTTGAAATGTGAAAATATTGTGAACCTCGATTGGCCTGCATTCACCATGCACTTTGTAAAAAAAAAAAAAAGAAAAGAAAAAAGAAAAGACACAAAATAAATAAAAAATTAATGAAATAAAATTTTAAATAAATGCCACCATATAAACAAACGAACAAATACATAGCATTCTTACATTTTCTGGTTAAACTTTTTTTCTTTTGACAGAGTTTCATTAGTTTTGTGTATTACACTACCTGCCAAAAACATTTGTGAAAATATTGTGAACCTGTATTGTCCTGCATTACACTGCACTACATAAAAAAAAAAAAAAAGAAAAAAAAAAAAGAAAAATGCTTCTCTGAGACTTCTGGAAACACTGAACCATGAGGCCCTTTAAAATATATTTAAGTAAGGAATAATGCACGGCTAGCTGTGCGTGAAACGATTTTATTGCACGATGTAGAGTCCTAGAATGGATACCTCCGTGCAGTGCATTAAAATGGTTTAATGCACACCTAGCCGTTATACCATTGTCATTTGCCAGCACTGACAAGTTAAAGCTGTTGATATTTGAAGTGCAACATTTGACCGGAAGGGTAAAAACTGAGGTTATTTCATCAGTTAAGGCTTGTTAGTGCTAGCATTCTGCCGCTTCGAATCAGACAGAGATGAAATAGTGCGGTAAGATCACATTCATTTGAATGCACCATGGTATAATGTTTATTAATCGCAGTCACAATCATGTAACTGTGCAACCCTAAATTGTTTGATTACCAAATTGTCAGACAACAAAAGTGTTAATGTAGGATCATGCTCTACTGTTAAATCACGCAGTGTGACTGTAGACGCTGTAACATGCTGAATGGTTCATTAGGTTTAAGAGCAGTGTTTAAGGAGCATTTGCGGTCTTCTACAGCCATATTAAAGTGCATATAATCCATTGGTAAAGGAAATGTAGCATATAGCCTGCTATATCTGCAATCCTGTTCTTGCCCAGTCTGCATCCTGATCGATGTAGTTAACTTACAGTGCGTGTGTTTCTCTTTATTTCAGAGATCAGCAGGGTACGAAAGGACATGTACAACGACACGTTAAACGGCAGCACGGAGAAGAGAAGCTCCGAGCTCCCGGACGCCGTCGGCCCCATCGTTCAGCTCCAAGAGAAACTCTATGTGCCTGTTAAAGAATATCCTGATGTGAGTCTCAAACCTAAAACCCATTCACACTGCAAATACACTTAGAGCTCCATCACAGTTTTCAATAATTAATGCCAGTTTTGATAGCGCGCATAGGTTTGTTTGTTTCATTAAATTAAAAATCCAATGACAAATGATTAAAAATGCATCCCGAGAACCTTTCAGTCACATGATCTAGTCTCGGGCAGCAGTTGAAGGTCAGTTAAAAATGATTTCAAGTAAATGTCTGCATACACACAAAAGCTCTTTACTGAAGCTCAATGAGTAAATGGAATAGTAAATAACTGTGTGCAGCTGCTCAGTATCGCCCTTATTTAATTACAGAGACATACAAGTCGATGTAATCTAGTTTTCCTTGCATTAGGACATGGGCCTCCGTCCAGTGTATTGATTTCATTAAGACGTACTGAAGAAGTGAGGTTGCACAAAGTGTTTGAGTCCATTTTATGAGTCCATTTAATTTATTGCGTTATTAAGCTGATGGTTTGTGGTCGACTGTCGCTGTGCGTCTGAGCAGTATAAATTCACTGTGCGTCTGAGCAATTTATTTTATTTTTTTCTTAGCCTTAGTTCTTTAAGTGTCACCATCAAGATTAAGTTTTTCATTTAAAACTTAATTTATTATTAAAGGGATAGTTCACCATAGGGACAAATTTGTCATTTTTATGCATAATTTCGGTTTTAATCATTAGTTTGCATAAGTCGATTTGTTCAAATGTCATTGATGTCAAACATGACAAGATTCACCTAGTTCTGCTATTTGATGTGAGCAAAAGCTTTTATTTAGCCATAATGTCCCTAGTATGATAGTAACAGATTTAAAATGCATTTATTTTATACTAAGTATAGTCTATTAACATATTTACTGACATATTTCTCTAGACTTACTGATATAAGAATTGTAATGAATTGCAAGGTATTTTTATTAAGTAAATAATATGTAAATGTATTTGTAGAATACTTAGTATGAAATAAATGTCTTTTAAATACATTTAAGTATATTTTTAGTCTGCTTTTCACACAAAGATATTAAATAGAATCAGAAGACTTAGAATGAAAGACTAAATAATGAACTTAAAGTGCTTTTTGGTCATTTTGGAGCTTGACATGCAGCTCCAGTGCACATTTACTTTCATTATATGGAAAATGATCATTTTGTGAAAAAGATTTGTGCTTAACTGTACCGAATGTGCACTTCAAATCTTCAAAAAGAATATTTTTAAAACCATACTTGCAGATAACAAAATTAATTAAATGAAATGCCACTTAAGTGTTTTTATGACTGTTTTGTAACTGTAAAATAAAGTAAAAATTAAAATACATTAATTCATTATGTGCATTTTAATAATCTTTTGTTGTGCTTTAAAGAAGTATACACTTGAAGAGTTCATTTGCAAAAACAGATAACTCAGTTTTCTAAAATCATGTTTATTCATTGTGCTTTCCAATTAATCTCAATCAAACTGCAGTTGGGTTACTTGATATAAAGTAAAAACACAAAACGATACAGCTAACATAATAAAACACAAGAAAAACATGACAACATAATAAAACACATGATTTTGCAAATAAACTCTTCACTTATTTTCATGTGTTGACTAAATGTGTTATTCAATATTCAGTATTCCAGGTAAATATACTTTAATCTAAATTACAAATTATATATTACAAATGTGTAATTACTTTTATTTAATTACATGAAATACAATTCTCAATAGAATAGTAAATTTAGTATAATATACAGTTTTAAAATAGTAGCTTTTAGTTGACTAAAAATGCTTGTCAGTACATTTGACAACACAGTTCAAAAATACCAATTATGAAATTGCATATAAAAATGAAAGATACTTAAGTCCTACATAAGTGGATCAAAAAAGCACTCTAAACATCAGCTGCTTGCAATTGATATAAATATACTATAATAAATATGATATAAAATATTTTATAATAATATAAAACTATAATACATTTTCTGTTAAGTGCAAAAAATATTCTTTTAAAGTATATCATTTCCATAATAAGTTTTCTTTTTAAAAGTATGTCAAAGTGTACTTCTTTTTCACAAGATGTAGCAAGGATATTCTTCATAAAACCTCCTTTTATGTTACACTGAAGAAGAAAAAATGAGTGAGCAAAGACAAAATTTTCATTTTTAGGTGAACTATTTCATTAAATCCTGCCGCTCCCCTGCATACATTTTTCTGAAAGAGGTATCCTACCCCCTGTCGCTCTCTGTGTGTCTTCGCACATCTCTAGTAACAGGGGTGACATTGAATTCTCCCTCGCTTTTCCCGTTTGTGTTGAGTCAGAGCCGCTCAAGCGCGTCACCAACAACCCAGTCTGTGGTTAACAAATCTTTTAAGCAGTCGCCGTCAGATGCTGCTTGCCTAAGGCGCCCGGCCCTGGGGAACCGGTCGAGTTCCGAGCTGATTGATCCCAATTAACTTATTCCGTCCCAGCTTGATTCCTGCACGGCCAGCACTAATTGAGTCTCTCCAGCAGGGGCGTAAATACTGTTTGGGATTAGAGGCCTCCATTTTGCTGAAGTTTTCTGGTTTGAGGGGCTGTTTATGCGCCTGCATTCCCACAGGAGATAACAAGGCTGATGCAGTGGCGCTTGCATGTTTTTGACTAATTCGTGCTTCAACCTATAGCGCGGTTAACGTGGCCAGACACGCTTGTTTGATCCATAAAACGCACACAATGAGAGCGGATAAGAGGATATTTGAAAGTCATCGAGTCTGCACCTCTAGCATGCTTGGCATTAATAATATTAATATTTTATTGTTTCTTGCGCATAATACTGGAACTTTATAAAAAGCTCATTTCATTTTATATTCAATTACAACTGCAGTTTTCAAGGGTACGATGCTTTCTGTCTGCAGTTGTTGAAGCATTGTGGGTAATTTAGCTCCTGCTCTTAAAAGTCTGAGAGTTAGCCAGCACTGCAGTAAAGGCTATCGTTCATGTGTGTGTGTGTGTGTGTGTGTGTATGTGTGTGTGAGGGGTTCTGGCCGCCCTTGCTAGTCTGAAGGACACCCAGGATCATTATTAGTGAGTTTGGGTTCATTAGGAGGTGGAGGATGAGCAATAAAAGAGACGTCCTTAAATAGCCCTCAGTGTCAATGGAGTCCTCCAGATCCATAGAGACTTATAATACAAAAAAGTGATAAGATAGTCTATTTTGTTGATGTCAAGTATATTTTCTGCAGCACTAGTGAGGTCCTTTATAGCATCAATGGCTCCACAAAGAATCTTCATGGAATATTTTTATTTCAAAACTTCTTTAAAGTGAAAACCAGAATGGTACTTCTATGACATCACTGCGAAAAGATTCTTTTGGAACCTTTATTTTTAAGAATTCAAAGGTCAGATAATCCAGATAGTCCCGCCTCCAAACTCCTGCCATTGGTTAAGTCAGTGTTGCTGTGTCAGGCTGGTTGTTTTGACAGTAGCGTTAACACTTTTCAGGTGACTCAACAGATGTATGAGCTGTCTCTGCATATTTAAATATTTCACCTTTACGTTTCTTGTAGAGCATCTCTGGGGAGCCAGTAATCTCAGTATTTCCTTTGCTGAGGTCAAAACAGCCTCGATCTCTCCCGGCAGACATCTGATAGAGAGGGGAATCATGTTAATTGCTAGAGACCCCCTCTGGACAATCATTAACTTTAAGCTATTAGTCATTAAATATCACAGCGTCTCTTCAAAAGATGCCAATTATCACTCTCAGAAGGTTGCTGTGTGAGTGTGTGTGCATATATGTATGCATACAGGTGGACCTTGACGTTTATGTAGGCCTAAATCATTAGACGGAAGCTGAATGAATGTTATTTGTAAAGCCATTCTTACATAAATTTTTGCATTGAAGTCACAAGTTATGCAAAATTGATTTAGCTTGTTAGATTTCCTAGAGTGTGTACCTTTAAAGGAGAAATCCACTACCAGAACAAAAATGTACAGATAATGTTCTCAGCCCCTTGTCATCCAAGATGTTCGTGTCTTTCTTTCTTCAGCTGTAAGAAATTATGTTTTTTGAGTTAAACATTTCAGGATTTTTCTCCATATAATGGACTGATACGGTGCCCCGAGTTTGAACTTCCAAAATGCAGTTTAAATGCGGCTTCAAACGATCCCAGATGCGGTTGTAAATGATCCCAGCCGAGGAAGAAGGGTCTTATCTAGTGAAACGATCGGTTATTTTCATTTAAAAAAAATGCAATTTAAATACTTTTTAATCTCAAATGCTCGTCTTGTCTTGCTCTCCCTGAACTCTGTGTAATCTGACTCAAGACAGTTAGGGTATGTCGAAAAACTCCAAATGTAATTTTCTCCCTCAACTTCAAAAATCATTTCAAAATCATCCTACATCACTGCA
The DNA here is from genome assembly GCA_036247105.1 of Cirrhinus mrigala. Taxonomy (NCBI): domain Eukaryota; kingdom Metazoa; phylum Chordata; class Actinopteri; order Cypriniformes; family Cyprinidae; genus Cirrhinus; species Cirrhinus mrigala. The sequence continues at coordinate 6,973,235 of CM070019.1, read as the reverse complement.
GAAGTACCAACCCAGTCTTTGCAAAGTGAACATGCAAAGAAGATCAAACACCCTTAACAAAAAAAGTTAAAACAGCGATATAGGACATTTTTGAAGTTGAGGGAGAACATGAGATGGGAGTTTTTCGACACTATATGGAGTAAATGACTGAAATGTTTTCCTCAAAAAACATAATTTCTACAAGGGGGCTAAAGGCGCCTTTGATATTATTTGCCTCTAAACCACTCGATGGCACAAAAACGTGGCGTAGCACTTCCTAAAACATTCACTTTTCAAGATGCACGTGCAAATTTGTCTGATCCTTGACACGATCGCGGGCTGCAAAGTGCAAAGTTGATTCTGTGCTTACTTGATCTAATATTTGATGTTTTTTTAAAAATGTAGATTTAAGTAGCAAATGAGAATTGCTAAAAAGAATGCATATATTTTGAGACAAATGTCTTCTTAATGATTTTCAGTTTTGTTTAAGATAATTGAAGCAACAGTTTTTAAATAACGAAAGAATGTGTGAAAGTATGGTATTTGCAGCCTGATCTCACGGCAATTCATACATATTTTACAAAGGTGGCTAATTCGTAAGAGTTCATACGAATTCGTACGACCTCACTCGTATAAATTCATACAATTTTAACAAAAATGTACGTTTTTTACGAGTTGCACAGTACGTATGAATTTGTATGAATGACCCCTAACCCCGTCCCTATACCAATTTTAGCTAAAGTATTGATATCAATACTGTGTGCCTTTTGCCCCATGTGTGGGTTTTACCCCCCTTGCCATCTTATACATTTCTAAGATTTTAAATCAAAATAAATGACTTGTATGATTTATTGTCACACAAAATCTGTTGCTTTATAAATGTTCAATACAAATGTGTGTATTTTTTCTGCAATTATACAATTTAGGCGCAGTGAACGGCACATTTTTTTCTTAAGGTGTGTCTTTAGCCCTGTTGTACCCTACTATGTACTGTTAACTTGCAACATTGAAATGTTTTAAATCTCCTTAGTTATTTAATCTCTATCTGTTTGTTTAAATTCATAGTAGCTTTGTTAGGCATTAGAGTAAATACATGATTTTTTACATAAAGAAAATCAATATTTGTATTCAGTGAAGATGCATTAAAATGATCAAAAGTATCAAAAGTAATAGTAAAATAATTTATATTATTTAGATTGGAATATTTAGATTTCTATTTTAAATAAATTATGTTCTTTTGAATGATCTATCATTAAAGAAACCTGAGAAAAATCTTCAAATGTTTTCAGCATTGATAATAATAAGAAATGTTTCTTGAGCAGCAAATCAGCATATTAGAATGATTTCTGAAGGATTGTGTGACACTGAAGACTGGAGTAATGATGCTGAAAATTCAGCTTTGCATCACAGACATAAACTACAGTTTAAAATACATTTCAGTGGAAAACATTTGTTTTAAATTACAATAATTTTTCACAATATCACAGATTTTACTGATCAAATAAATGCAGCCTTGGTGAACATAAGAGCCCTCTTTCAAAAACATCTTACTGACTTCACAAAACTGAAAAATATAAATGCATTAATTTTAGCTTATTCCCAAAAATGCATCACGATTTGCACAGAAATCCGTTCTGCTCCCGTTTCATAAATGATCCCCAATGTGCGCGCAGGCATCCACACCATCCGCCCCAGCAGGCTTAAAAATCTCTAATTATCTCGTCGCGGGCGGCCGCTGATATTTCCAGGTCAGGGGCAGGATGACATGATAGATTTATAGATGAGGTATAGTATGAAGGGAAGAGCATGAAATAAAGAGTGAAGAAGATAAGCAGCCTGGGACGTGCGGCGGTGATGAATGTGAGGCTATGATGAGGTCGGGGAATCGGGGCAGAGGAACAGCGGCCTGCCCCGCCTGATAAAAGAGAGGGAACGGCCCCACACGCACCCCGAGCGCCCCACACACACTCGTCTCTCAGACAGGCACGCAGCGGCACAGAAATTAATTTGCTCCTTCAAACTCGTGCTGTGTCGCCCCTCTCCCGGCAGCACGCACCCGTTCCGATTTGCTGAACAATGTTATTAGGCTGGGAAAGACAGCCGTCCTAGAAGAGCGTTGCTGCTGCTTGAGATGATTGTTGCCTTTCATTCCAAGGTACAAATCTACAGTTATTGTTGTGTGTATGTGTGTGTATGTGTGTGTGTGTGAGGCAGGGAGATAATGTTAGGGAAAAGACACCGGGCCGTGGAGGAAGAGCGCTATAAATACTCAGCTCAGGGTCTTGGTGGGGACAAAGCTTTTAATTGTCGAGCGTGAGGCGAACGAGTGCGCGAGTGAGTGAACCGCTGCTGTCATCTATCATTTCTCCCAGTGTGTCCTTTTCTGGGTCAAACTCGTCTACCATCAGGATGAGCAACTATCAAAGATTATTAATCATGATCAGCATGAGCTGCAAGATTGATTCCCCTTCCTTTAACAAGTGCATACAGTGAATTATTTTTAATCAACTGGTGTTTTGGTGACTTTTAATGGATTTATGAAGTCATTTCTTCTCAAGTTCACACAGGAGTCCAGCAGAATAACCAAATTACTGTCAACAAGATCTACTGTAACATTTGGCTTTAATATTCAGAATCTATTTATATCTAGTATTATGTAAATGTACTAAAGTTTGGGGTTGGCAAGATATTCAAAAAATGTTGAAAAGTGTTACTTATGCTCACTAAAGCTGTATTTATATGATCAAAAATACAGTAATATTGTGAAATATTATTACAATTAAAGATAACCATTTTCTATTTTAATATAGTTTAAAATGTAATATATTCCTGTGATGCAAAGCTGAATTTTCAGCATCATTACTTTAGTCTTCAGTGTTGCATGATTCTGTAAGAAATGATCATGTTGTGATGCCACTGACCTTGATGCAGGATCTTTAAAGAATAAAAAGTTCAGGAGAGCATGCAGCATTTATTGAAAGCAGAAATCTTGTGTAACATTATAAATGCCTTGTACTGTAACTTTTGATCAATTAAATTCATCCTTTCTGAATACAAGTACCAGATTACACTACCAGGCAAAAGTTTTTGAACTAAACAAAGTCTCTTCTGCTCGCTAAGCCTGCATTTATTTAATGCAAAGTACAGCAAAAACAGTACATTTTGAAATATTTTCGCTATTTAAGATAACTGTTTTCTGAAAGTATTGTAAAATGTAATTTATTCAGATTTCAGATTTCAAAGCTGAATTTTAGCATCATTACTCCAGTCACAGGATCCTTCAGAAATCATTCTAATATTCTGATTTGCTGCTAAAAAAAATAAATGAAAAAAAGTTTGTTTATTTATTTATTTATTTATTTATTTATTTATTTATTTATTTATTATTATTATGTTGAAAACATTAGAATTTCAGGTTTCTTTGAATTCAGAAGAACAGCATTTATCTGAAAAATAAATCTTTTGTAACAATGTAAATGTCTTTATCACTTTTGATCAGTTTAAAGGATCCTTGCTAAATTAAAGCATTAAATTCTATAATTTCTTTCCCAAAAAGCAACAACAACAACAACAACAACAACAACAACAAATTAATACTGACTCCAAGCTTTTGAATGGTGTAGTGTATAATGTTACAAAAGCACTTTATTTCAGATAAATGTTGATCTTTGGATCTTTCTATTCTTCAAAGAATCCTGTAAAAATGTACTTAACTGTTTTAAATATTGATAATAATAATAATAATAATAATAATAATGTTTCTTGAGCAACAAATCAGAATATTAGAATGATTTCTGAATGATCATGTGACACTGAAGACTAGAGTAATGATGCTGAAAATTCAGCTTTGATCACAGGAATAAATTATATTTTAAAATATATTCAAATAGAAGCAGTTATTTTAAATAGTAAAAATATTTCATTATATATCTGCTTTTTCTGTATTTGGATGAAATAAATGCAGTCTTGGTGAGCATCAGAGATTTAAAAAACATTAGAAATCTCACTGTTCAAAAACTTTTGACTGATAGTGTATATTTTTCTAAAAATAAATGGCATTAAGTTTGATATTTAGATAAATGTAATGTTAAAATGTATATAATTGTGACTTACTTTAAGTGTCCAGATACTTTTTGGAGTTATTAAATGTGTGCATGGTGTTTGCACGAGTGTCTGTTGTCTGAAAAATGTATTAATACTAATTTTTATCTAGTCGAATTTGGATAGAAAGTGGAGTGTATTACAGATGAAAATGTTTTTGCTCAGAGCATTTTTTTTTCTGACATTTTTTCATAAAAATCCTTTAAAAAGTTTATTAAAAACAGGCACAAATGTAATCTAATTGGAAATGTTCATTTTAAAATCTCCTTTTTAATTCTAATTCATAAAATCTCTTTTGATTTCAGATCTGAGTGTAGTTTGAGACATTTTAGATCTCATTTTAAACTCTGGAGAATGTGTGTGATGACCAGGGTCATTTCGTGAATTCGAGGGACTTTTCTTCATTTGCTGTTTATTAATCCTAATCACTGTCTTAGAGAAGCTGCTGAGATGTTGAAGCGGTGCCATTTGCGATTTTCTGTCCTGCTATTGCTAAAATCCCAAGATATTGTCTATGAATTTACTTTCATGGCAGTTTTTGCTGTTTCCCCTTATATTTTGAAGTCTGCCTGCTTCTACATGTCCTCTGGGTGTTTAACAATACATTATAGTTTCACTTTCCTCGACCAGCGCTGTGCCACTCTGAGACGCTGCTATTTCGGGAAGACTGTTGCGTTCAGTAAGATTTTATGAGCGTGTCCTTGCGGCTGCGTGTATATATGGATCTAAAGGGCAGCGTATTCAGCACATGTGTGTGTTTGTGGTTTGTCCTGTCATCCGAGAGATCTGGCCGCCTGCCCTTTCTCACTCCAGGTGTCATTGTTTTAATTAAATGGGTCTGATGGGATGGACCCATAACTCAGAACTGAATGAAGGCTTAATGAAAGCAAAACTACTGGACGTTAACTGGGGTATTGGCTGCCGTACCTGCAGCAGCTGGTGTTGATTAATATGACTTCATCTCCATGTGAATATGGGTGTGTGTGTGTGAATGCCTGACCTCACTATGCAGTTTTGTAGCTTTGTGAATTACAGAAGTAAAAATGATTATGGGGTTATAATACAAGGTTTCAATGGTCATGGAAAAGCTAGAAATGTCGTCTAAGATTGGGAAATGAATAAAGTCTTAAGAATTATGGAAGGGTCTTGGAAATTTCTGCCAGATTCTGACATTAAAATTCACTTTTATTGGTACAACCCACTGTTGTCATAATAATTTGGTCATATAAAACAATATTTTTGACTTTGATGAAGCCACACAGGGTACATTTTTTAGGTTTTTACGACAAAGCATATTTCTACATTTTTCTACTTGCACTGTTATTCAAAAGTTTGGGATTGGGAAGATTTATTTATTTGTTATATTTTTTGAAAGAAGTCTCTTTTTTGCACACCAAGGATGCATTTATGTAATTAAAAATATAGTAAAAACAGTAATATTGTGAAATATTATTACAGTTTAAAATAAGTTATTTCTATTTGAATATATTTAAAAATGTAATTTATTCCTTTGATTCAAAACTGAATTTTCATCAGCTATTACTTTTCAGTGTCACATGATCCTTCAGAAATTGATCTTACATGCTGATTTACTGCTAAAACATTATTATCAATTTTCAGTGTTGTAAATTAAAACAGTTGTGCTGATTATTTATTTATTTTTTTTTTTTTTTTGTAGAAAATGTGATACATATTTAAGGATTATTTTATGAATAGAAAGTTCAAACAACATTTATTTAAAATAGAAACTTTTGTATGATTATAAATGTCTTTACTCTCACTTTTGGTTACTTTAATGTGTCCTTATTGAATAAAAGTATGAATGTAAAAAATCTGACTGAGCCAAAACTCAGTATACTTAATATTCACTATAAACTTAATATATACACTACCAGTTAAAAGTTTTTTTTTTTTTTTTTTTTTAACAACTGATTTCTATTTGAATATATTTTAAAATATAATCTATTTCCTTTGATCAGAGCAAAATTTTCAGCATCATTACTCCAGTCTTAAGTGTCACATGATCCTATTTAAAACAGTTCATTTTTTTTTCAGGATTCTTTGATAAATAGAAAGATCCAAAGATCAGCATTTATCTGAAATGAAAAGCTTTTGTAACAATATACCATTCAAAAGCTTGGAGTCAGTATAATGTAGCAAGGATGCTTTAAACTGATCAAAAGGGATGATAAAGACATTTATAATATTACAAAATATTTCTATTTCAGATAAATGCTGTTCTTCTAAACTTTCTATTCATCAAATAAACCTGAAAAAAATTCTACTCAGCTGTTTTCAACATAATAATAATAATAATAATAACATTTTTTTTGAGCAGCAGATAAGAATATTGGAATGATTTCTGAAGGATCATGTGACTGGAGTAATGATGCTAAACATTCAGCTTTGAAATCACAGGAATAAATTACACTTTAAGATATATTTAAATAGAAAGCAGTGATTTTAAATAGTGAAAATATTTCACATTTTTACTGTTTTTGCTGTACTTTGGATCAAATAAATGCAGGTTTGGTGAGCAGAAGAGACTTCTTTAAAAAAAATAAATAAATAAAAAAATAAAAAAATTAAAATCTTACTGTTCAAAAACTTTTGACCGGTAGGTACAATATTTGGAAATGCACTGGTACTTCTCAAAAAAAAAAAAAAAAAAAAAAAAAAACCTTAATAAATAAGTCTGAATGATTCACAATCAAATCGGACAAAATAAAAATTATTTTTAAAATGTATGAATCCTGTTAATAATTACTTAGAATTACTTAATTAACTTTTTTAACGGTTATAATGGCTTCATTATTATCATAATATGCAAATTATTTCTAATCCAAATTAAAATTCTTCACCTATTCTCAGTTGTCCTCAGCATATATTTGAAAGTGATAATTAATCGTACACAGATCATCAAATCAAACTGAATTTCGGCAAATATCAGATCAAACTGAATCCCTATGATAGTAAATATTTAATGTCTTTATTCTGGTTGTCTGATGAAAGTAGGCAGTGAGTCTCTGTTATGAACATATTCAATAAAGCCGTTTCCTAGAATAAGTTTATAGATTCCAGCACCTATGTAACCCGTTAAAGGCTAAAATCATTTCAGCTGTCCTCCACCTAAAAGCACTCCCATACACACTGACAGCTCTGCCCGCACTGAGGTGAGGTGCAGCGGTTGGTGTGTGAGTCTTCTCATTACTCTGGTGATAATAAACAATAACACGCACACAGGGGAGAGGTGCAGCGGCGTTCCGGATCACCTCGCGGCTAATGAAGGTTAATTAGGGTTCATTAGGACATGATGAGCGCTCGCAACACCACCACGGCCCTCAGCTTTACGCCTGCCGGCCGCCTCAGGTCCTCCCTCTCCGGCTGTCACTCCTGATGGCCGTAGAGCTGCCATGGACACCTGAACATCAGTCCATATCAGTGAGTCCAGACAGTCATCACTGCAATTACAATATGTCATCAGTTTATTAAGATACAGTATGATATACTCTGTTGTTGTCCCCTTTTTTTTGTCGTCTTATCCAAACCATACAGCTACAGAGTAAACTACAGAGAATGTAGAAGCATTTAAATATCATCTTACAAAGACATATTATTGGGAGATATAGAGTGACAACTGATATTTATATGGATTTTATGCAAGTATGACTGCTATAAAGGTCTCATTGCTTTACATTCCAAGCTTTCGTCTTACCTTCTGGCCATATACATTTTAGCTACATTCTTAAAAACAAAGGTGCTTTAAAAGGTTCTTCACAGTGATGCCATAGAAGAACCATTTTTGTTCCACAAAGAACCATTCAGTTAAAGGTTCTTTAAAGAACCATCTCTTTCTTACCTTTTTAGAATCTGAAGAACCTTCTTTTGCTACAAAGAACTTTTTGTGAAACAGAAAGGTTCTTCAGATGTTAAATGTTCTTTATAGAACCATTTAAACAAAAAAGGTTCTTCTATGGCATCGTGAAGCACCTTTATTTTTAAGATTGTACTGCAACAGATTGCATATATTTATCACATTTACTCTGAATAAAATAGAGGTGTTTCTTTTGAGTTTAAGCTCCTTATTTTAGTCATATCATACAATATGAGCCATAAAAATCTGATGTATCAAATGTGATAGTCATAAAAAAAATAAAAAAATAAAAAGTATGATATGAAAGTCTCATCAAGTTGCTTTAATGAGACACCTGAGCTTGTTTGTCGTTCTCATGTTTTGACAGTTCTGGGCCAATCACAAAGAAAGTTTCTCCGAGAAAGCGAACCTAACGGCAAATGTGTTTATAAATGAAACCCAGGTGGAGCGTTTAACAAATGTACAATAATTTACAGAGACAAGCATCAGAGGACTGCTTCAGCAGAAACACCTGTTACACACAGCATGTAAGATTATTAGTCTATAAAACATAGGGCAGATTTCTGTATTATTTCAACACTGCAAGGTTGGGTTGCATCAGTAGTTTGTAAGTTCTTGCTTAAACTGGAACATAAAGTCTACAATAGATTTCTAATAACTGCTAGCTGGTGTTTAACTTATCAGGCTTACCTGTAGCACAAACAATTGAGCATAACATTAGCAGCCCCAAAGTTATAGGTTCATTTCACAGTGAAAGCAAGAACTGATAAAATACATTGGGTTCAGTGTAAATTGCTTTGGATTAAAGCGTCTTTCAAATGCGTAAATGCAAAGACATTTGTTCACGTAATGCTCTCTTTCTTTTAATGTAAATGTCAACATCGTTATGTATGTCTAAAGAGCAGGTAAAACATGAGTCTTTTGATGCAATTCAATCAATCTGCCATTTCATTCCAATCATTATAATTTGTCAGAAGTGTCCTAAAATAGTTAGATTTCAATCGTTTAAGTTTAATCGTGCAACGCAAAAATATTTAGTAGTGTGTTAAGTTGTGACTTATTGTCCTTTTACATCAAAATTAGACTAGTATTTAAGACATAATGCTGCTGCACGAATAGCCAGCGCAAACCATCTTTGGCGTTAAATTTGTAATGTCAGGTTTTACTAAAGACCAGTGATGGGAATAACAGCGTTATAAATGGCATTACCGTTACTGACAATAAAATGCGGCGTTACTACAATTTATTATAATATTATAATTTTATTTTTCAGGTCAGGTCATCTGAATGGATGTGCAGCATACCTGTATTTGACAAACCGTAAACTTTAGTGTGAGAGCACACGCTAGCCGTCATTTTGTCTCACACACACGCAAAGATACAGAGCGAGAGAGACTTACATATCATGCAGAATTGATGCGCTTCATGTAAACAATATTCTTTGCTGTATTTTCCTGTCAAAATAACAGAGTTCTTCTGGAATTCTTCAGCTTTTAAGAACTGCCGGTTTCTCCGGTAGTAGGCGGAACTAATGCGCACAAGCGGATCTCATTGGCTGGCGCTCACCTATTATTGTCCCTGTTTTGATTTCAGCAAATCAGTTCGAGCAAACACAGACAATGTGATTAATATTCATGAACCCAGCAGCTCATTAATCCTTATTGCGTTTTATCTTGTTATTAGTAGTAGTAGAATTCATAGTAGTTTTGTTACCTAAATTATCATAATGTCATATTATAATGCTTTGACTGACTTTCAGATATTTAAAAAAACGTGCCTTTAAACTTTATATATGTATAGTAGTCAACATTTAAAGTGGATCAAAACCTTTCATCGAAGTTGTCCTAAAACTAAAACAATAACCATTCTTGTCTTAGGACAACTTAGATTATCTTTTTTGATTCAAATGTTGACTACTATACAATAGTATATCAGATATTTAATATTTGTCTGGTGAGTAAACTAAAAATTTCATTCACTTAGCATATTTAATATTAAGGGCATCCAATTAGTTTGACATATTTGATTTTTTATTTATTTTTTTATTTTTTTTAAGTAACACAAAAGTTACTTTCCCTGGTAATTAGTTACTTTTATAATGATGTAACTCAGTTACTATTTGTGAGAAGTAACTAGTAGCTAATTACTTTTTTAAAGTAACATGCCCAACCCTGCTAAAGATGCACAGTGAAGGATTAGTGCTGAAAAGGCATGGACAGTTCTTTTTGCGCCTGACCTTATTGAATATGCATTTGTGGGAGTTTCCCTTTCAGACGTAAAATTTACGGGAGGAGAGTATTCAAATGAATCATGCAACAAATTACTGGCATTTGCACCATTATTTAACTCCCAAAAAAGCATGTCAAACTATTTTGAAATGGCTGCAATTCTCATTGTTAGGAGGAGGCACTGCAGAGAACAGAGAGTACGTGGTAGAAGTGAGAGGATTTTTTTTCATTTGTATTAATTTATTTGGAATGCCAGAAGAACATATTATTCAAACATATCGTTTCCCAAGCCATGTTATTTTAAATTTGCTCCAGGAAATAAAAGATGACTTGCAGTTCTCAACTAGGAGGAGTCACGCAATACCAGGTCTATCAAAACTTCTAGCAAACCTTCATTTTTTTGGCCTCCGGTTCCTTTCATTGTATTTTGGCTTCTTTATTTCTTTATTCTTTATTTGCAACTACGCTAATTTCCACTGTGCTTATTATATTGTGTTGGTGTATAAGTAAATGAGAAGTTGTGTCTGTGTAAATCACCGGCAGAAATTTCCCCTCATATCGGCGCTGTTTTGGAACGCGCTCTTGTGCTAATTTGCCCTGTTTAGTAAAACTGGCCCATAATAACGTGTAGCAGATCTATACAGGTGGAGCTGGGGAGGTGGAGGGTTTCAGAGGAACTCTAAAAGTGCACTGTAGAATGCTCTAGTGCAGTGGTTCTCAACTCCAGTCCTTGGGACCCACTGCTCTGCATATTTTGTATGTCTCCCTTATTTAACGCACCTGATTCAGATCATCAGCTTGTTAGGAGGGAGATTCATAAACTGAACTGAGTGTGTCAGATAAGAGACACATACAAAATGTGCAGAGCGGTGGTTCCCGAGGACTGGAGTTGAGAACCACTGCTCTAGTGAATGCTAACCAGCCATTTAAATATAAAGCAGCAGACTCATTGGCTGCGTATGCAACATGAACCAATCAGCTTGTGCCAGGTTGTTTAATTCTATGAATATCAGTTAATTGTTACTTAATGGTTACAACACATGATATTATTGTTTACATAATATACAGAACCAATATAAATACAAACAGTAAATACCTAGCAAGTGTGTATTAAAATTTTCTCTGTTTTTTTCTTTAGGTTAAACACACTCAATCCACTGTTAATGTTATTTAATTACTTTCCTTTAAAAAAAAAAAGGACATTTTTGTTTTATATATTTTAAAATAGCAAACGCTGAAATAAACATACCCCTGGTTAGGAATTTATATATATCATAGTATACTTTGTAACATTTCTAAATCAATAAGTACCAGAAGACAGAAAAATCAGGAACGAAAATATTTTATTTCTTTCCTTGTTTCTTAAAGATTAAAAGGAGAGCAAATGGAGACATAAGCCTCTTTCTTAACTCTTAATTTTCTCATCTCCTCTAGCTAAGGTGACTAATTGCGTAAATTTCAGTCTGTGTCTCACACAAAGCTATTGTGTGGCTTCTGGAGTCTTGGCAAATAGCCCACTAGTCATGTGAACTACTTGTACGGTACCTTTATGGTGCTTTTCCATTCTTTTTTAAAACCTTGAAAGCTTCATTCATTGTAATTGCATGGAAAAGAACTACTAGCTTTTGTGTTCATCGGAAGAAAAGTAAGGCCCAACACAGTAATGATGACAGAATTTTCATTCCCATTCAGAGTTCCTTTAATGCCGGTAGCAATATCTACGAAATTTGGACTCTAAACCTTTGTGGACATAAACCCAGTACACACACACACACTAAGAGAGTGAAATTAGACAACCACAAGGGAATCGGCCAATCAATACCACTCACGGATCATCAGCACAGGAAGCCGTGATAAAACATTTGAGATCAAGTGTTGTAGATATGGAGGCATACACGCGGTTAGACGTCTCTCTTCCTCTCCGCTAGTCCCCCGCCTCTTGGAGGAGAGATGCGCCCTCCTTCCCCTCCCCTTGTCCTGCACAATAATGAAAACAAAAGACATCCTGCAGCAGGGAATCAGAGCGCAGTGCTATTAGAAGCCATGCAATAATTAATTTGCCTATTACCAGAGCCGACTCGTTTATCTTCATAAGATAATGCCATCACTCCCAGTCTCTGGCAGACTTGCATGCGCTCTGTCTTAAACGGCCCTAATTACGTCCCCGCTGCCTATTTTATTGTAGTTGATGGAAAACACACTTAATCTCCACTGTGCAGAATGAGTAAATAGGCCCCAGCCTTGAACAGCAGATATTAGAGATTCCATTAAAGCCCAGTGCTTTTTTATGTGGCTTTTGGTTTGGGTGCCAGAGCACTAAAGAGCTGAGGTAAGGTGTACGCCGATGAGGCAGATAAGTCAAGCTGTCTTTAGCCGTTGCATTTTCTGCGCGCTTCCAGATATAGAGGGAATTTTTAGTGTGGAAAAGGCCCGGTGATATGATTATACCCACCGGTCGTGTTTAAATTTATGATTGGCTTGAAACGATCAGTCAGTTTGTAATGTCTTAAGTTTAGAAATGGTGTGGATTGTGGTTTGCTCTAGTGGTTTGGGCTGCTAACTGAACCTAGAGGAGATTTTATTGCTCTGAGGTTGCTCTTTCTCAGGAGACTTCATGGAGTTCTCAGTTTCAAGTGTCAACTTTGTCACAAATTTTACTGCTTTCCTCAGTAGGCATAAAATGAATGAAACTGTTGACCGAATATAGAGCTGTCAAATGAATGTGGATGGCGTGGTGCAGATTTGTATGAAAAATGTTGGAGTTCATATTGACATCTCTGTCTTTCAATTTGAGCACAGATTGAGATTTTTGAGATCTCTTCAGAAACTCTATAAAAGCAAATATGAGAATAATGGGGTCTTTATCTTTTCCTTTCGTCTCACTGACTTCTGTGAAAGAGAAGTGAGTCATTAAAGAGCTTTCATTGAGGATTACTAATGGAAATATGTTGAAACTCCATATGGGAAGTTGTATAAAATATATCTATTGTGCTCTATAAGGGATAGTTAAAGATTTATCTTTTCATCTTCAAAACTTAAATATTTTTTTTAATAGAACAGGCATTTTTTTGTCCTTCCTTTGAAAGTCCATGCAACCAAAACTTTGTTGCTTCAAAAAGTTCATAAAGACATTGTAAAAGTAATCTAATTATTCTTCTTTCAAGCTTGTTTGAGCTTATGTTTACCATATTTGATGTTCACTGGTTAATGTTTGTATGTGAATAAAAGCTTAAATTAAATTATTAAAGCAAGACATGGATTAAAAGGTTTTTTTTTTTTGTTTTTTGTTTTTTGTTTTTTTAATGACTTTATGAACTATTTGAAGAATCAAAGTTTTGTTAGAATATACTTCAGTGGACTGGTGGTTTCATTAAAACATATTCAGCTGTGTTTTTCAAAGATGTACGAAGGTTGGTTTGGAACAAAATGACCAAAAGTAAATGATGACAGAATTTTTATTTTTGGGTGAACTTACCCTTTAAGTCATCATTAATTTATTCTTGTATTGTTCCAAAGCAGACTTCTTTCTTCTGTGAAACACAAAAGAACATATTTTTAAGAACATTCATTCCATGAAAGCATACAATGAATGATTCTCTGCAATCAGAAAGAATACAAGAAGCAGCATGGAAGTGTCATAAAATTATCCCATATGACTCATGTGCTATATTCTGAAGTCATGTGATAGATTTGTTTGAGGAACAGACCAAAATTTAAGCTGTCATTTGCTTAAAATCATTATGATTGGTCACAAGTCATACAAGAATGAATGTCAGTTGGATAAACTAATCCATGTAAGCCAAGAAGACCATCCCTGTCGTAAATGTACTGCATTTTGCTTTGCCAAGATGCAAGATGCTTTACCAGACAAACTGTCTTTGGTCCTATGGTCCAGCATGTGCTGAGAAGGGTTGAGTGGGATTTAAGAAGGAAGGGAATGTTGACTGTGACCCAACGGAGGACGCAGCTGCTACCCTGATCACTCAACAGACCCACAGAAATGGTTTAATGGGCACTACACACACTCTTAAAGATAAACCTCCAGAAGGGGTTTTTCACAGCGATGCCCCTGAAGAAACATTTTGGGTTCCCAAGAGATCCTTTCAGTGAACTGTTCCAAGAACCATTTTAATGACCTAAGGAATCATTAAAAAGAACCTTCTGTGCAGTGGAAAGTTCCATGGATGGAACCATTGGAACCATCAATGCCAAAAAAGAGCCTTGATTTTTAAGCGTGTAGACTTTAGATATAAAGTCTCCAAAAGGGGGTTTTCACAGTGATACCATAAAAATAAAGGTTCGTTTTTGGAATCAATGGTTCCTTTAACATCCATAAAACTTTTCCATTGGACAAAAGGGTCTTTTGATTATTAAGATTTTCTTCACACTAGGAAAATATTGGTTCTTTTAAGAACTGTTCACTGAATAGTTCTTTGAGGAGCCATAAAACTGGTTCTTCATCACCCACTTTTCGAAAACATTTATTTCTAAGAGTAAATAATCTTCGGTGAACAAAGCTTAGAAGAGCCATTTTTTCCTCACGTGAGATTAATAATCTAAAAAGGATTTTTCACAGCGATACCATAGAGAACCATTACAGGTTCCTCAAAAGTCCTTTCAGTGAACAGGTTTTTAAAAAGCCTTTTTTTTCTTCTTCTTCATGCGAATAACATTTTAATAATCTAAAGAGACTTTTTTCATTATAAAGAACCTTGAGTATGATGTAAATGTCCCATGGATGTTAAAGGTTCTTTGTGGAACCATCAATGCCAAAAAAGAACCTTGATTTTTAAGAGTGTAGACTGATATTTTAAAAACAAAGTCTCTAAAAAGGTTTTTTTTTACAGCGATAGCAAAGCACATACTTAAAAATAAAGGTTAATTGTTGGCGTAAATGGTTCCATGAAAAAAAAAAAAAAAACTTTGACATTCATAAAACTTTTCCACTGGAAAAAAGGTTCTTTATAGTGGAAAAATTGTCTTTTGATTAATAAAATGTTTTTTTTTTTTTTTTTTTTTTTTTTTACTCTAAGAAAATAATGGTTCTTTTAAGAACTTTTTCATTGAAAGGTTCTTTGAGGAACCAAAAAATTGCTTCTACAGTGGCATCATTGTGAAAACCCCACTTTTTAAACATTTATTTTTAAGAGTGAAAACCTTCTGTAAAAACCTTAAAAGAGCCATTTTTTCCTCATGTGAAGAATATTTTTAAGAGTTATGTCTAATATGTTAAAGATAAAGCCCCTAAAAAGGGGTTTTCACAGCATAGCATGCTTTAACATCCATAAAAACTTTCCATTGAACAAAAGGTTCTTAATATTGGAAAAAGGGTCTTGGTAAAATGATTATTTTAGGAACTGTTCACTGAAAGGTTCTTTTAGGGACCAAATGTTTTTTTTTTTTTTTTTTTTTTTCAGTGCCATCACTGTAATAAAAAAAAAAAAAAAAAAAAAAAACACTTTTTGAACATTCATTTCTTTTCTTTTTTTTTAAGTTATATTTTTGGGCTTTTTTGGGCCTTTTAATGGACGGGACAGTAAAGAGATGACAGGAAAGTACTGGGCAGAGAGAGGGGAGTGGGATTGGCAAAAGACCTTGAGACAGGATTCGAACTCAGGTCACCATGAGCACATTTGTGCTATATGTCTGCACACTAACCACAAAGCTATTGGTGCCGACTTGAACGTTTTTTTCTAAGAGTGAAGAACCTTCGGTGAACAAAGCTTAAAAGAGCCATTTTTTTCTTCATGTGAAGAATGTTTTAATAATCTAAAGAGCCTTTCTTCTTTATAAAGAACCTTTCAGTGTGATGTAAATGTTCCATGGATGTTAAAGGTTCTTTGTGGAACCATCAATGCCAAAAAAGAACCTTGATTTTGAAGAGTGTAGACTGATATTTTAAAAACGAAGTCTCTAAAATGTTTTTTTACAGCGATACTACAGAGCACTCTTAAAAATAAAAAAAAAATCATTATGGGCATCTATGGTTCCATGAAGAACGTTTAACATCCATAAAACCTTTCCATTGGAAAAAAAAAAAAAAGAAGAAGAAGAAACTTAAGTGTGATGTAAAGGTTCCATGGATGGGACCATCAATGCAAAAAAGATTTTCAAGAGTGTAGACTAATATTTTAAAGATAAAGTTTTCAAAAGGGGGTTTTCCTAGCAATACCACAGAACACTCTTAAAAATAAAGGTCCTTTATTGGCATCAGTGGTTCCATGAAGAATCTTTAACATCCATAAAAACTTTCTATTGGACAAAAGGTTCTTTATAGTGGAAAAGAGGTCTTTTGATTAATAAAATCGCTCTTCAGATTTTGAAAATAAATCTGTTCTCTGAAAGGTTCTTCGAGGAACCCAAAAATTGGTTCTTCAATGGCATAACTGTGAAAACCCTACTTTTTGAACATTTATTTCTAAGAGTGAAGCTTAAAAGAGCCATTTTTTTCTTCACATGAATAACATTTTAATAATCTAAAAGGGGGGTTTCACAGCAATACCATAGAAAGCCATTAAAACGGGTTCCTCAAAAGACCTTTCAGTGAACGGGTCTTAAAAAAGCCATTTTTTCTTCATGTGAAGAACATTTTGTTAATCTAAAGAGCCTTTTTTTATTATGTGTGATGTAAATGTTCTGTGGATGCCAATAAGGAACCATTATTTTTAGGAATTCACACTAAAATACTTTATTTAGTTCACAGTGGCCATCGTCCTCATTTCTGTACAGCATCACACAGACAGCACCTCCCACACAAATAGACACATCTCACGCTAACCTATTCACGCAAGCAAATATGCTCCGCACATCGGCCTCCATCCATTGCCCTGACATCACCTGACAGCGAGGAAGATGAAAATTTAATTCATCTTTTCTTCTCATCACTCTCTACAAGAACACACCTAGACACTCACACAGCCCTCTTCACACACTTGCATGCAGACATTCATCAAAGCATCAAAGGAGCTTTGTGAGACGCGCAGCAGGAGCAGGCCCACACAAAAGGCGCAGGTACAAGAGAGCGAGATTGTGTGCGTTTGATAGGAGAGCTTCGGGTGACAGCCGGTGAGTTGAGAGGTGGGGAAGTGTTGCATCCATTCAGGTAGGCGAGACGCTGCTGTCACTTACGCTTTTGGTGCACGCTGTGCCTGAGCAGACGCAGAGTCTGTGTGTGGCGGCTTCACTTCCTGCTTTTTGTCTTTTTTGGGAGACAGACTAATGCGATATATACGGCAGAAATGTTTGTGAAAGGGGAGTTTAAGCTTTCAGAATCAAACGTTTGCTTTCTTAAAACACTTTTTTTTTTTTATTTTTTTTTTTTTTTTTTGTTGTACTACAGTCAACATGAAATCCAAATTGACCCCAGTTACTTTCTTAATAAATGTCCCTGATCTTATTCAGGATGATTCATCAGTGTTTTATATTGAAATGTACTTTTTTTTGCCCCTGAAACAACTTTTTTTGAGAAAATAACATTAAAATCAACACCCTTTTCACCCTCAATCCAGTCAAATCCAGTTCAGGTCCATCTTACATTACATTATTTCTCACTGAATATAGAGCACAAAAAGGGTTCCGTGCAAAATCCCATTCATCTTTTGAATTGTGTATTTAAACATATTAATGATTATGAATGTTTTAAAAGAAGTCTTTTTTGCTCACCAAGACTGCTTTATTTGATACAAAAATTAATTATATAGTGTGAAATATTATTACAATTTAAATAATTGTTTTATATATATATATATATATATATATATATATATATATATATATATATATATATATATATATATATATATATATATATATATATTTTTTTTTTTTTTTTTTTTTTTTTTTTTTGTGTGTGTGTGTGTGTGTGTGTGTGTGTGCACCTGGTATTTATCACGTTATGGGGACCAAATGTCCCCACAAGGATAGTAATACCAGTAAATTTTGACCTTGTGGGGACATTTGTGAGGTCCCCATGAGGAAACAGGCTTATAAATCATGCAGAATTATTTTTTTTTGAGAAAGTAAAAGTGTGCACAGTCTCCTGTGAGGGCTAGGTTTAGGTGTAGGGCGATAGAAAATAGGGTTTGTACAGTATAAAAACCATTACGCCTATGGAATGTCCCTATTAAGCATGTAAACACAACATGTGTGTGTGTGTGTGTGTGTGTGTGTGTGTGTGTGTGTGCGTGTGTGTGTGTGTGTGTGAAAACCATAATACATTTCTTTCAGGATACTTTGATGCATAGAAAGTTCAAAAGAGCAGCATATATTTGAAATATAAATTTAAAAGTGTTTTTCATTTTTTAATCTTACCCAAAACTTTTGAATGATAGTATATGATGGTTTCAAGGAAAAATATTAAACAATATACTGTATTCATGGTTGCTGAAAATTCAGCTTTGCCATCACAAGAATAAATTACATTTACAACATCCTTGCTGAATAAAAGCATTGTTTTCTGATTCCATTATGTAATTTGCAATGCTTTGTGGAATGAGTCACTGTTTTTTTCTTTTTTTTTTTTTTGCATTTTATAAAAGACTGTACTTAAATGCTCCCGGAACCAAAATATTAAATACTGCTGAAAACGTGGGTGGACACTATTGCATTTCGATATATGTCTACAATTAAATGAGATGCGAATACTGTTTAATGTCATCTTTATGAATAGCTTCAGATTTAGATGATATATTGACTTTGACGGTTACCCACTAATGAACACACTGAATTCATTATTAAATGTTTAAAAGATGAGGCGTGTTAGATAAGTTTTATGACATTTTATGGTTTCATATGCAGTCCAAATCACTATATGTGAAGGACACTGCAGCAGATTTTTCCCATCAGGGGATACCCGCCAGCATCTCTGAAACCCAACAGCTGAGTAAAGGCGAGTTTTTTCAGGTCCGTCCGTATGTGTCTGTGTTCAAGTGCTCTCACCAGGCCCGAGCGTCACATAATCCAGACGGAGAGCGGAGGTCATTCGACCGTCTGTGAGACGCTACGGAGAGCTGTGTGTGTAATCCCGGCAGATGTGTGAATACGGCAGGGAGACGGCGGATGTATAATTTGCGCCTGCTGCTTTCGGAGTGAAGCCGTTCCTTCTGGAGTCTCTCGCACTGATTACTCGATCTCCAAGGGCACCTTGGAAATTCGCCTGTGCAGGCCTGGAGAAAAGACTTTGATTTGATTTACCGAGCAGTTTTCCATCACATTGCGACAGTGGCTCTGAACATACATGACCTTTGTGCTGGCTTGGCATCTGAAAGGGCTTGTTATTTCCAGTGACAGTCCATGAGGGCATTTTCTAGGCAGCCTCATATATATATAAATATCAAGTAACCTGTAAGGAGATATTTCTTTTATCTTTTTTTCCCTTTTATATTTATTTTATATTTAATTTATTTATTTTCCATTTATTGTGGAATGCTTACTTATGACATATTTATATGTGGCCCCCTTTTTTTATTGATATTTTAACTAAAGTTTCTCTTCAGTTGTTGCATTAATCACAAGCAGGCTTAACAAAACACTTGTGATACTGATACTTTTCTACCTGTAATAATGATAGTTTTTTGTGCACATTGTGCAAATTTAATTTATTCTGTCTGTTGTTCAAGTATTTTGAATGGAAATTATATTTCATCATTTGAATAGCAATTCTAAGAGGTTAGTTTACTATTCAGAACTTCTGGCATTTGTGCAGTGATTAAAACCTTGGTTCATCTGCGCATGAAAGAGAAAATATAACGTGTATTTTATACATTAATTGCATTGCAGGGTAAAGTGATTATTCATGATAATTTTATGTTCTTTTTACAGGAGGCTCAGCCTCCGTTGCCTCTTACGCGACTGGCATTGGTAATTTATTTGCATCTCTAACTGAAAAAGGAAGTAAAAGCAAAGTTACTATAGTACATATATTTGAATTATACGTGTTAAAGCAGAAAGATTATGTTTTGTACCTGTTCATAAGAACTTAAGAACATAAGAAAGATTTTTGATTATTATCAGAGTTTTATGTATTTATTCATTCATTTATTTTTTATTATTAATATCAATGTTGAAAACAAACAGTTTTGCTGCTTTATTTAATTAATTAATTATTATTTTATTTTATTTATTTTATTTTATTTTATTTTTTATTTATTTATTTATTTTTTGAAAACCATGACACATTTGTTTCAAGATACTTTGATGCAAAGAAAGTTGAAAAGAACTGCATTTATTTGAAATAATAATTTAAAAGTGTTATTATTTTTTATAATATAATAACAAATAATAATTATTTGTTATATTACCCAAAACTTTTAAGAAAAGTTTCAAGAAAAAAATATTACACAAAAAACTGTATTTTAGGTTGCTGGAAATTCAGCTTTGCCATCACAGGAATAAATTATATACACTTTAGCATCCTTGCTAAATGAAAGTATTTGTTATTATATTATTATATATAAAGTATATTATATTATATTATATTATATTATATTTAGATTTTATAGATTTTATGGTTTCATCAGATTTTAAAGACTTTGAGCAAGTACAAAGTTATACATTACACTTGTTCATAAGAACTTTAGAACATTAGTATAGTATATTTTAAATTTTAAATTAAAACTTGAGTTGTTCCAAAATATATTTCTATTTGGATATCATGGAAATGAGAATGACAGCAGTTTTAAGTTCAGAAATATAATTAATTACATTTTAATTACACCTGTACAAACCATGCTAGTAATTGAGAATCGTAATTCAGGAACAATCCATCCATCCATTCTCCAAACCATTTATTCTTTATAGGGCCGTGGGGCTGCCGGAACCTTTCCCAGCAGCTCAGACCGCTGGAAACTATCCGTTTCTTTTTATTTTTATAAATTTAAACTTAATGGTCTACTAGTTAACTTGCTGTGTTAGCAAGTCCTACTTTTTTCCAAAAATTTGACACAATCACACATAGTCAAACCCAACTGATTGATCAAGATCAGATCTTTATTTCATAAGACTAGGATAAACATTTTAACAATGATAATGTTTGATATTTGAAGAAGTTTCAATATTGTATGTGGAACAGTGGAATGACAGCTGAGTTAATCTTGACTGTGTGTTCTTAGACATTAGACACTTTTATTTAACAATGACTTATTAGCATGTAAAAGATGCCATATGTGTATTGTAATAGGTTTATTAATAACAAAAAGGTGGAGTGACAGTCATCCTTTTTATGTACATGCAGAATAAAAACACACCCGCACACACACAACTTTTATTTGAAGGGTGAACACACACGCATACAAATGTAATGCACGCTCTTGTGCTTTGCGCCTCCAAGTAAAATTTAATTGCTTCTTTTCATTCATATCCGCAAGCCTCTTGGACAGGGATGAAGGGTGCCAAAATAAAAAAATAAAAGCTGCACAAACACATACTCAGTGACTGTGTTTTACCAGTAGTCGATTATGCATGGAGTCAGTCATGTGAAAAGAGCGTAGCGTCGGAATACCAAACACATTGATAAAGCAGACCCCGAAGGCTTATTGATTAGAGCAAGAGGCCTGTAGTGTAAAATGGGATTTTACAGAACGCAAAGCTGCATGCCTCCAAAACAAACCGCTGCTCTGCACGTCACACTAACTGTATTAAGAATGGAGTTCCCTAAAGGGGAGAAAAACATGCAATATGCAACTTTCCTAAAAAATGAGGATGAAAATAGTGATCGCATGACTGTACAGTTTCATGCAATGATTATGAATGATTTATGAGGAAATAACTGAGAGTTCTTGTTCTGGGGTTACTGAGTTACATGTTACATAATCTAAAGTAACTGGTAAAACATTTCCTGTTATTATCAGTGTTAAAAACAGTTGTGCTGATATTTTTATGCAAACCGTACATTTTTTAAGTATTTTCTGATGAGAATGTTCAAAAGAAACAGAATATTTGCAACAGAAATATTCCATAGCATTATGTAATGTATTTACTGTAACTTTTGATCAATTTAATGCATACTTTTATGTAGTATTTCTTTAAAAATTACTGATCTTTTCAAAGTAATGCATTACATATTACTACAGTAAGGTAAGCACTTTACTTGAGAAATATACTATAAAATAGAATAACAATATGGCAGCAAATCAGCATATTAGAATGATTTCTGAAGGTTCATGTGACACTGAAGAGTGGAGTAATGATGCAGAAAATTCAGATTTGTGTCACAATAATAAATTACATTTTAAAACCTATTCAAACAGGCAATAATTGTTTTAAATTGTAATAATACTTCACATTATTACTGCTATTTATTACTGCTATTAATACTTCTATTATTATTATTACTATTATTATTATTATTATTTGACAACACTTTAGTATAGGGACCAATTTTAACTATTAACTGCTTGCTTTTTAATAATAATGCCTTATATTCTGCATGAACGTATACCTCACACTTAACAACTAACTCACTAACTACTAATAAGCAGCATATTAGAAGTTTTTTGTTATTTTAATGGTTTGTTAATAGTGAGAACTGGAGAATTTAAAGTGTGATCTATTTATTTGTTTTTATTTTTTCAAATAAATGCAGCCTTGGTAGAGCACTAGACACAGTTGGTCTAATATGTGACCCTGAACCACAAAACCAGTCATAAGGGTATTTTTTTTAAATAATTTTTCAAAAAAAGGATAGGACAATATTTGGCCGAGATTCAACTATTTGAAAATCTGGAATCTGAGGGTGCAAAAAAATCTAAATATTGAGAAAATTGCCTTTTAAGTTGTCCAAATGAAGTTCATAGCAATGCATATTGCTAATCAAAAGTTTTAATATATTTATGGTAGGAAATTTACAAAATATCTTCATGGAACATGATCTTTACTTAATATCCTAATGATTTTTGGCATAAAAGAAAAATGTATCATTTTGACCCATACAATGCATTTTTAGATATTGCTACAAATATACCCGTGAACTTAAGACTGGTTTGTGGTCCAGGGTCATATATTGTAACTATAACACAATGATATTATAACTGTCACACAAACCCAGCCACATTTGCATTACATTTGCATTACTTTCATCCAAAGCGACTTACAAATGAATTCTCCAGTTCTCCAGCATGACAGTCTACAGCTCGGGCCAGAGCTTTTGACCGACAGCCTTCGGGTCAGTGCTGATATACCTGATCGATTAGGGTGAATAATTGGTGGCTCTTATCTTGTCAAAGGCCCAGAGGAGGCGCTAGCATATGGGAGGCTATCGGCTGCTGCTCTCTGCACATTGTCTCGTTGTCCCGGCTGATGAGCTTCACGATAACACTTAGGCAGCCTGCTCAAATAAAGGACCTCCCAGGGAATTTCATTCATCCTCTTTAAACCATCTCACATGTCTATGATCACTTTTGAACCTAGCCAGGGTCAGAAATTAACTAGGGCTCAAGGAAAGTGTCAAAATGCCACAATGTCGATTAAATCTTTCAATTTAACACTCCCAGAAAATACAAAACGATGCATTCTGTAATTTAAAATCTATTCTGTTCTAAAACATCATTGTTCATTTTATATATATCTCACTTTTCTTGAACCCAAGGACAATGCATAAACATTTCAATAACCCTGAGTAAACAGATGCGTTTTCAATTGCGTTTTGAAGGTGGATGAGATACAGTTTCACTGAGATGCTGGGGGAGGGATTTCCAGTATGTACTGTAGGGGTCAAGACACTGAAAGACTGTCCATCCATTCACTCTCCGAAAAAAGGTACAAAAGCTGTCACTGGGGTGGCACCTTCTCAAAACCTTATTTGCCCCTAAAGGTTGTATGTTAGTACCTTAAAGGTACATATTACTTCCTAAAGTAGTTCCTAGTACCTAGATGGTGTATTTTAGTGCCTTTTGAAAGGTTAACGCCCCAGTGACAGCTTTTGTACCCTTTTACAGAGTGTGTTTCTAAACTGTCTCCAGAAAGCCTAATAGTAGAAAGCAGGAGAACGAGGATAATTCAGATCAGCTAAATATTGTGTTGCAAGACCATGAAGGGCATAAAAATGCTAATTATAATTCTTGTACTGGGTGTGATAAGCAACCAGGAGCCAGTGTAGGAGTGATATATATGTGTGTGTGTTTGTTTGGAATTAAGAATTACATTATTAATAACATCAAACTTAAGAATATTATGTGTAAAACTCCCTGCATAATAATAACAGTTCATTATATCCTGCTACTTTACACTATAGGGAAGGAATTCAAAAGTAACATGAAATGTACATTTTATAGTATTGTTGATGCAAACTGTGACTTGTCAGATGCTAAAGTGTATATATCTTTTATCGCTTCATCCGGATGCAGATGCAGTGAGTGAGATGTGTGTGTTTGTGTGTTGCAGTTTAATTTTGTGGGCCGGATCTTGGGCCCGCGGGGGCTCACAGCCAAACAGCTGGAGGCAGAGACAGGATGTAAGATCATGGTGAGAGGGAAAGGCTCCATGAGGGACAAAAAGAAGGTAAGAGCTACAAACACACACACACACACACACACACACACACACACACACTCTCACACACACATACATGTACAAACATTCACTAACACATACTTACACACTTATAATAAACACACGTTCATAAAGACATAGAGTGTCCTTTTTTGTAAATATACAGTAACAAAGCACTTATAGGGGTCATCTACATATACAATATACACAAATAGGGAGTTCTTCAGTAGCAAAGTTGTTGTTTATAATTATTAGGAGAAAATATAAAATAAAAATCATCAAAAATCAAGTTAATTTATAGTAAGTTTAACAAAAAATATTTTAAAATACATTCATCATAAATGTATATGAATTTACTTTCTAAATAAACTGTCTTTGCTATTAATTAATACATTTTTAACGTTTTCATGAACCATAAATATATATAATGGATCCCTTAGCCCTATCTATATCTATATATCTATATGATACAGTATATATATATTATACACAAACACGTAATGTACAGTGACAGTAATTTTAGTTGCAATATACCAGTTTAATTGTGTTATAATTATGTAAATAAGGCATCTGTGTTAAATGCAAAACAACCTTAAAATTTTCCATTTACAAATAATAATTTGTGAATTACAGTGACAATAAATGAAGAACTTTGTTTTGCACTTATTACTTGACTATTACTCTTATTTAAAAAGTAGAAGCTACCATTTATAAACTATGAATAAACTATTCAGTTTATTACTTATGCTTTATTAATGTGTACTCATAAAGTTTTTATTTTATTTTATTTATTTTATTTTATTTTATTTTATTTTATTTTATTTTATTTTATTTTATTTTATTTTATTTTGTTTTGTTTTGTTTAATTTATTTTTCGCCACAACTGCAATTTGCTGGTGAATTGAGAATATTTACGAGCAGTAAATATTTTTCATGGTCTATGAAACATTTATCATTAAAATGTTCACAAAATTATTATATTATATTATATTATATTATATTATATTATATTATATTATATTATAATAATTATTCTATTCTATTCTATTCTATTCTATTCTATTCTATTATGGTGTCCTCGTTGCAGTAGTTTGCTTGTTTTAATTTCATATTAGGGATATTGTGTCACTCACAGAACTACAGTCTTTATTTCTTAGCACAAACAATAATTTTGTTTCTTTTGTGGCATAGAATATTATATGTATATGACATTTTCCACTGAGGAAAAAAAGATGAGTCATGATATTCTGTAAATAAATTGTCTAAATGTTTTTTTTTTTGTGTTTTTGTTTTTTCCTCAATTTATCCTACATTTTCAGTGGTCAGGCTATCATCCTTATTTTAAACCTTATAACACTGCAGTTCAAAAATGATTAATTTTAGACCCTGTAGACACACATAAAACATGCATGAACAATCATGACAAACTCACAATCACACCAGATGGAGAAATGTGATTGGCTGATTATGTCTTCACACATCCATATGCTTAAACATATTGCTCATTTTTTAATATGCACTCAAAATTCACTCAGTCAGCAACTGTGGCTCGACGTTTGTCCAGATGACAGACGCATCAGTGCTCGTGATTGCGCAGAGTTTACATGCGTACGGTTCATTCGAGAGTAAACTAGCCCGGTCCAGTCCGCACTGCCCAACTGAGCTACTTTGCAGGGAATAACAAGCCCTCCCCTCGTTCCTGAGAGCTGCGGGCAGGTGTTCAAACATTGTCCTTGGCCTCAGATGAGTGGGGGCTGGATCCTGTGACCCTGCCAGGCCTCCTCTCCCAGTCGAACCCCAGTCAACATACGACACGCTGGGCTAACGACGCCGGGCCGGTGGGGGTCACGGGACGATCTGGAAGCACGGGGTCACATTCACTGTCCATCATTAACACTTGAGCAAACACACATGTTCACATGAACGCAAACACGCAGTTTATTATCACTGGGATTATTGGCATTTTTGGGAGAAAAACAGCGCACTACTACGCAGATGTGCACGATCACACACACGCTCACATATGTATCTGATCTGGAGGCGCATTTGTGTTTCCATTAGCTGGGCAGGACCCATATTTGGACAAGTGCTGGAAGCGGATAGTTATCCGAGCCCATCCCGGGTGACCGCGAGGAGGATCCAGAGGAAAATAAAACAAGTGCTCTGTGAAAAGCACTGTTGTCATCTCCAGCGTTTCATGCACATCTGGATTGGCTCTGCATCCTGTCAGAGCGCAGCTGGTCGTCCGCGTATCGGATCTCAGCTGTGTGCGCGTGCGTGCACCGCCAACGGCCCCTTTCTGATAGTACGACCCGTTCGACGTTGACGGGGTCAATTGAAGCTCTTGTGCAAACATTCGCATGTGTGTTTAAAGGTTCTGCTGTCTTTGCTCTGCGAGTCTCAAGCTGCTTTGGTAGATAGTGGAAAATATCATGCTTGTGTCGTTTGTTTCTCATGATCTCTTCACCTCCTACTTTGCATCTGTCATTCACACCATGGACATCCGATGTAATGCTTTATATTGAGGTCCTGCCCACTGTATTTTTTCCGGTAAGAGCAGGCTCAGCCATTTGTAAATTTAATGTGCCAGGCTTCCATTGTTATCCCCTTCTAGCTATTTTAAGCTGCACAAAACAGCTAGTTTTGCTGCTTGATATTGCAACTGCTGTATCTTACCATATTATTTTAATGTATTATGTTAATTATGAACACATTGGTTTGTAGTGCAAACAGTTTTACTGTTTACTGCATTTTGCTCAGTGTTGCCAAGTCTCCAGTTTTCCCGCCAAATTAGGCTACGTTAACACTGTTGCCGTGAGTTTTTTTGATGTCCGCTTGTTTAAGCAACCCCAATAACGTCATATTTAGCCCCTGAAAGACAAATTCACCAGGGGAACCCCTACAAAAAAAAAAAAAAAAAAAACATGTCAGTGATTCTTGAGACATGGGACAAAACATGTCCAGCAATTGTAACTGCTGTTAGGTTTAAAAATAAATATATATATATATATATATATTTTCAATTGCAAATGTTATGGGGATTAATAATAGAATGTATTTAGCACAGTTATCCTCTTTAATTTATTTTTATCATTATTATGTGAAATCTATGACACTTATTGTCTTACTACATCTAAAACATGTTCACAGAGAAGGGTTTAATCATTCATATGCTTTAAAATGGATAAAATGTTTTTTAATGATAAAAAAATACCTTGTTTTATCAAAAGCAACACTTAATAATATCTCATATCAAAGCAAGGTTGTTTTTCAGTGACACATGCATGTTTCATAAGGTTTCACAGTTGTGTCCCTACTTTCTGTCAACACAATCAAACATTTATTAAAATGTAGATGTTTCAGACAGGCTCTGCTAAGTTTTATAGTTTTAGAATATTTTAAATCCTAATGTTAATATTCCTTATGTCACAACCATGATATGTCAACACCATCTTCCAATTTCTGAGGAAATTATTTTAAATATTTAGATCAACCTAAAGCAACTTTATAAACAACAACATACTTACTGTTTGTTGTGTTTGCTTTAATACAGTAATTGATTGATTCAGTGTATTTTATAGTTAAAATGTCTACAAATTCAGGTTTTCGTCACCACCGTCAGATGTGTCAACTCCGTCAGTTTTGATAATATTTCATTATGATATTTTATATTTGTTGTGGAATTGTTGGTCACATGTGAAAGTGAAATCTGTCTGCTAACATGAGAATGTGTTTTAAAATGTTAAAAACATTTTGAATGTTGTTATAGATAAAGTTGAAATTATATTACACAATCCAAGGTGAAAAGCACATTTTGTTAAAAAAAGAGAAAAGTTGGGAGGTTGTATCAAAACATAGCTCAATAGCTTAATACATATGTGTAGTTTCATTTGTCTGAGTACAAGGTTTTATTTTTTCAATTTTGCACCCTGTTTTGTCCCATTTTTCAAGAATGACTGACATATTTCATTCCCCCAAACACGATTTTTAACGGGGGACCCCCTTGAAATGCATTTGGGCTAATTTAATTTTCTTCATGCAGTCACTTAATAAAAATAAACAATAATTTAATAGCATTTATTAATTTTGGTTCATTCTGATTTTGGTTTGTAGCCAGTAAATTTCTCTCTCTCTCTCTCTCTCTCTCTCTCTCTCTCTCTCTCTCTCTTTCTCTCTCTTCAGTGTTGATAATAGTAAGAAATATTTATTGAGCACCAAATCAGCATAACAGATTAACTTCTGAAGGAAACTGAAAACTGAAGACTAGAGTAATTATTGTTGCCAGGTCCACAGTTTTCCTGCAGAATTGGGCTACTTTAACACTGTTGCCACGGGTTGTTTTTCATGTCCACAGATTTAAGCAACCCAATAATGTGATATTTGTCCCCTGGAATGCAAATTTTACCAGGGGAACCCTGCCCAAAAAAATGTGTATTTTACACCCCCGAATGAAAACACCCCTCGAAACACAATGGGCTACTTCTAGGCTTAGAGTAGCAATTGAGTGGTTTTGTTGTGAAAGCCTGGCAACCCTGAAAGTAATGATGCTGTAAATATAGCTTTGCATCACAGGATTAAATTACATTTTAAAATAAATTAAAATAATAAATAAATATTTAAAATTGTAGTAATATTTTACTATAGTACTGTTATTATTTTATTTTTTATTAACTAAATGCATTCTTATTTGTGATAAGATAATGTAAAAAATCTGATCCCAAACTTTGGAATGGTAGTGTATACTATGCATTTTATACTACATTCACCATTTACGTTGTTGTAAAATATTGGTGTTCAAATTGATAACTAATGCATGTTAATGCACTTAACCTTGTTATAAATAATTATAATGACTACAAAATGACTCAATAATGACTTAATAGAACACTTAAAACATTAATAGATAGATTAATGTACAGTCAAACCAAAAATTATTCAGACACCAGATATGATATGATTTTTTTATTTTTATTTTTTTTTACTAGTGGGTACAGGACACTATAGTTCATTTATGTAAGTGAGGAGTAGCTAAATAAATTAAGCCGTGACATATAATACCCAAAAAATTCTTCATACAGTGGACTACCAGTAAAACTTAGATAGTAAAAATTTGTTTGGACACTTTGACCTGACCATGTTTTGTTACATGCCTTTCTATCGAAGTTATCTGACATCATCACGATGAATTTGTTCTGACAGTTTAACTCTTAAGTTCTTGTCATATTTTATTAAACTATTTTCTAAACTATAGCGAATAAACTGTGATAATGTGAGAAATTTTGAAGGTGTTTGAATAAATGATCACAAATAGATTATTTATTTAAGCGTTTAATCTTGAATCAACCAAAACTACTAATTTTGCCTGCTGTTAGTTTCACTTAAGCTGCATTTATGTATGTGGATGAAACATGACACGAAGGACAAGGATGTTTGCCTGAGACAGGAATAATCTAATCAATTGCATATAGGTAGAAGAAGCCAATAAGTAGGTCCACACTGAATCAGGAGCAGAAAGCATGTCATTCATGAAAATCTGCAAATCCTTTAAGTGTTAAATTTCAGCATGTAATAAGCCTCACTATGTTGTGTTAGAGATGTGATATCTAAAAAAAAATGCAGCTGGAGAGGAGTTACTACACATTTCTAAAGGCAAAAGCATTTTTCTCTGTTGAGATTCAAAAGCTGTGAATTTTAAATTAAACATTTTCTTTTCCTGAGCAACATATTAATTTGAAACATTCCATTGATCTGTAGTAAGTTTCACCAGTTCTCAATTCCTATTTGAGAGATTTTAAAAGCGTGAACACTTCTGATTCACATCAGATCTTTAGGGTTTATGATTGTATGCATTCTTCTGCATGCATTTTTTGTCACTGAATATTTTTCTCAGGTATAGCAGAGCTGTTTGAACAGCAATTCCACAGGCAGTTAATGTCTATTAGTGTCATTATTATTGGCTAGGAGGCGATTTTCTCTCTGACTGCTCCTGTGGTTCATGGACTCACACTTGTTGTTGCAACGGCAGCTTTCAACAGCTTAATCTCATGAGATACCATGAGCGTTTTCCGCTGTTAAACCATTATGTCACATTGTGGATGGCCTTTAAATATAATGTAGTTAGTCTTTCTCTGTCTCACCTTCGCCTTAAGCACATCTTTGATGTAGAGGAAAGAGACAAGTGGCAACAACAGTGCTGAAATTTGCTACCACCATTCAGGGCAAGTATTTTAGCACTTTGAGCAACTATCCAGCACTCATTTACTGATGTACTGTACCATATATCAAACATTCAGCACTGTCCATACAGTAAAGCAGATGTGTAAACATACACACACACATAGTTTCCAGATGACAGTTACTGATTAGCAGTTCATTGTTAATTTTTAAAAAGTGTTTGACTGTACAGAACAACACAAAATTTGAAGATCGCCCATTAAAAAATACCAAATTGATTAACGTTCACCATTTATATTTCGGTTATGGCCTGTTTGACTATGAATAGACATAACTACAATTCATAGAATATACATTTTAGTACTCTAAATAAATAAATAAAATATTCTAAATAATTTTCATGTTGGTAATTGGATGAATTAATGATATAAAATTATGCATGATCTTTTTGTAAATAAATAAATTTAAAAAAACACCAAAAAACAATAGGTCATTTGAAATGCTTTCAACATCACAACATTATAATGTACAACATTTTTAAACAAATGGATATTAATGTTATAGTTAATAACTGAAAATTCTGCAAAATTCTGTAAATAAATTAAAAAATAAAACATTAAAAACCATTACAAGAAATTGAAATGAATTTGGGCATCACAACACTATAAATGTACAAAATAAAAAAAATATATATTAATTTTTAATTCTATAGTTAATAACTGATAAATGAATGATATAAAGTTCTGCAAAATTGTTTTTGTGTAAATAAATTAAAACATTAAAGTCTAAAATCAATTACAAGAAATGGAAATACATTTAGGTGTCACAAAACTATAATGTACAAAATGAAAAACTGATTTTAATTTTTAGATTTTCTACGACATTACATTTAACAGTATTATTAAATAATACTAAAAAAAATTACCTTTGATAACAATAAATGTTATTTAAATGTAAAAATAGGGAAAATAACAATCAAATATCCAATATTAACTGAATTATATCTAATTTCAATTAGCTGATTAATTTACAAAAAAAAAAAAAAAATCCATCCATCAAAACAAAGCCGTGGGATTTGACGAAAAAGTAGCGTGCAATAAATAAATTGTAGATCAGCCCAGGGCACGTAGGGACTCTGATGCTGATATACAAAGTTAATATGGAGCGTGTTGTCTTGCTGATGTAGTTGCCGTCATTTTTGTTCTGACTGGGCCTGTCAGAGAAACTCAGCTCCAGTATTGGGCCCGCTGGCAATTACTGTTATTAGAGCTGTCACAATCACTTCAGATTCATCCTCTCGCAGCCTCACTAAACAGACCCGCGCGTGTGCGTGTATGACAGTATTTTATTTCTGGATTTTCTTTTCGCATTTTGCATACATATTAAAGTGATTGTTCATGCATAACCATGGTAGTAGTTTAAACACATTGTCACTATGTAAATATCACCAGTATATTCAGCGCTTAGAGTTGGTAGTGGATTTATGTCTAATTTAAATGGGTCATATTATAAGCAATCACATTTTTCTTGATCTATGACAAAAGAGTTCATCGAATTATGAATTATTAAAACAACTTTCAGTACTCAAAACTTTCCCCCAATCTAAAAAGTTTCCTGATCATTTCAGTCTGATCAGGTCATTTCAGTTTAAATGGCACATTTTTAAATATACAGCATTCACTCTCAGAAAAAGATACAAAAGCTGTCTTTGGGGCAGTATCATTTCAAAAAAGTGCACTTTTGTACCTTTTAGGTACTAATATGGTATTAAGGTACCAGTATGGATCCTTTAGGTACAAAGGTTTTAACTCTTGAAAAGAGAGAAGAAAATAAAAACAACATCCCTGCTGAACATCCCTAAGAAGGTTGGCTGGTTTTAGCTGGTCATAGCTGGTCAGCAGGCTGGTTTTAGAGGGGTTTTGGCCACTTCCAGGCTGGTCCTAGCTGGTCAGGCTGGGAGACCAGCTGGAACAACCAGTTAAAACCAGCCAACCAGTCTAGGCTGGTTTAAGTTGTTTGTTTGTTTGTTTGTTTGTTTGTTTTGTTTTTCAGCAGGGATTGTATAACTTGTGTAAGTGTTAAAGTTACTGTAAATTTGCAGTATACTGATCAACAGCAATTACATACTTATGTAAATCATACTGCAATGAAAAATACTTTGACATGTTGCTTTTGTCACAGCTTCCCAACATGTCAGACATGTGATAACATACAAAGATAAGAAAGGCTTTATGGACTTCTCAGAAATTAGAATTCACTGATAAACAGAAACGCAAGCAATTGTGACCCCATAAGAGTCCATTTTTTTTAAATTGATACATTATCAGATACATTATTGATACATACATCAGATAATTTACATTATCTGAAAGCCGAATAAATAAGCTTTCCATTGATATATGGTTTGTTAGGTTAGGACAATATTTCTCCATGATAGAACTATTTGAAAATCTGGAATCTGAGGGTGCAAAAAAATCTAAATATTGAGAAAATCACCTTTAAAGTCGTCCAAATGAAGTTCTTAGCAATGCATATTACTAATCAAATATTAAGTTTTGATATATTTACGGTAGGAAATTTACAAAATTTCTTCACAGAACATGATCTTTACTTAATATCCTAATGATTTTTGGCATTATTGGTAATTTTGACTGATACAATGTATTTATGGCTATTGCTACAAATATACCTGTGCTACTTGTGACTGGTTTTGTGGTTCAGGGTCACAATTGTGAACTGAAATGTTGATCTATATGTTTGTCTGGCAGCAAACCTGATGAAAAATCTCTGACAAAGGATGTGAACCTTTTTTCCTTTGTTCTTTAAAATCCTCTAACAAGATGCTTTGATGTAACTTCGCTTTTACAAAACCACCAAATCGTCTGGATTTGAGGGCAAAGCCCTCTGTCGTTTTCTAAATCTGTCCCGAGAGAGAGAGTCAGACTGATGTTTTGGTATTCTCTCTGAGTCTGCTGCTTGCTGGAGTTTTTCCTAAGATTTGAAATGTAGGTTGTAGAAACAAGAAAATAAAATGAGATGTGTCTATCCTGCAGCAATTTTTCAGTGTTTCTAGTCATCAACATGGTTAACCTAAATCATTGCATCATCAAAACATGAACCTGCTCTGACCAATGCAATGTTACTCCTCTCCTCTCTGACCATGTTTACATGCACATTAAATATCAAAATTTGTTCATATTGTTGTTACGTTAAAGTTAAACTGATAGTTCACCCAAAAATGAAAATTACACCATGATTTACTCACCTTCAATCCATCCTGGGTGTATATGACCTTCTTCTTTCAGACGAATACAATCTGAGTTATATTTAAAAATGTCCTGGCTCTTCCAAGCTTTATAATTCCAGTGAATGGCTGTTGAGATTTTGAAGTCCAATAAAGTGCATCCATACATCATAAAAAGTACTCCACGCAGCTTCAGGGGGTTAATAAAGACCTTAATGAGTTTGCGTAAGAACAATATCCATATTTAAAACGTGAACGCATTTTAAATATGGATATTTTGCTTACACAAACACATTGATTTGCTTCAGAAGGCCTTTATTAACTCTCCAGAGCTGCGTGGAGAACTTTTTATGATGGATTGATGCACTTTATTGGACTTAAAAATCTCAACACCCGTTCACTTATTATAAAGCTTGGAAGCTATGTCATTTTTTAATATAATTCCGATTGTATTTGTCTGAAAGAAGAAAGTCATATATACACCTAGGATTGCTTGAGGGTGAGTAAATCATGGGGTAATTTTCATTTTTGGGTAAAGTATCCCATTACGTGTTAGCTTGATTTCCATAATCCAATATTCTGGTTTCTAGAAATCTGAATAAGACAGCTGTCATATACTAATATTAGCCTGAATTCTTTGTCGTCTAAACTCTAAAGTAATGCTGAATGCTATAAAATGTTTGTGAAAAAGTTATGGAAGAAACATTACTGGAGCTTGTGTTTCTTTTGCATTAATGAACAGAATGAGAAAAAAAGGTTGATTTCCCTGCCCCATCTGCAATTGGTCAGACAAACAGATAATTCACACCATTGGTTGAGCCAACATTGCTACAGTATGTTAGACAAAACAAAGCACTGTTATGATGAGTCACAGTGTTACATTTCTTATGGAAATCAAACTGCAAATGGTTTACTTATAGCTGTCGCTTCACATTAAGCTGGAATATGAGGATGTTTTAACATTTTGTTTTAGCATTAAAATGACACATTTCAGCCTTTAAAGAAAGGAACATAAATCAATATACAGACAGCTGAAAGCACTGCAAGAGTCTTATGACCTACATTTTACAATTCATTGCATTTTTGTGTGCTGTTGTCAGGGACATGAATGAGAATTAATGAGTTGACTAAATTACTGTGAACTACTGTGATGTAAATCACTGTACTACTAACACTGAATTGAAATAAGCCACAAGAACGAGCAAAATAGCTGGAAAAGCATATAGTGCTAAACATACAGGGCCTGCTTGTTTGTTATATGTTTGGAATTATGTTTGTTTGATATGTTTGTTTGTAAGGCTGATCGCATGCATACATGAATAAATATATCCAAAATAGCTTTTTCAGATTAAAAGTATAGTCATTTACACTGTTATTTGGTGGAATTTTTTATAGGATTTCAGCTTAATGGAGAAGTCCACTTACAGAACAACAATTTACAGATAATGTACTCACCCCCTTGTCATCCAAGATGTTCATGTCTTTCTTTCTTCAGTCATAAAGAAATTATGTTTTTTGAGGAAAACATTTCGGGATTTTTCTCCATATAATGGACTGATAT
This sequence comes from Cirrhinus mrigala, assembly GCA_036247105.1. Classification (NCBI taxonomy): domain Eukaryota; kingdom Metazoa; phylum Chordata; class Actinopteri; order Cypriniformes; family Cyprinidae; genus Cirrhinus; species Cirrhinus mrigala. The sequence continues at coordinate 6,937,590 of CM070019.1, read as the reverse complement.
GGTACCCCGAGTTAGAACTGATGCAGTTTAAATGCGGCCTCAAACGATCCCAAATGCAGTTGTAAACGATCCCACGACTCCGATCATATTTTCTCCCTCAACTTCAAAATTGTCCTATATCACTGTTTTACCATTTTTGTTAAGGGTGTTTGATCTTCTTTGCATGTTTACTTTGCAAAGACTAGGTCGGAACTTCTGCAGCAATAGTTTTTCAACTGTCCTGAGCCAGAATACAGGGAGTTCAGGGAGAGCAAGACAAGGCAAGTGTTTGAAATTAAAAAGTATTTAATTTTTTTTTAATGAAAATAACCGATCGTTTCACCAGATAAGACCCTCAGCTGGGATAGTTTACAACCGCATTTGGGATCGTTTGAAGCCGCATTTAAATTGCAAGTTCAAACTCGGGGCACCATATCAGTCCATTATATGGAGCAAAATCCTGAAATGTTTTCCACAAAAAACACAATTTCTTTACGACTGAAGAAAGGAAGACATGAACATCTTGGATGACAAGGGGGTGAGTACATTATCTGTAAATAGTTGTTCTAGAAGTGGACTTCTCATTTAAATAGGAATCCACATGTTTGGGATTGTCTTGTCAGTTTGAAAGATTTCCCATGGAGATTTTGCATTGGTTTTCAAGTGGGTTACACAAATTCACCATGTTGTCCAATAGAAGGGTGCTTGGTTTAAAAACGACTTCATGTATTGGTAAACTTTTGGCACTGGACATTTTTTACCCACAAAATTGTATTATTTTGGCTTTACCAATTTATTTTATTTTGAGTTCACCCAAAAATGAAAATTAAGTCATATTTTACTCACCTCTTCATGTTGTTCTGATGTCGTATCCCCTTCTGTCATGTCATATTTTATTAATTGTGATTTCTCACAACTTGCATGCTTTTTCTGGGTGAGTTGGTGTGAACAGCGCTAATAGAGTCTCATGAGTGTGTAGCCATTCTCAGAAACTGACGGCCAAGGTTAGGAATTTCGTTAAATAATACATCAAATTTCAATCTGTTTTTTTACCAAATTATATCATATACTCCCAGAACAGTCACAGTATAAAATATGTGTCTCATGGGATCATTCTATGATACTTTTGTGTGTGTGCTTTTTTTAAGATGTTGATGCTGGTCGCATTCACTGACATTGTGCGAGTAAGACATTGCTTTAAATTTCTCCTTATGTGGTCCTTAAAAAGGGGGCATATGGCATTAGAACAGCACAATAGTGAGTAAATGATGGCTTAATTTTTTGTTTTTGGGTAAGTTATCTCTTTCAAGGCTGAACCAGATTATAGACCTGAATGAAAATGATGTATATGTAAACATGGTCACTGTGGTGAAATATATTGGTGAGTATGTTAAAGAATAAGCCTGTGTCTCATTACACTCCCCCCTGCGTGTACCTTCGTTCTCTCCCAGCCGAGTCGTGATATTAGTTCCCAGAGCTTTCCACCGAGGGGTCTGCACTCCTTCAGAGCAGCATTATTGCCTCGGTGAGGATTACAAAAGAGCAAGACAATGGATTTATGGACATTGATTCCACTAGTGCTCGGCTACGGCACGGGCAGCTCAGAGACAGTGCGTGAGGGGAAAGAGGTGTAAACAAAGGCCTAGCGGAGGGCCCCACAGTTGGACATATTTCCTGCGTTGAACGTTGAAGGCGCGTCACCTTGACTACCAGCCTGTCACTTGCCGCCCTGCGGGGCCGCAGAAGGAACAGCCGCGGCCTGATGCGAGACAACCTGCCTGGACCGCGGGAAAAACAAGTGTCTTAGCTGTATCTTACCCTCAGACAGACTGACACATACACGAATATACACACCACCTCTACTCCGGTGCCTTCTGGCTGTCTCTGGCCGGCTTTCTTCGAGTGTTATTGACAGCGTGGCTATGGCTGGGTTGCTGCGCTGTGACAATCAGCGTCAGAAGATCAATTTTTAGCACTTGTCACAACCAAGGAAAGGCAAGTAAATCAGCTAAGCGAAACCAAAGGGCCGAACAGAGAGAAAAAGGAAGTGACCTCATGACACCCGAGCTCCACCATCCTGAATGATAAATCATATTGCGTGTGTTTGGTGATATGCAACCGCGTTTCCACCCTTCCTCGCTTTACGCCGAAAGGGGCAACAATGGCTCCTTAATGAAAATCAGCAGGCAGAACGCGGGAACACAGACGCCGATGCTGATTGCCATCAATTTCCCATTTGCAGTCACGAGGAGAAAAAACGAGCCGTGTTTGCATATCTGATTATTGCATAAATCAGATCTTGATTTTTCATTTGGAACTCCTTCAGGAAAACGAGAAAAACAGCAAAACAAGCCAAACGCAGACAAACAAAAGCGGTGGTGTAGGCGATGTGTAACGAGCCCCTTCAACTTAATGCGTTTTGGGTTTCTATCAATTAAGCTGTTTGCCCTCAGCAATCTTTAGAGCTTTTTAATCCAAAGTTTTCATGGTTTCCTGTCATATAATTTAGTTTTTAAAGCCCCTGTATTTCTGCTCCACTCACTGCACCAAACAGATCTGCAAAAACTGTAATATTTTCTGAAGAAAATGTGAGTGGAATGGTGTTTTTATGCAGCATTTTTATGCAGTTGCTATGCGGTTGCTGGGGTGTTTGCATCTCATACTGGACCTACTAATGTTTCCAAACAGGTTTCACAAACACCTCCATTGCTCCCCATCTGCTATTAGTCTGACAGAACACATAGCCACGCCCCAAACTCACCCAATTGGTTGAGCTGCTGTTGCTGTGTACTTCTGGTTTACATTCTTAAACAAACAGAGCAATGTTTTGAAAGCGCTTTACAGTGTTTATATTTTTCAACACACAAATGGCTTGCTTAGTTGTCTCTGTATTAAGTTGAGTTAAAAACATATTAACAGAATAAATTTACATCAGCTTTGAGCGCTGCCGAGCTATGACTCACTTCAGCAGTGATCTAGTTTTGATTTGTCGCTCATGCTATTGTTGCTTCTCTCTGCTAGCTGTGAAGCTTTTGTCACCGCCTGTCTTGAGACTGTACGAATTTTACGAGGTCTCTCTTTATAGAGCTGTGTCTCACAGGATGACATATACATGGCATCCTGACTTCTGCTTTGGTAGCACACGGCAGATCAAAGAAGCAGCTTCTCCGTTTTATTTTTTACTTTCACATCCTCTCTGTTGTAGTCTGCGTTTTATTAGATTTGCAGTTGCACTTTAGCGTTATCAAGGTATCAAACCCCACAGCAAGAGTGGGAGCTGAGACAAGTCCCAACACCTTTCACGAACCTCATCATATCAAAACACACATATATCATATTTCTGTGTGTTGAGGGTCAAGGCTTGTATCCCACTGTACACTATGCACTATTTACCACCTATTAAAGTCCGGTACATAAGGAAAGCTGCAACAGTTGAGTGCATGAAGAGTCTATTTTATAAACCCATTCTTCGCTTTCCTTTCCTGATAGCGCACGTACATCTCGGAGACGTCTATTTGATTTCTGCAATCACATCTCCAAGACGTAGTTTGCTCATCTGCAATAAGTCTATTGGACATTTTAGATGTCAAATAGACATCTATTAGATGTCTTCAAGATGCTTATGATTTAGAATGTATGTAAAACTGACATCTTACAGACGTCTGCCGGACGTTTGTACACAGCAGATGCTTTCCAGATCAAGAGTTCTTTAACAGACATCTTGCAGATGTATGTGTACTATCTGGGTATAGACCTCCTTGATTGTAGCAGTCAACATCTTGTACAGCAGCAGTGCATCTAAAACCGTTCTTTCTCTCATTCTCTCTGTCTAGGAGGAACAAAACCGAGGCAAACCCAACTGGGAGCATCTGAATGAAGACCTCCATGTGCTCATCACGGTGGAGGATGCCCAGAACCGAGCTGAGATCAAGCTTAAGCGTGCAGTAGAGGAGGTTAACAAGCTACTCGTGCCTGCGGTGAGTGCCACTGCTCTCCTGCTTACACGCTTCCTTTTTCGTCTTTCTAGTTGCACTCTCTTGAATATAACACATCATGCTTATTTAGGTTCTCTGATGTTATACATGTCAAAATGACAGGAAGTGGGCTTTTGAAGTTATATGCCATGGGCTTTGTTGAGGTTTGAAACCATTTTCACACAATAAATTGGCCCCTTCAAACATCAGTACAGGTTCAGGTGTGTGTAAGTGACTTTATGATGTGTCTCATTGCACTGTTTAAATACTCATATAATTTGCATAGTTTTATGCACTATATTATATTCAATTCTCAAAGAGCAAATATAATATAATCATCAGTGCTTGGCCTTTAAAACCAATTATCACTGATTGCTTTGTGTCAATTTACTGGACATCAAAATAAAAACGTTCCAGATAACTGCTTTTTCAATTCACATAATTCATATTGTAACAGGACAAGTTATTATGACATCATGCAACAAGTATCCACATTTCTGGTTCCATCAGAAAAGCTGTTTTTAGTGACTAAGGATTATAGAACACAATGCTTGTAGTTTTTAGTTATTATAAAGTGATACCTAGGATTTATAGTAAAGAAATGTGTAATAATATTTGACATTGACTTGTTTAGTATTACATCTGCTGGTTTTTATTGACATATGATTTCATAAAATGTAGTATGTTTCACAGTGAAAGAGATACTGGATCTTGTTGGATAATGTGTTCTTTTATAAGTAATAGTATTAGTAACCTTTTAATGATCTTATATTAGTAACAGTCCCAGCACATTAGAACATGTGTATCAGTGATTGCATGTGGCCTTAAAACATTTTCCTCTTTCGTTTCCTTTCCTTTTGGTGTCACTTGATGAGTGGGAAGTGAAACATTCCCCAAACGCTCTCCTGACAAATGGGAAGTGCAGTGCAGGGCCGGTGTAGTTGAGTAATCAGTCACTCGAAAAATTCTCTAAGCTAACCGTTGCATCATTGTCATTTAACTCTATATGAAAGGGTTGGAAGAACAGGGTCAAGTTATCCTGTATGGTCGTAAATCAAAGTATTTTAAATGCTAGGAAGGCTGTCAGTCAGGCAGTTGGAGTATGCATGAATAGACACTACTGTAGCTCTGTTTAGCTAAGCAGCATTTTCAGGCATCATAGATGTACTTTGGGTTAAGGTTAGGGTTAGGATGCTGTCTTAGAAGGCATATATGGACAGTATACTGTGAAGGCAGTTGAGCCCTCTAGAATTTTATTTGATGTACCCAACATGGATAGATAATAATGCACTGCAAATATTGAGCTAATAGATTTCAAGATTCATGAGGTCACATGACCTTAAAAGTCAAGTCATGTGATGAGGAAGTAAGTTCATTGAGCTCACGGTCTTTAGTTTATAGAGTATGAACTGTTGTAGATAGATTCCAAAGCTCTGAGAGTCTGCTAATGACTATTGCATGACCAGAGTCCTACCTCAATTATTTCATTAGCTGTGGGGCATTCATGAAGTGCTGAGGATTCTCATGCTTACCGATGCTGCTTAATCTGTCCATGTTGCATTGGTACAAAATGTACCATAGTTTTTGATAAAATACTGTTACGAGTGGAGTACTTCCCCACAAACCATGAGACTAGGGCCTTGCGTAAAGTTTTACAACAGGGATGAAAATTGGCGATAGACATTTTGGCTAGTCTAGTCCAATGTTTTCTTTATTTTGCTCTGCTGTCCTGTAAGCTTTCAAGCATATGATTGATTGTTTCTTGCTCTTGTGCTTCCTGTGTACATGCATTTACATGCCACATTACAAGTTTTTGTGGTATAAATGCTGCTTATGATGTGGCTTTCTTGCAGTGTTATGACTGTGGGACCTATAATTGTACTAACTCTTGTATTTTGGTCAGAACTGTGGTGTAGTTACAATGGTTCCCCATCCTATTCCTGAAGTAGCAATAACAGTACTAATTTAGGATGTCTCTCTTTTCTCTATTTTATGTCTTGGTGTCTTTAGTAAAGGGGTCATCACATGCCCATTTTCCACAAGCTGATATGATTCTTTAGGGTCTTAATGAGAAGACTATAACATACTTTGGTTACAATTTCTTAGTGGTAGTGTAAAAAAAACACCTTTTTTGTCAAAATCAGTCCTTTTCAAAGTGAGCTGTTTTAGTGCATTTGCCTTTAAATGCAAATTATTTGCACAAACATAGACGCATTTATGTAGATCGCCGGGCACATTTCCTTCAAAAACGTTAATCCTCTGCGTCTTCAGTGGCTCAGATGTCAGAAGTAAATGACGACTGCTGTGTTCATTATTAGGAGTGAACACAATGGCGGTTGGAGTCGGACTGTTTACAGCTCACTCAGCTCATTAAGGGCAGGTCTAAGGTAAGACGGCCGTGTCGATCAACTATCATGGGAGCAGCCTTGGTTGGTGTGACGTCACACCGACAAGAAGCTGAGAATGGCCTAATTTGAAAAAGGGGAAATTACTTGTAAAGATTTTTTAAAAATACCACTGGGATGATTTTTATCATTATAGGGTAGATGTGTACACACACTGCCAACACACATTTATGTTCAAACAACATGTAAAAGTTGATTGAGTAGATTCAGGTGAGTTTGATTAGGGAAACATACTTCAGAACCAGGGTTGAGAACCACTGGTGTAGTGGAGTAGTACATGTGCTAATGACATTTAGCAACAGTTGAGGCCGACTTTGGTCCTGGAGAGCCACAGTCCTTCAGAGTTTTGCTCCAACCTTGATAAAAACCCACCTGGCTGTAGCTTTCTAGTAACCCTTAGACCTTGATTAGCTTATTCAGGTGTTTTTGGATTAGGAATGGAGTGAAACTCTGTTGGCCACCTCTAACATACAAGAACTACTGGCTCACACCCTGGGTCAGGGGTCTCCAATCCTGCTCCTGGAGAGCTACCTTCCTGCAGACTTTAGTTCCAACCCTCCTCCAACACACCCTGCTGTAGTTTTCAAGTTACCTTGAACACTTTGATTAGCTGGTTCAGGTGTATTTGATTAGGGTTGGAGCTAAACTCTCTAGGATGTTGGAGATCCCTACCCTGGATCATGTCCTGATCCCATTCCCCTTCTTGCTCCATCAACTGTTCAGTCTGTGTTAAAGGATTTGTTCCCTTCCAGAATAAAAATTCTGGAACCCCCATGGCATCCAAGATGTTCATGTCTTTCTTTATTCAGTCGAAAATAAATTACGGTTTTTGAGGAAAACATTCCAGGATTTTTCTCCATATAGTGGACTTCAATGGGGATCAATGGGTTGAAGGTCCAAATTGAAGTTTCAATGCAGCTTCAAAGGACTCTACACGATCCCAGCCAAAGAATAAGGGTTTTATCTAGCGAAACAGTCAATCATTTTCTAAAAAAAAATACAAATTTATATACTTTTTAACCACAAATGCTCTTGCTCTAGCTCTGCGATACGCGTCTGCGACTTTACACACTATGTAATCACGTTGGAAAGGTCACGTGTGGTTTGTTATTTGTCTGTGTGCTGCAATTTGGACCTTTAGCCTGCTGATCCCCATTGAAGTCCACTATATGGAGAAAAATCCTGGAATGTTTTCCTCAAGAACCTTAATTTCTTTTCAACTGAAGAAAGAAAGACATGAACATCTTGAAAGGGGTGAGTAAATTACCAGGAAATTTTTGTTCTGGAAGTGGACTAATGCTTTATCTCCAGACCCAAAAACTCATAAAGGCACATAAATGTAGTCATTAACAAAGTGGTTTACTGGATAGGAGTTTTAATTTTAAGCCATTTTTAAGTCACGTTGGTCTTAAAATGTGACCACTGATAGTGTGAGTTGAAGATTTTCATGTCAGGTTACAGAAAGACCATTACATGATGTGGCCACTGGAGGAAAGATGATATGTTATTGCTTCAGTAGGCTGTCATGGCAACTGCCAACACCTTCAATAAGCTCAGTGAGAACAGTCACACCTCCCCAATCAGTGGACCTACGCTTTGGGTCTCAGAGTGGACACAGACTACAGCTACTACTGCAACAACAGAATAACATTTAACCTGATCCTTCATCTAAGAGCAATTCCCCTGTCTGGCAGCTAACTCCCAGACGGCCCACAGAGAGGCCGCCCCTTCCTTATCAATCCCAGCGCCGCTGCTGCAGTGCACAATGTCCGACAGTACCCTCCCACATCCCAAGGTAAAATCCATTAACACCTCTGTGTTTGCCTACAGGGACTTTTTTCTGTCAAATAGATGGAGGGAGGGATTTTTTTTTCCATTCTGTTTGCGCTAAGATAACAGCCACTAGTGTTCTGCTCCAACTTCTGTAAAGATCTTTATAATCACTGCTGAAATTTGCATACTGATTGATCGCATCTTGTGGCATTTGAGATGTACCCTCTGCTTCTCCACATGTGGGTGGGGCTAGCAGCGCACCAATGATGTTTGTGAAAAATTTTGACAAAATATATATCAGGACATTCCCATGGGGTCATTTGCTGGATTGACAGTCTACCTTCCAAGGAAAGCTAGCAACCAAGGCACTTTATAGCAGCACACCAGGAGTTGTCAGCTTGGTGTCACCTGTTTTAAATCATCATCATTATCTACATCACCACCGTTGCTCTCATCATCATAATCAGCAGCACTGGCAGTAGTGGCAGCAGTTGGTGTGGTGCACGCAGGAAGCCAGTGACCAGCAGGATACTGCTAACGCAGTCAAAAGCAATTATCATCAATGGCTTTGTGACAAATATATAAAAGCCTTCGCTTCACAATTGCATCTGATTGTGCTGACTGAGGCAAGGTCTCACCAGACTCCCCTGAGCTCCTCTGTCTCTCATAAGCAGGAAGGAGAACTCGTTTACATATTACCAGTGGCAACATGCTGATCTCTTCCATACAATGAAAGTGAATGGTGACTACCCTTACCAAAAAGTAGTATACTTCAAGTTTATTTTATTAAGTATACTTAAGTAAAGTTCAAGTATAGTTTTATGTATATGTTATGTAGTAAGTGTACAAATATCAGTGTACTAGTAGTATACTTGTAAGTGTACTATTTCAGTACTCATTAGGACTAAATTGGCCCCTAAATTAGTATATAAAAGTATACTTTTAAGTATACTTTAAGTATAACAGTAGTAAACTTTGAGTATGCAACTAGTTTACATCTGTTAATAGTTTGTACTGCAACTATACTAAAAGTGAACTTATAGTTATACTAATAGTTTACTAATTAAATACTCATAGCATTTGTAGTACACTTTGAAGTATAGTTTCAGTAAACTACTAGTTTAGTAGTTTCATACTGCAAGTACTCCTAAGATTTTTTAGTTTAAAAGAAGTATACTAATAACACACTCGTAAGGGTAGAGGCTGTCGAGCTCCAAAAAAAAACAACAACATAAAAGTACCTTAATAGTCCATGTAACTTGTACACATTATTCCAAGTCATCTGAAGTCATGTGAGGAAAAGTCAGATTGTAAATCTCCATGTGCACCATTTATGAATTTGGATGGATGTGAATGAGATGGAGGAAAAGAAGATTATCAGTGGAAATGTCCTTTTTGTCACAGAAAGTCATGTGACTTCAGAGGACTTAGAATGTAGCATAGGAGACGCATGGATGCCATTGTGTTGGTTTTTGGTCTTTTTTATTATTTTTAGATCTTGGCGGCCTTTGGTCACCATTCACTTCCATTGTATTGAAAAAGGGCAGTGTCAACATTCTGATAAACTTCCATTGTTGTGTGATTTTTGTAGAATGATGCATCAGAGCTGTGAAACAGAGGCCTGTGCATATGGTCTGGACGTCTGACTTGATTTGACTTGATCATAGATTTAGTTGTTTGAAGTGATAGATTTATACTTTGCATGTTGTGGTAGCCCAAGAGTGTAGGATATGAGCTCATAGCTAAAGCATTGAGCATTTGTTCTCAAGGTCCAGGTGAGTGACAGTGAGATAACCGTTGGTTATCATTGCGTCCTTGAACAGGGAACTTAACATCTTCTTGCTTGACATGGACCTGTCTATCTATTTGGTCAGTTGCAAATGCCCAGGTTATAGTTACTCTTATATCCAGGAAGGAAGTCCTATGTATGCGTGAGAGGGGGACCATCCTTAATGCTAGCACGTGCAAAGCGCATGTTCCTAAAGACATGTTCTACTCACACTAAATCTCTTAACCTCCTACATCTCACAGATGATTCATATTCCTGGAAAAACAGACGTCTCGTGTCACTTCACTATGAGTATTTTCAGCTTTGCTAAGCTGAACTATGACACACAACTTCAGCACCAAATTACATGCACACCCCGGAGAAAACTAATTTTAGAAAGGCCTTTATTTAGAACGTAAGCCGGTAGGCAGTGTCTAAACCTGTGGTGAGGTGAAGCGCTTACCACTATCTGTTAGCTCTCAACGTTCTCTAACTCTGTTTCCCCACCCTGTGTTAGCGGTAGCTAGGCCTAAATGGTCATTGCTGAAGGGACTACTTTAATTAAAGTCCTGTCTGTCAGCCGCCCCTCCGTGGCTCCCAGCCTGGAGCCATGACAGATAGAGGCAGCTCTAATTGTCAGGGCTGGAGATAAAGTGAAATTTGAAATTGGGTGTGGAGGCACTACTACCACACAATGAACATACGCACACACATACACCTCCTCTTTTTGTCCCGTGTGGTTGTCCAGCTGTGCCAGCAGTGGTGTTGAAGAGGAGAGGAGTTTAAGTAAACAGCAAAGGCCGGCAGGGGCCGAAGTACCCAAGCCCCAAGCTCTACCCAGCACGGCTCAGATTAGTCCACAATTCCTTCCTGGGATGAGATACATACAGCTCAACCATGAAGCTCAGTATCTGTGGAGCTTTTATGAATGTGTGATTTTTGAATCTTTGAAGCTTCTAGCAATCCTTCAGACATTGACTAGCTGCTACAGTTGTGTTTAATTAGAGTTCTATCATGACAAATCTCTGAAGATTTTAGCATGGTAATGGATATGGCAATGCAAATATGTTTGGTCTTGGTGGAATAGATCTGCTACGCTGTTGGTTGTTGCTGAAAGTATGCTGTGAAATGCTCCAGTGAATGCTAACCAGCCATTTAAATGTAAAGCAGCAACCTTATTGGCTGGGTATGCAACATGAACCAATCAGCTTGTGCATTAACGACCCATCAGCCTGCGCCATAGAGTTCCATGACAGAACTTGGCATTTAAACTATACAGGCAGTGTTGCCAAGTCATTGGGCTACTTTAACACTGTTGCCGCAGGTTGTTTTTCATGTCCGCAGGTTAGAGAGACCACAATAACATGATATTTAGCCCCTGCAATGCAAATTTTACCAGGGGAACCTTGCCGAAAAACGTGTATTTTACCCCTCAGAACGCAATTTTTAACAGGGGACCTCCCTCGAAACGCAATTGGGCTAGTTTTGGGCTAGTTTTAAGTATGAATTGGTCAGGTTTTATTGTGAAAACCCAGCAACCCTGTCTACAAGACGGAGGCCCTCCAGGAACACCCCTGGTTAAGAGTTACATATCTGAACAAATCCCTGTCCCTAACTTCCCTAAACCACTGTAACCCATCCCAAACCATGAATATAAATGATAAATGATACTACTTTTCTTAGAAACAGTGGGTAGAAAAATCATGAAAACTTATATTGAAGTAAGGACCCAAACTACATCTAGCGAACACAATATTCAGGGACTTAAGGGTGGCCTTGGCCAGTAAGCAACCACCTAGAAACCAAACCAGAACACTCTAGAAACTCTCGAACTAGGTAACCAACACTCTTGCTTCATTTTTCTTCCATCTAGTCATTGGATCTTTTTCTTCATTTCTTACTACGCACATATCCACATGCCAATGTTTTGAGATTCTCTCCTTGCCTAATTCACCCGCTGGCACACGTGCTCACAACGGGATTTTGAGCCCCGCCGATTGCGAGCGACTGCTGGGAGAAGTATTTAGGAGGCGATATCTAGGTGGGGTGTGCACAAGTTGTGTTTGGGGATTCCCGTGACGTGCTCAGCAAGCGTTAGTCACACATAACTGAATCTGCCTGCAAGATTGCACATGGACACCCTCACATCTTTGTAAGAACGCCCGAGTGGATGTAGAAGCAAAGGTGCATTATGGGTGAGCAGAGCCAGTGTTGCTGTTTGTGATGCTGCTTTTTTTTTTTAGGAAGGCAGGAGACTGAAGGGCCCAGTGGTTTGTGGGAGGTTCCATCTGTTCCCTTCATGGCACAATAGGCTCCCTCTTGCATGACATGTTTTTCTGCCTCTCGCTGTTTCTCAGAGTGCTCAGCACTATCGAAAGAGAGAGAGGGGTTGAATAGAGCCCATGCCTCTCTTTGCAGAAATTTGTGTGTGTGTGATGCCGGGAAATCTCTAAATAAGACATGTTGTGCTCATTTGTGTGCAGGCACATTCGGATCTCGAGAAATGACTGCACATTTTTGCATATCTTTGTCCCTTTCTCCAAGTGTGCATGCTGCCTCCTTTTGTCTCCTTTCCATCAGTAATGTGACTTTGTATATGTCGGCGGGTGTAGCTCTGTGTGTGGCTACGGTGTATGTGTGAACGACAGGGCTGCTCTGTGGTCACATGATTGAGTAGTCATCCATGTCTTTGAGGCTGAGAGAGCATCAAAAGGCTCTTTGTTTACAACTGGAGTGTGGAAATCCTGAGCGGGCTCTTTGGCCCTACAGGGTTGGATAATGCTCCCAGTGGGGCTCATTCCCCTTCCCCTCCTCTGAGAGAGTCCGGCATCTTTTCTCTCCTTCACATTCTGTTCTGTTATCTCTCTGTGTGTGCCTCCCTCAGTCTCTCATGATGTTATTGAGTAACACTTTGTTTTGGAGCTAGTGTTGGTACAGTTCGGTTGCACGGGGAATAAAGGCTAGATGGGGTTCACAGGGCAGAGAGTGCATTACTGTGGCAACTCTTTGAGAGGCCCCATCCTCAAAGAAGAGCACAGGGTCATGTGACTGTACTACAGAGGGGCTTAAATCATCCACCCACTGCCCCTGCTTTCAGATTTTCAGCTACTTGAAAGAACAAGCTCGTTCATTCATAGGACCAGATGCAATCTGCAGACTTTTTCACATCTTTTGCATCGATGGGAAGTATGTGGAATTGTACTGAATGGATTTGAATGGGTTGAATCAGGGGTAGGCACGTTCGGTCCTACCCTTACCAAAAAGAAGTATACTTCAAGCATACTTCAAGCAAGTATACTTAAGCAAAGTTCAAGTATGTTATTAAGTTTACTTTATGTAGTATGTATACAAATGTCAGTGTACTAGTAGTATACTTGTAAGTGTACTATTTCAGTACTCCTTGGGACTAAATTGGCCCATTTTCTATTAGAGTATACATTTAAGTATAACAGTAGTAAACTTTGAATACACAACTAGTTTATATCTATGTTTTAGTTTGTACTGCAGCTATACTAAAAGTGAACTTATAGGTATACTGACACTTCAATAATTAAACACTTGTAGCATTTTTAGTACACTTTGAAGTAAGTCTCAGTAAACTAGTAGTTTAGTAGTTTTATTTATTTTTTTTATAAGTGAACTTTATATCATACTTTAAGTATACTACTATATCCCTATTAGGTATTAATTTGTATATTTTGTTATATGAAATATACAAAAACATTTTATTCTAGCCTCATGCTTTCTGTTTTATAAACACTTAAATGTGGGTAAGTTTCATAAATAATAATAAAATAAAAATAAATAAACAACATTTTGAACAAAAAGGTGAAAAATTGGAAAAATTGGATTCAAAGTGATAATAAAAATGTAGATAGAGTCAATCAGCACCCCAAAGCTTGACAGTCATTATTACCTCATCATGGGTCACATTTTATTCAATAACATTTCAGTTTTGATGTTGTTTTATGACTGATGGTCATTTTAAAAATGTGTGAAAGCATCAGCTGTTTCAGTTTTTTTTTCGCTTGTGTTTTGCAAATTCTGTACAGAAGCTGTGCAATAGCGCCCCCTACCATAAAACTGAAAACGTGGATTCTCAGAGAACAATATTGTTCAAATATATGTAGACTTTATAAGTATACTTAAATGTCATTTTAAGTATATTTCTAAGAAGTACATAAAGCACATTTCTGAGAAGTACATAAAAAGTGACTGAAAGTATACTTTCCTATTTTAAATTTAAAAGAAGTATAGTAACTTGAATAAACTTCTTTTTATTAAGGGTAGGGGAGTTCAGCTCCAACCCTGAAAAAAAAATCACCTGCCTTTAGCTTTGGTAATCCGAAGACATTGATTAGTTCAGGTGTGTTTGATTAGGGTTAGAGCTGAACTCTGCAGGGCTGTGGCTCTCTAGGACTGAACTCGCTTACCCCTAGGTTAAATGTTGTTCTTTGAGCATCCCAGCAAACCCCACATGACAACACTGACACCACCAATGCCATGAGTTTGAAAGGGGACTGTTTGTCCAACTTATGGCAGATAGGAGAGATGTATAAACCTGTTTGGTGACACTAGTGGCTCTGAAATTACATGCTTCACCTTTAAAATATGAACCATGAGGGACCAAGATTTTCTTCAGCATTTTGGGGGACCAGATTCTGTGTGGACCTACTTATTTATACTCAAATCACTTTGTCTTTCTCTCTGCTACCTCCCTCTATCCCTTTTCAGGAACAGCAGAGTAATCCCTATGTAAATAGTGGGATAGTGTATAGATGCAGACTCCATGGCCGTTCAGAAATCTATCCAGCTTCTCTGCTCCGCCGAGCTCCAATGGAACAGCTGCCTCCCCCGGGCACCACGGAAACGAAATGTCACGAGCGAAATAAAGGCTCCCGTTCTGAGCGCGTACCTTCTGTCAGCAAACGCCACTTTCCCCAACGCTGCACTTAGTCTTTAATGCACTGCTTGACTTTGCCGACGCTGGGTGGCCTTTTCTTCTAAGGAAACATCGAAATCACTTGCATGTTGTCATCTTTGGAACCTTTTTTTTTTAGTGTCTGACTTTGCTACACTGCTGCAAGGGTAAAGAATGAATATGATACACTTGTGAAAGGGTATGTGAAAGATTGGCCTTTGTAATTCTATGGGTTGATTCTTGGAATTTCCTTAAGGCCAGTGCCAACAGAGACTAAAGGGAAGATGAATCAAATGAAGACAAACTGAAGACTTGGGTGAATATGATGTGGAATGTGTTTAGGACATATTAAAGGGATAGTTCGCCCAAAAATGAAAATTACCCCATGATTTACTCACCCTCAAGCCACCCTAGGTGTATATGACTTTCTTCTTTCAGACGAATACAATCTGAGTTAAAAATGTCCTGGCTCTTCCAAGCTTTATAATGGCAGTGAATGGCTGTTGAGATTTTGAAATCCAATAAAGTGCATCCATCAATCATAAAAAGTATCCACATGGCTCTGAGGAGTTAATGAAGGCCGTCTGAAGTGAATGAATGCGTTTAAGAAAAATATCCATATTTAAAACTTTATAAACCTTAATCTCTCATACTCGAGAGTCGACAGTTATTTGAAGCTAGAGATTTAACTCTAGAAATAAAGTTTTAACTCTTAACTCTTGGGGGCACCTGACATGCCTGGATTTTTCTTTGTTTTTTTCAGACCTATTCAAGCGGTCAGCATCTAGTCCTGTATATCATTATAAAAAGGAAAACATGACGTTTTAGTCTAGGTCATTTAAAATCCCAAATTTTCCTTTTGTTTACTCTAAGAATGAATGAATTTCCAGAATTTTAAGAAAAACACAAGCAACAATTGGGTGTTTTTTACTGTATACTTTTAACAGAAACTCATGAAGTTCGGATTTTTTTTTTTACACTTTCAAATAAAATTTGGCATACATATAACATTCCCCAAGCAAGTTATAGCCATTTATTACAATATTGTTATAGGCTCTTTTCAGTAAAAAACAGGTCTGTTTAGTTAACAATATAGATGTGTCCAAAATGGTTTAGGGAGTAAAGTGTTACATAATTAAAAAAAATAAAAAAATAAATAAAAATAAAAATGTGACTTTTTTTTTAGAGAAATATATTTTCAATCTGAATATGAACAACAAACACAAACAGTGCAGCAAGTAGTGAAAACAAATGCACAAATTGTGAACATGATTCACAAACTACACACAAAATAAGTGAGAAATATACAGAATGCAACAGAAAAAATAGTGCAAATGATCTTTATGAACTATACAAGAATTAGTTACATAATATAACAACCAAATGGATCGATCCACTGGCTATTTCGTCTTATGTCAAAGAGCTTTATTGTGTTTTTTTCTGTGCTTTTGTTTTCTTCTGACGAATCAATGCTGATCAAAATGTCATGATGTACACTACAGAGCCTTTGAATATCCAAATGAGACAAATCTGATATCTCCGAAAAGCGGAGATACCACATTTGTTGCTTTGCTTTAGAAGGCCTTTATTAACCCCCTGGAACCATGTGGAGTATTTTTTATGATGGATGGTTGCACCTTTTTGGGCTTCAAAATCTCAACATCCATTCACTACCATTACAAGGCTTGGAAAAGCCAGGACATTTTTTAAATATAACTCTGATTGTATTTGTCTGAAAGAAGAAAGCCATATACACCTTGGATGCCTTGAGGGTGAGTAAATCATGGGGTGTTTTTCATTTTTGGTTGAAATATCCCTTTAAGGCTAGTGAGAGTCTGCATAATAATATTATGAAAAGGACCCTTCCTTTTTTTAATACAGAGCTTTTCCTGGAGATCTACCTACCTGCAGAGTTCAGATCGAACCCTGATCAAACACACCTGTCTGTAATTATCAAGTGCTTCTGAGGATCCTAATGAGCAGCTTCAATTGTGTTTGATCAGGAAGTTAGATCTCCAGGAACAGGTTTGGGTCAGAGATTGTATTACTATAGGGAGATGAGAGTATTAGTTACTATTGGAGAAAGCGTAACGGCTAACTTGGATCATGTGTTCCTTAATAACCAATCACATTACAGCATTGACGCCACTGAATTTCAGTCAGAGTTGTGCGACACTCAATCACCGTTTACGAATATCATAGGAATGAATGCTGTATAAGCTAAATCCCACCTGTCACAAAAAGTCATTGACTTCTCTTATAGAACAGCATTTTTTGCGTGGTAAACTCTAAAAGTAATTCAATCCAAAAGTATTGTTTAGTGTAAAACGTGTTGCAGATTAGCAGATAGGCTGTTGATTCATTAAATGATAAGCCATTTCCTCTAAAAAGCTGTTTATTCAGCGTAGTGAAGCCTCTCTTCCACTGAAATCTATCCAAAGAAAATGGCCTCTGGTCTCCTTTCCCACGTACTGCCAGACCGGAAGTGTTAGCTTTAGCCTGAACAGGAGTTAGTTGCTTAGGACCAGCTTAGGACCAGCACGTGACCAGCTAACCCTTACGAAAAAGAAGTTTATTCAAGTGTGCTATTAGTATACTTCTTTTAAACTAAAAAAATAGGAAAGTATACTTTTAGTCTACTTTTTATATACTTCTCAGAAATGGGCTTCATGCACTTCTCAGAAATATACTCAAAATGACATTTAAGTATACAAACTCTAAATATATTTGAGATGTGCTCCTAGAAATCAGTGTTTTCATTGTTATACGATAGGAGGCGCTATTACAGATGTTCTGTACAGAATTTTCAAAAAACACAAGTGAAGAAGAAACCGAAACAACAGATGTTTCCAAATGTAATCTAACACGATCATCAGACATTAAACAGCATCAAAACTGTAACATTATGGAATAAAATGTTGACCAATAAAGAGGTAATAATAACTGTGAAGCTTTGAGGTGTTGATCGACTCCATCTACGTTTTTATTATCATTCTGAATCCAATTCATAGATTTTTAAAATGTTATTTCTTTATTTTTTTATAGACCATTTCGCTAGATGTAAACATACTGGTCCTGACACACTTCCTGTTTCTTTTTTTTTTACTTTACAGAAACATCACAAAAAAATACAACCAACATAACATTTGACTGGATGAAAATGTTACATTAGCACCTTTAAGATGTATTTGTATATGTGAATTAAAAAAAAAAAAAAAACAGGAAGTGCTTCTGGACCAGTGTTGTTTACATCTAGCGAAATGGTCTATTCATGAAACTTACCCACATTCAAGTGTTTAAAAAAGAATGCATGAAGCTAGAATAAAATGTTTTTGTTTACAACCAGATACCCTGTTCTTTCTTTTGAGGTTTTTTATCTTCAGATAGTCATATAACAAAACACATACAAATTAATACCTAAATAGGGACATAGTAGTATACTTGAAGTATGACGTAAAGTTTTATATTTGCAGTATAAAACTACTAAACTAGTAGTTTACTGAGATTATACTTCAAAGTATAATCTCATTTAATTAGTAAACTATCAGTATACCTATAAGTTTACTTTTCATGTAGTTGCAGTACAAGCTAAAAACTTTGATGTAAATTTGTTGTGTACGCAAAGTTTACTACTGTTATACTTAAACTATACTTAAAAGTATATTTTTATGTACTAGAAAGTGGGCTGATTTAGTCCCAAGGAGTACTGAAATAGTACACGTACGAGTATACTTTTAGTACACTAATATTTATATGCTTACTACATTAAGTATACTTAAAAAATTATATACTTTAACATTACTTAAGTATACTTAATAAAATAGACTTGAAGTATACTACTTTTTGGTAAGGGATGGACCAGCGTAAACCAGCTCAATCCAGCAGTCATGCTTCAAAACATACCTAACCAGCATATGCTGTTTGTTTGTTTTTTTTTCTTTTCAACAGGGTTGTCCCTTCTCTAGAGTTGTCTCTGCTCACCTATAGCCCAAATGATCTGTGTTAGGCTGGCCACATTCATTTTATAGCTCTACTCTGTGTCAACAAACGCCTCATTTCTGTCTTTTTTATTTCACCTAAAGAAATGAGACTGGAGAGACTTTTAACAATTGCTCTCAATCTCATTGCTTCCTAGGAGAAGCAAATACGATATAAAGGGGATCTCATTTGTGATTTTTCTTTCCTGTGGGTTGTCACTCCATGTCCCTTTTCAGTTGGTTCAGGTTGCTTCATTACTCCGGTAGAATACCATCATTAGCGACCGGTGGTTCTGATTGGGCTTAACAATGCTCTTCATTCAGACGCAAAGATAGTCCTTCTCATGGCGATGTTTAGAATTCGCATGCAGCCCGAAGATGAATAATACAGGAATGCATGCATTTTTAAAGGCCAAAATTACTCAAATCTGTTTTTCAGACAGTCTGGGACAGACGCGGATGCTCTGTGGGAGCTGCTCGGCTGGAGGATGAGAAAATTCTGTGTGATGTTGAGGAGCACTTTCACTCGCTCGCTCTCTTTCTCGCACTTTTTTTTAATTCCCCCGTCATGTTTTTGACTTTGTGACCAGCCTTTTTGTTGCAGTCCTCATTTTTTCGCATGTTGTGAGAGATCAAAGCTTCCTTTTATATGAACAGAGATAAGAGGGCCGTATTGTTATGGAGAGATGGCTAGTTGCAGGGTTACCGGG
This sequence comes from Cirrhinus mrigala, assembly GCA_036247105.1. NCBI lineage: Eukaryota > Metazoa > Chordata > Actinopteri > Cypriniformes > Cyprinidae > Cirrhinus > Cirrhinus mrigala. The sequence goes on along the minus strand of CM070019.1, from coordinate 6,918,083 downwards.
TAAGAATGTGTGTTTTGGAGAAGGAAAGAAAGTGTGTGTGCTTCTGCTAAACAATCAAAGTTTCACAACGATGAAGTGAGTCTTGGTGAGCTCTCTTTCTCTCTCTCTCTCTCTCTCTCTCTCTGTCTCTGTGTGCCGTCTCCTCAGTTCAAAGCCAGTTTGATGTATGAGACTTCCTCCTCCTCCTAATTGCACCTCTTTAATTCCAATGAGGAGGATGCCTACGCTCTGACAGCTAATCACTGACGCGGCCCGCTTTACTCGGCAGTTGGGTGTACTTGTCTGGAAACTTCATGTCTGTTTCAGCTGTGTGTGTGTTTAGACACATGTGCATGCCTGTGCACTTGCATTATTTGCGCTAAGTCTCTTGCTGTGCTAAACTGGCAGACACAACAGCTGGCAGGACACCGTAACGTTTCAGGCATCTGTTCAAATGTACTCAGGTAATATCTGGCTTGCCATTAAGGCTACTTAAGTGGTTTGTTTCCTCTGATAAGTACGCAATAAAACGATTCCAATGTGATCTGAAATACTTCTCATCAGATTTTTCCAAGACCAAATTATCTCGGCTATGCCCGCTGATGTTAATGCAATATGAAATCTAAATTGACCCTATTTATTTCTTTTATGGAAATTCCTGTTCTTGTTGTGTGCAAATCATTGGTACATGCCATTCCTAATTTGAATATTTGTCTTCAAAATCTTTTATCAAAGCAACTTTTCTTTTTCGGCTCATGTGACAAATCCCTCTTGATTTTCAACCCCTCGCCTCCAACCATCTGTCTCCTCTGTGGTATTTATGCATTTATGTGGTATTTATGCATGCTGTTTTACCTATAAATACGTCAGATTAAGCCAAACTAGTAGCAAATAGCATTCATATTCCTTACGAAATTTAACCATGGTTTGATTGTAGTATAAGTGCAATAACCATGTTTTGTTGGCGTATTGATTACTATTTGTTTACCCACAGTTTTACAACAAAAAACATGATTTTTGTAGCAAAACCATGGTTAATTTGTGGTTACTATGGTTTAACTATAGTAGCCATGGTTTTTGGTTTTATTTGTAGTAAACCATAGTTCATTTTCATAAGGGATACCATGGTATTTACATGGTACTTATGGAAATAACATGGTAGATGTTCCATTAAAATAAGATAAAATAAAATAAAATAAAAAAATGGTAACACTTTACAATAAGGTTCATTAGTTAACATTAGTTAACTACATTAGTTAACATAAAATAAAATAAAATAAAATAAAATAAAATAAAATAAAATAAAATAAAACAAGGGTAACACTTTACAGTAAGTTTCATTTGTTAACATTAGTTAACTACATTAGTTAACATAAAATAAAATAAAATAAAATAAAATAAAATAAAATAAAATAAAATAAAATAAAATAAAATAAAATAAAATAAAACAGTGGTAACACTTTACAGTAAGGTTCATTAGTTAGCATTAGTTAACTACATTAGTTAACATAAAATAAATAAATAAATAAATAAAACAGTGGTAACACTTTACAATAAGGTTCATTAGTTAACATTAGTTAACTACATAAGTTAACATGAATGAACAATACTACTGCATTTATTCATTTTAATGTTAATTTTAGCATTTACTAATGCTATATTAAAATCACATTTTGTGTTTATTAATATTAGTTTGCACTGTGAACTAACATGAACTAAGAATGAAAATGTATTTTTATTAACTATCATTAACAAAGATTTATAAATAATGTAATAAATGTATTGTTAATTTATGTTAGTTAATACATTAACTAATGTTATCAAATGACACTTTATTGTAAAGTGTTACCAAAATTTAATTTAATTTAATTTAATACAATTTAATTAAATTAGGGCTGTCAAACAATTAATCATGATTAATCACATACAAAATAAAAGTTTGAGTTTGCCTAATATATGTGTGTGTGTTGTGTGTAAATATTATGTATATATAAATAAAAACATATTCATGTATATATTTAAGAAATATTTACAAGTATATGTATTATCATTTTTATATAATTTAAATTATATATAAATAAAAATATTCTGCACATAAATAACATTTTTCTCTTAAATATATACATTAATTTGTGTGAATTTATATATACATATACACACAAATATTAGGCACACTCAAACTGTTATTTTGTATGTGATTAATCATGATTAATCGTTTGACAGCCCTAAATTAAACTAAATACAAAATAAATAAAATAAAATAAAATAAAATAAAATAGTAGTTGTCCATAGTAACATAGTATCCATGGTACCTGTCTATATATGTAGCATGATGATCTTAGAAGTGCTTTGTAGTACTATGTAAATACCATGGTACATGGTAATTGTTTTAATTGTAAGTACCATGATTTGGATATCTTATTATGGTAATGTATTGTGCTTGCCATTGTGCTTACTGTTAGTACAGTGACAGTATCACATGGTAATACTCTGGTACATTAAAATAAACCATGGCATTAAGATGGTACATGTTCAAAAAAACATATTGCACTAAGTAAAATTAGACGCAAATAGCATTCATAATGACTTTGAAGTGACGGTTCACCCAAAAATGAAAATTCAGTCATCATTTACTCACCCTGAAGTTGCTCCAAACCTGTGTGAGTTTCTTTCTTCAGTTGAACACAAACGAAGATATTTTGAAGAATGTTGGTAACCAAACAGTTGACCCAACCTGTTTGATTGGCCAAAAGAGCCATATTCTGCATCTATGTAGCATTTTTCTTTGCTAAAGTCTACTTTTGTTTGTCAAGGTTACTTAATTTAACCATGATACCATGTAAATGGTAACAGGAAATGGTATAATGTAATTAGGAGGGAGTTTTGCGTTTTCAACATTACTGTATGTATGCATATACTTTAAACTCTTATTTTAAGTGAAAATCCTGTTCTCCTAGATAGTTTTCTTTAAGCATAACTTCCCTTTCACTGTCCTTCACAGTCTAGTAAACGTCAGAAATGCTTATTATGATTAAATTTGTTCCTGTTTGTTTTTCCAAGCAAGACAGACTGATTAAAATGACAAATTATGAATAAAAGTTTCAAATATTAGGGTTATCATTACACTTGATTGAAAAGCGTATTACGTTACCTGTCATCTCGTACCTTTATTACACTTTCAAATCATGCGAACAGAATTGAAGTGAATTAACATACTGATTTGTCTTCATTTACTATCGAACCAGACTGCACGACTGTGTGCGAACTGTTGTTTAATACTCCTAATACATCCTGTCTGCTTAGTGTGTTACTGTTGTTTATGGGCCACAGAACAGATGAGGATTTTATTCGACAGAGCCTGCATTTGTATGCACATAGACGCGGGCACATACGCAGAGTTTTGGCACCAGGGACACTTGCACTACTTCCTTCTCTCAAAGCCAATTAACATGAAACCTTGTGTGCAGGAAACTGTCTAAGACTGTAAGCTTCGCGTTCTCCCACAGGTTTGCAGCTGAAGTGATGCATGTTCACATACTGCCTCTCCAAATGCATGGGTGTACATACACAAGTCTACCTCTCTCGCTCACTCCCTCTTGAGCCATTGTGACCCTGAGTATTTTCTCTCACATCCAGGAAAGGCTACTTCCCTGCCTCTTACCGAAATAACCTGCAGTCTAATTTTAACCTGCGGGTGTTCAGACAAAGAATAGAGCTCATGATCTTTGCACTCATTTATGTGCCTAAATTTACCCTGCAGTTTTAGTGGAGGCTGCAAATGTCATTTAAGGATAGCTGATGTATTCACAGTCTAATTTGCCACTAAAAAGACTACCATAGTTTTACAATTGTCTTTTGGAAATTTACCATGTTAGAACCATTTATTTTATTCTGAGAAACAGAACTTGGTACTTTATACCAAGGAATATATACCATACTTATGGAAACACCATAAAAAATGTCCAAAATAAAATAAAATAGTAGTACATGTTAGCATAGTACACATGGTACTCATTTATGTTTTGTTTTGTTTTTTTGTTTTTTTTTATGTATATACCATGATGTTATTGGAAGTACTTTGTAATACTATATAAATACCATGGTACACTAATATGGTAATTGTGAACTACCGTTCAAAGGTTTGCAGTCTGAAAGATTTCTCTTACACTCACCAAAGCTACATTTTTTTGACAGAATATACAGTAAAATATGTGAAATATGTGAAATATTACTGGTAAATATATGTTTTAAATATTATTTTAACTTAAAATAACATTTTTGAATGGTAGTGTGTATATATAGTTAGTGACCGTGTTTTGGATTTATTACCATGATAATGCATTGTGTTTGTGCTTATTGTAGTTTGGTGGTGTCACATGAAAATACTCTAGTACTTTAAAATATATCATGGCATATCATACATGTTCAAAATACTGTGGTACTACCATTGTATCATGCCCAAAAAACCTTGGTAATACCATAGTTTTAAGGTATGTATACTACCAGTCAAAAGTTTTTGAACAGTGAAATTTTTAATGTTTTTTTAAAGAAGTCTCTTCTGCTCACCAAGTTTGCATTTATTTGATCCGAAATTCAGCAAAAACAGTAAAAATGTGAAATATTTTTATTATTCAAAATAACTGCTTTCTATTTTAATATATTTTAAACTGTAATTTATTCCTGTGTTTTTAAAGCTGAATTTTTATCACCATTACTCCAGTCACATGATCCTTCAGAAATCATTCTAATATTCTGATTCGCTGCTCAAAAAAAAAAAACATTTATTATTATGATTATGTTGAAAACAGCAGAGTATAATTTTTTTTTTTTCAGGTTTCTTTGATGAATAGAAAGTTCAGAAGAACAGCATTTATCTGAAATAGAAATCTTTTGTAACATTATAAATGTCTTTATCATCACTTTTGATCAATTTAAAGCATCATTGCTAATTAATTTAATTTAATTTATGTTTCTTGAACAGCAAATCAGCATATTAGAATAATTTCTGAAGGATCATGTGACACTGAAGATTGGAGTAGTGATGCTGAAAATTTAGCTTTGATCACAGGAATAAATTACATTTAAAATATATTCAGATAGAAAGCTGTTCTTTTAAAATATTTCAAAATTTTACTGTTTTTTCTGTACTTCGGATCAAATAAATTCTTCTTGAAAAAACATTAAAAATCTCATCAAAAACTTTTGACTGGTAGTGTAATTCTGGATGTTTCTTGATGTCGAATATAAATACTATTGCAAATGGATATAGTAACCATTTAGTACGATAGTTCCTCTACAGTACTTTTTTCCCCCAAGGTTGCTTGCGCTTCTGTCTGTTTGTGTCAGTATATGATGTTTTTAATTATTTTTTGTATCCATTAACAAGTGCTCTTCATATTCAGCAAGCCAATTACAAGAGGTACAGCAAGTAGGCTCAACATAAATATTGGATTAAGCAGTAATTATTCTTTATAAAGCACTTTTAATCTTCACAATGACTGTATCTGTGAGTGTGAGTGTGTGCATGTAAGCATGTGAAAACTAGCAGGGAATATTCATGTGTTATTTCTCAAGCGTAGCTCTGGTTGTCTTTATGTCTCTGTGGGGAGGATCCATCATATGTGCAGCTGTGAAACAATTAAAGCCACAGCTGATTTTTAGTTTGTGTTTGACGTCAGAAAGCCAGGCAGTATTACTGCACTAAAAGTCAAACCATCTTGACCAGCCCAACACAGCAACATGGACTCAACCAATAGCGCGAGATCAGGGCGGGGCTATCTTTTTAACCAACCAATGCAAGTTAGGGGGAGTGTTCGTGAAATCTGAGAGCCTATTTAGATTTGTTGGTTTAGATGCTGTTGGTTTTTTGATTTGGCTGATTTTTCATAGTTTTTTATATACGTAAACACACTCAGTGTCATCCTTTTTTTTTTTTAAGTTTATCTCTGGAAAGAGTCTCTGAGGAAGAGAGCCTGTAGTTGTAGTGCTGACTGACGGGGTGAGATAAATCAGCAGGTCCGGAGCAACGTGGAGGGACAGGAAGGCCTGTTGAGGGGATGAGGTGTGGCTGCAAGCCAAACGTCCGTGTTTGTGTGTTGTAAGAGAGCAGCTGTGTGCGCCGCAAGTGGGACGCGTTCTTGGAGCGCTAGTGTCCGGTTTCCACTCGCCAGGTCCTCCCGTCCTCCTTCGGCCAATTATATCCACTCCTCTGTCCTTCAGCCTTCCCGTTCGACCAATGATGGTCTGAACCGCACTTGACAGGTTCGGTTTATGTCCTTGCCCTTGAGAAATGCTACTAATAAGATAAAGCGTGTAACAGAATAAAGCACTTGAAAGTATAAAATTGGATCATATTTTGTGTTGTTAGAAAGAAAGCAATCACTCTAAGTGGTTTGAGGGAGAGCGGGAAGTTAGATGCGTGTCCACAGTGCAGATGACAGTGGCAACAAAAAAAAAAAAAAAGAAAAGAGAAAATTACATCTAAAAGAAAGGAAAGTAAAAGGCTGAAGGACCTTCAGACGAGAGACACTCTCAGCTGAACACACACACAAAACAAATCCATCGATCTACGAATAACAGCTACAGAAAGAAACACGAATGTGGAGAAAGAGGGTGAATAAAGAAAAGTGAGCTAAAAGCCGTAGTCCACGGCCATGTTAAAGTGTCATATGTGACCCTGGACCACAAAACCTTAAGTCTTAAGTAGCACTTAAGTAAAGATCATGTTCCATGAAGATATTTTGTAAATTTCTTTACCGTAAATATATCAGAACAATTTATGATTAGTAATATGCACTGATAAGAACTTCATTTGGACATCTTTAAAGGTGATTTTCTAAATATTTTGATTATTTTGCACCCTCAGAGTCCAGATTTTCAAATTATTGTATCTCACCAAAATATTGTCCTATCATAACAAACCATACATCAGTGGAAAGTTTATTTATCCAGTCAATTTGCAAAAAATTACCCTTATGACTGGTTTTGTGGTCCAGGGTCACATATGTGAATTCAGTCTACTCTTTTTAGAAGGTAGGAAGCAATATAATTGTAAGGCAGTATTGCAGTAATGCATTTTCTTAAAAAAAGTTAATACATTTATTTAACAAGGATACATTAAATTGAACAAAAGTGACAGTAAAGACATGAATTGTTATATATATTTTTTAAAAATCCAATTTCAAGTATTGGCTGATCTTTTGAACTTCTTATTCGTCAAAGAAAGTCATAAGTTTTTACAAGATTTTTAACATTGATAACAATAAAAAAAAGTAACTCCGAAAACTGACTTCTTTCTTGCAATTGTGAGTTCATATCTCACAATTCTGACTCACAATTGCACATTCTGAAGACAGAATTGTGGGATACAAACCAGCAATTCTGAGAAAATAAAGTCATAAGTTTGTATCTTGCAGTTCCAGCTTTATTTCTCACAATTGCAAATTTACATCACACAATTCTGTGAAAAAAAAGTCAGATATGCAAGTTTGTATCTCGCAATTCTGACTTTATAACTCACAATTGCAAGTCTATATCGCGCTATTCTGAGAAAAAAATCAGAATTGCGAGTTTGTATCATGCAATTCTGAAAAATAAGTAAGATTAGATAGATTGGATAATGCAATTCTGAGAAAATAAGTAAGATTAGAGAGTTTGTATCACGCAATTCTGAGAAAAAAAAATCTGAACTGCAAAATGTAAACTCGCAATTGTGAGAAAAGTCAAAATTGTGAGATAAAAAGTGGCAGTATCCATTTTGTATTTTTTATTCAGTGGTGAAAATGATCTTCCATAGTTAGCTTTGCAAAATACTAATGTCAGATTTTATTGGTATCATTTGCTGGTTGAGTCTCCAGTGTGTGTCATTGGAGGTGCGCTGTTTGTTCTGTCTGTTGTTCCCTATGTAGGGCACCCAAAACCAGTCACTTATGAGGATCCATTTCAGTTAGGATGCTGCCTAAAGGGGCGTTCACACTGCCAGCGGTTTGCACACTGACAAAGCGACCTGCAGTCATTCATTTTTAATGAGCGTTCCAGCAGGATGAGCGACAGCGACCGTTGGCGATGCGACAAACTTGAACAAAGTTGAGTTCAACTTCATGCAAATGAACTGCGAAATAGTTAATATAGTGATTCAGCTGAGTAGAAACCAAGAGTACAGCACTCAATGAGCTCCAGTGGTGTAACCACTGTCAATGTGACCGGCCCTTTAGGAGGCAGCTACCTATGTAGTCGGTAGAAAGCAGGGTGGCTCACTAGGTTTGGAACGGAGCTGGAGAGAGCGAGGGGAGGCGATGAAGGGGCAAACCTGACAGGCCGTGATGGAAAGTTGTAAGCTGGCAGGCATTGTGTTCTAAAGGTCATTGTGATCCCAGTCTGAATAGCGCCAGAGTGATTTCTCTTTATGCAAGCAGACTTTAAAAGCATATTACACTGCCTGACCTGAGCACGCTCACTCAGACAGTCAATATGATACTTTTATGAATACTTTAATTCAATAAAGATAAATTCAATTAATCAAAAGTGTCAGTAAATCTGTTTGTAAAGTTACAAAATATTTCTGTTTCCACATAAATTATGCAGCACAACTAGCATTGATAATATTAAAAAAGTTTCTTGAGCAGCAAATTAGCATATTTAGAAATGACTAGAATGATTTCTGAAGAATCATGTGACACTGAATACTTGAGTAATGATGTTGTTCAGAAAATAGTTTACATCTCACATTTCTAAGTTTAGAAGTTCAGAAGTTCTGAAAATGTGAGGAAAAACATAACCCTGAAATATAAACTCAGAATTGCAAGAAAATGTTTGAACTGATATGAAATTTAGAAATGCAAGAGAAACAGTCTGAATTGTGAGAAACTTAGAATTGTAAGATGTAAATTCAGAAATGTGAGAAAAGAAAGTTTGAATTGTGAGATATAATCTCAAAATCGTGAGAAAGAAATTAGAATTGTGAGAATACAATCTCAGAATCTTGAGGTGTGAATTTAGAATCATGAGGAAAAAAGTTGGAATTGTGAGATGTAAACAGAATTGTAAGATGTAAATTCAGAACTGTGAGAAAAAAAGGTAGAATTGTGAGATGTAAATTCAGAATTGTGAGAAAAAAAACTTGGAATTGTGAGATATAAACCCAGAATTGTGAGAAAAAAGTTGGAATTGTGAGATGTAAACTCAGAATTGTGAGATGTAAATTCAGAATTGTGAGGAAAATAGTTAGAATTGTGAAATATAAACTTAGAATTGTGAGGAAAAAGTTGGAATTGTGAGATTATTATTATTATTTTTATTTTATTTTTTTTTTATTTTTTTTTTTTTTTTGTTCCATGGCAGAAACTGGTTTCTATAAAAACTGGTTTCTATCTTATTTTAAGATTTATATTTCGCAATATTATTGTTTTTTTTTTTTTTCTGTATTATCAAATTAAACATTTTTTAAAAAACATTTTAAAATCTTACTGGCCCTAAACTTTTAAACAGTAATGTAGGTGTAAAAGATTTTGATCAGATCACTCAAACCACATTTGTAGGTTTGAGTTCAAGCTCATGACATACCACTGCATAAAAACACCAGCCACTTAAGCAGCCACATACTGGAGATGAGCCACTTGCAAAAATATGAATGGGAAAAATCGCAGTAGCAATATCAGTTAGAACCCAGAGGCCAAATGGTGAAATCTGATTTAGCAGTTTGCCCTCCCAGAGCCCTCTTTATATTACACTGAAATCAGGACCATTGGCGTTTGCTCGGAGGGTCCGCATGCAGATACGCGCACATTAACGCGGCCGCTCTGGTGCAGAGAGAGGCCCTTTGTTCTGTCAGCGTGCAGCGCGGTTGCACGATGTGAGAGGGAAGGGCCCACGGCAACGCTGTCACAGAAGGAGAGCGAGAGCTGAAGGCAGAGACATGTGGATGAAAGAAAGACAGTGGAGAGGAAGAGGCCAGGAAAACGCAGGGTGTCATAGAAGCGATTGTGGCTCGGAGCAGAAAGAGAGAAAGATTGTCAGATGTGCTGTAATACATTACCGGCGATGTGTGAAAAACTGAGTGATGTCATCAATATTGAACCCCACAAAGCCGGAAAACAGCTTTTTGATTTGTAGGTCAAAAACGGATGGGCGGCCAAAGCATGACAGATTGAAAAATTCACAATAAATGGAGCTCACTGTATATCTGCTGCTGAACAGGACTAGGTTGTGTGGGTAATGATACGGACTGGTTTTTAAATTACTGTCTGGGAAAGTTAGCATCCCTACAGATTCCAGCCACTGAACGCTTTGATGACATCACAGCACCTCTCACTGGCACATACCTGATACTGCAAGCTTGGAACATCGCTTATGTTCCAAATGGAATTCTAGTGTTGCATACTATATACTGTACAGTATAACACACTGTGTGCTGCCTACTGTTGTTTATTTAGAAGTCTTATTCGAAACAAGATAAAATATCAATAACAAAAATGTTTAACTGTAATTATGCTATATAACCTGTGTTTATTTCAACAATCACCTTGTAAAGATGTGTAAAAATGTCCTAAATTTGGTCATTCCAGTCAAATGAGTCATCAAAAAGATTTTTTGATGTGAGTACTGTATATTTTGCTGACATAGATTTTGCTGTCAGTACTGTATATTTAATAATTTGGTTCATTCAAAACATTATAAAATAGAAGTTCAGAGAGCTGAGAGCATTGCATTGTGGGATACAATATTCCTTGCAGTGTGTTCTTTTTTTTTTTTTTTTTTTTTGGTGCATATTTTGACCACTACCATTAAAAAGTATTAATTTTTTAATGCTAATATTTAGCAATATGAGAAAAAAGTTAGAATTGTGAGAGATAAACTCAGAATTCTGAGATGTAAATTCAGCAATGCAAGAAAAAAAGTTAGAATTGTGAAATATAAACTCAGACTTGTGAGATGTAAATTTGGAATTGTGAGAAAAAAGTTAGAATTATGAGACATAAACTCAGAATTGTGGGGAAAACAGTTAGAATTGTGAGATATAAACTCAGGATTGTGAGGAAAACAGTTAGAATTGTGAGATATAAACAATTCTGAGGGGAAAAAAAATTAATTGTGAGATATAATCTCGGGATTGTGAGAAAAAAGTTAGAATTGTGAGTCACAGACATTTATAATGTTACAAAAGATACAAATTATGCTCTTTTGAATGTTTAAAGACATATATAAATCATCATGATTTCCATAAAAATATCAGGCGCCACTGTTTTCAACATTGATATTAATAAGAACTCTAGTAAATCGTCATATCAGAATGATTTCTAAAGCATCATGTGGCACTGAAGACAGGAGTAATGATGCTAAAAATTCAGCTTGCCATCACAGAAATAAATTACATTTTACAATATATAAAAATGAAAAACAGTTCTTTTAAATTGTAATAATATTTCACAATATTTCAGTTTTTTCAAGCTTTCGAGTCTCTCAAATTCAAATTTTCAAGTCAACGGAGGCCAAATATGGTTATACTATTTTCTTCAAAATACCTTCTTTTGAATTCAGCAGAAGATAGGAACTTATGAAACTTATTTTTGGGTGAACTATTCCTTTAACACTATCTTTGTGCATTACTTGATCAGTCTTACTGTAGAACCAATAGTTGTAACACAAAATTGACTAAAGCCTTTCTAAATTATTCAGCTGTCCTGCAAAATCAGACTCTCATATTCAATGCCATACCTCGCCATTAAATACTCTCTTTTATCCATGAGACCAAGCTCACTTCAACCTCCTGAAGCTTTCAAAACAAGAGATATAGCCTCCTGCGGTGCCATCATCTGTCATCGCTAATAAAGCATGTCTGCTCACCAGGACGATGTACTGTAGATCAAAACAACAACACAGTAAGAAATAACATATATATTTCATAACTTCATAACTTTCATAAGTTGTTCTATGTAGGCCATCTCTGAATAGAGTTTTCCCCCCAAACTTTCTCACCTTGTTCTCAGGTTCTCATAAGCAAGTGTGCAGCGCGCTGCTCTCAGAGGCCTGCCTCTCAAGGACAGAGCACATTAGGCTGATTAAATAAAGACAGAGAGTGATTTATAACAGCTCTGTCCTGCTCTATTCATCAGCAGGCTCTTGACTTAATAAAGTATTGATATTTAGATACACAAGGAGCGGGCAGTGTTTCAGTGGTGACGGGAGGGCGCAAGGGACCGGCCTCTTAGAGGAGCAGCACTGCAGGGCAGTAAATACATCTCTTTTACTGTAACTCATCTCCACACGGGATAGAGACAGAGACTGAGACTGAAACTGAGGGAGGGAATGCTGGACAGCTCTGATCTCTAGAACTCAGACATTTGAAACGCTAGTTATGCAAGCTTGATTTCACACATTCATGCTTCAAAAGTGTCTAAATACAATTCATAATGCATCACAAGTATGCATTCTTAGTGCTTGTTGAAGTCGTTAGTGTAGGTTGTTGTCTTCTACAATTGGTTTTCTCTTTCAGTTGTTTTTTTTGCCAGCAGTAGTTTGTTTTTTGCCAGCAGTAGTTTGAAGAAAATCTCACTGAGAACGGTTATTTAAATGGTCAGCATGTTTGTAGCTAGCTAGCAGAATAATAACACATCTGTTTAAATGGCGCAGACATTTGAAGGAAACTCTATCACCCCCTTGAGTACTGAGGTTTATTACCGCCACAGTAGAGAAAGAACACACATTAAGTATGTACAACAGACTCCGTGCTTGAAATGCACAGAGCAAGCATTTATCTTGCCATACTTGTATAGAGTATATTTCTGGTTGTAGTCCCCAGTGCTGAGAATGAGATAAACTTTTGTGAGACTTTGTGCAAGAGATTTTGTTAAAAAAAAAAAAAAAAAAAAAAAAAATTAATGCTATTAGCTGCAGTGTGAGAATTTGCATGTTTTAGCATACTTTTAAAAACAAAATACTTATTACGGAAATAATTTAACTGAATATACTGTAATTAAGTGAGAATTGCTTAATTGCATATTAATTGCAATCATACTATATGACAATGGGTGATACTTAAAAATTTTATGAATGCAATTAGTTGAAATTTATTGTTTGTTTTTTTTTTGTTTTTTTTGACCCACTTAACTGCAATTTTCATAATTACTTACAGTTGAAGTCAAATGTTTACATGCATCTAACAGAATCTGCAAAATGTTAATTATTTTACCAAAATAAGAGGGATCATACAAAATGCATGTTATTTTTTATTTAGTACTGACCTGAATAAGATATTTCACATAAAAGACATTAACATAAATCAACACAAGAAAATAATAGTTGAATTTATAAAAATGACCCTGTTCTTAATACTGTGTTGTTACATGAATAATCCAGAGGTGTAACAACAAGGTGTTTTTTTTTTTTTTTTTTTTTGTTTTTCGTGATAGTTGTTCATGAGTCCCTTGTTGTTATGCAACTATTACAGAAGGTTCAAATACTCTGATGCTCCAGTAGGAACAATTATGCATTAAGAGCCGGGGGTGAAAACTTTTGAACAGAATGAGGATTTTTTTCTTATTTTGCCTAAATATCATCTTTTTTTTTCACTTAGTGCTGCCCTTCAGAAGCTATTTCCATGTTATAAGATACTTACATGTTCCAGAAGACAAAATAAGTTACATTTATACTGATATTTACATTCAAAAGGTTTTCACCCCCAGTTCTGGAGCATCAGTGAGCGTTTGAACCTTCTGTAATAGTTGCATATGAGTCTTTCAGTTGTCCTCGGTGTGAAAAGATGGATCTCAAAATCATACAGTCATTGTTGGGAAAGGTTCAAATACACAAAAATGCTGAAAAACCAAAGAATTTGTGGGACCAGAAGGACTTTTCTGAAGAACAGCAGGCAGTTTAACTGTTCAGGACAAACAAGTGACTCATGAACAACTATCACTAAACAAAAAAAAAAAACATTCAGGTAACAACACAGTATTAAGAATCATTTTTATAAATTCAACTATTATTTTCTCTTGTGGACTATATGTAAACATCTTTAATGTTAAATATCTTATTTATTTCAGTACTACTGAATTAAAAATAACATGCATTTTGTATGATCCCTCTTATTTTGGTAAAATAATCATCATTTTGCAGATTCTGCAAGGTGTATGTAAACTTTTGACTTCAACTGTATATTGTCTTTAAAATATGGGTATTGTTTATTACTGAATGTACTAGCAAGCATTTACGGTAAACTCAAATATACTTTAATGCCTTTTGTATTTAAACTTGTCAGTCATGTATTTATACATATTGCAGTAATGATGTAGTTGCAATTTAGTAAATAACTTTTGATATTTCACATTTAATAACTGAAATGTTATATATATATATATATATATATATATATATATATATATATATATATATATATATATATATCATCCACTCTTTCCTAATGTTAGGATCAGAAGGAAGACAATACAAAACTGTTTTTCCACATCTTGGCACTGCGCAGCGTCTTGTGTTCGGAGCCATATTGTTTTGTTGTAGACCTGTGTTTGCCTCTCTCATTATTTAGTAAATAGGCAGTGATGCAGAAGCAGGCATTCGTCTGCGAAGACAGTGTTTAATCACACTATTATGTCATTTTGGCAGATTGGCTTCAATATGAGCTGTTTTTAGACTAATGAGAAAGTTTGAGTTCTGAAACTTACAAAATGTAATCTGTGCAATGACCTCTTATATGTCATAAGATCAAGTGAAATGTGATTCCTTAGTTCATGACCCCTTTAAAGCATGACAAAAGATTATTTAAAAGTGTACTCAAAGTTTTGTTAATATTTCATTAATACAGGATCTGCAAGTACATTTTTAATATGCTTTTAATATTTGAAATACAAGTGCTCATTTAGTACAATTAAGCACACTTTTGTTCACAAGAGAATGGTGGGTTGCAACGGTGTCTATGCAAGCTTGATTTTACACGTTGTGTTTCACACATTCTTAGTGCTTATATTAGCATTAGTGCAGGTTGAAATCTGTCTCCGTGATTAGTTTTCTCTTTGACTTTTTTCATGGCAGAGCAGGTTACAAGTTATTTAAACTGTCAACATGTTTACAGCTAGCTACCTTAATACATTTGTTTTAATGGCACATACATTTAAAGGAAACTGTATAACTCCCGTGAGTACTGAGGTTTATTACCACCTCAGTAAAGAAAGAACACACATTAAATATGTACAACTGGACCCTGTGCTTGAAATGCATTAGCCAAACTTACATGTGACACATGGTATGAGAGGTTTTGTTGAAGAAAAAATGCTAATAGCTGCAGTGTGAACTAGCAGTAGCATGTTTTGTTTGTGTGCATCTGTTTTTAATGTATTTGTTTTTTTATACCGACAGGCTGAAGGCGAGGACAGTCTGAAGAAGATGCAACTGATGGAACTGGCCATTCTCAACGGCACCTACAGAGATGCCAATATCAAATCACGTAAGCCTCCACTTCCTCTCTTGCAAACAGAGACCGTATTGTTTGAGGCTTTTGTAACCGCAGCTCCCAGTAATCCTCTCTTAAGTAACCCTGATAAATGCTCTGACAAGTGTATCAGTATTGTGATCCAGAATTAGCACATGTGTCCAAAGGGCAGCTAATAAGCTGAAAGAATACAGAACATGCTCTGCTATCTGTGAAAACAATGTTGCCTTAATTTACCGAATGTTATGACATCCTCCTCTTCGCTTTGCTGCTTCAGTAAATAATACTGAAGCGCTGTAGGACTGCGGGAGTGTGATATTGTTTCTAGGCTGTGTGTTGGAACGCACTGGCTCCTCCCCTGCCTTGTTCACTAATGAATAGCTAAATAGCGTCACTGTCATGCTCTGTGTCCAGTGTTTGCCTGTGCATGGTACTAACTGTTTTTGTCTTTTTTGTCCCGACCCCACCTGCCTTCATCTACCCCTACCCTCGCATTTTTTCCGCTCACCGCAGCTGCCCTTGCATTCTCTCTTGCAGCGAGCGCCCAGGCGCCAAGGATCATCACCGGCCCAGCACCTGTCCTGCCGCCCACAGCCTTGCGCACGCCTACGCCCGCAGGGCCCACCATCATGCCTCTCATCCGCCAGATCCAGACCGTCATGCCCAACGGCTCGGCCCACCCGGCAGCCGCCACCCTAGTGCCGCCCGGTCCGGAGTCGGGCCTGATTTACGCGACGCCCTATGAGTACCCCTACACACTGGCTCCCGCCACCTCTATTCTGGAGTATCCAATCGACTCCAGCGGGGTTTTAGGTAAGCATAGCTGCACTTGCATTTCTACTCAGAGCCCTCAGAAACCAGAACCTCCTTCAGCATGGGCTGAGGACTCTCGTGCCTTACATGGCTGTACGCTAGGGCTGGGTGGTATGATGATATATACCATGTGACATTTTGTAAATATGTAAATAAATCTGCTTTACCCTATTTACATGTGCTCTGAGGAAGTATGGGGTACAAATATAAAACTTAAAACTTAAGTAGCACTTTTTGAAGTAAGTTTGATTGTTTAGGGTTGCCGATCAACATCTCCACTTAACAAAACTCATGCAAATGAGTTTCCAATTCTTAAGCAACAGTTCCCGAAAATTTAAATTTGCTGAAAATTTACTCACCCTCAGGCCAGCCGAGTTCGTTTCTTTATCAAAACAGATTTTGAGAAATGTAGCATTACATCACTTGCTCATCAATGGATCCTCTGCAGTGAATGGGTGCCGTCAGAATGAGAGTCCAAACAGCTGATAAAACATCACAGTAATCCACAAGTAATCCACACCACTCCAGTCCATCAGTTAACATTTGTTTGTAAGAAACAAATCTATTATTAAGACATTTTAACTTCAAACTGTTGCTTCCAGCTAAAACATGAGTCCTCCAGAGTATTGCTTCTTCATTGACTCAGTCATCTTGTCCGAATCAGGAAAGAAGTGTGACCCTGGAAAACAAAACCAGTCATAAGTAGCATGGGTATATTTGTAGCAATAGCCAACAATAGTATGGAGTTTCTTTCATACCAAAAATCATTAGGATATTAAGTAAAGATCATGTTTCATGAAGATATTTTGTAAATTTCCTAAATATATCAAAACTTATGCATAGTAATAGTAATATGCATAGTAATATGCATTGCTAAGAACTGAATTTAGAATTTTAAAGGCAATTTTATATATATATATATTGCATCCTCACATTCCACTTCTGCAAATAGTTGTATCTTGGCCAAAATTTGTCCTATCCTAACAAACCATACATTGATTGAAATTTATTCAGCTTGCAGATGATGTATAAATCTCAATTTTAAAATGACTGGTTATGACCGGTTTTGTGGTCCAGGGTCAAAAATATGCACAGATCAAGCACAACTTACAAGTGAAAACAGACCAAAATGGATCTTAGCACACATTTTAATGTGAGAGGACAGCAGGGGATAGAAATTTTTCAATGGAGGAAACCCTATTATGGATTGTGGAGTGGAAATTTGGCCAGAAGTGAAGGGTTAAAGTTTAAATGCCTTAAATATGGATTGTTTTCTTACAGAAATGCAGCTTTTCACACTTAATTGTTGGACTGAAGTCATGTGGATTACTTGTGGATTATTGTGATGTTTTTATTAGCTATCTGAACTCTCATTCTGACGGCACCCATTCAGTGTAGAGAGTGAACAAGTGATGTGATGCAAAATCTTTCCAAATTTTTATTTTTGGGTGAACTATTTTAAGGAATAGGGTTTTTTAATTATTATTATTATTTTTTAATAACATTCTTTTCAAAAATTCAAACTTTTCTTAAGTTAAATGTCTTAAGAAAAAAGGTAAGAACATTCTTAAGAAATGTTTTTTTTTTTTTTTTAATTTTCTTATCTTTATTCTTTAGTTAGAAAATGAGCAGTTAAAGGAACACTCCACTTTTTTTTTTAAATAGGCTCATTTTCCAACTCCCCTAGAGTTAAACAGTTGAGTTTTACCGTTTTTAAATCCATTCAGCCGATCTCCGGGTCTGGCGGTAGCACTTTTAACATAGCTTAGCATAGATCATTGAATCTGATTAGACCGTTAGCATCTCACTAAAAAATCCCCAAAGAGTTTTGATAATTTTTCCTATTTAAAACCTGACTCTTCTGTAGTTACATCATCTACAAAGACAGACAAAAAATGAAAAGTTGCGAGTTTCCTAGGTCGATATGGCTAGGAACTATACTCTCATTTTGGCATAATAATCAAGGAACTTTGCTGCCGTACCATGGGTGCAGGAGGCACAATGATATTACGCAGTCGTCAACTCTGCATCTACACAAACTTAGTGCCGGTCACTTTCAGGCGCTGTGTAATATCATTGCGCCTCCTGCACCCATGGTACGGCAGCAAAATTTCTTTATTATTTCCGTCAGTCTTAGTACACAATGTAATTACAGAAGAGTCAAGTTTTAAATAGGAAAAATAACGTCATTATATATGGTCATTTTTGAGCGAGATGCTATTGGTCTAATCAGATTCAATGATTTATGCTAAGCTATGCTAAAAGTGCAACCGCCAGACCCGGAGATCGGCTGAATGGATTCGAAAACGGTAAAAATCAGCTGTTTAACTCTAGGAGAGTTGAAAAATGAGCCTATTTTCAAAAAAAGTGAAGTGTTCCTGTAAGACAAATTTTATTCCTAATAAAAAATACATTTAGTGAATCCGGCCCCTGATCTTTTAGTTTGCATACATGAAGTTTCATATAAAAAGAGAAAATATCAATCAAGAAGTAAATTTCATTGTCATACAGTATATTATCATGTATTGCTTTACCATTAAATGAAATGTGACCCTGGACCACAAAACCAGTCTTAAGTAGCACAGGTATATTTGTAGCAATAGCCAAAAATACATTGTATGGGTCAAAATGATCGATTTTGCTTTTATGCCAAAAATCATTAGGAATATTAAATAAAGATCATGTTCAGTAAAGATTTTTTTGTAAATTTCCTACAGTAAATATATCAAAATTTAATTTTTGATTAGTAATGTGCATCACTAAGAACTTAATTTGGACAACTTTAAAGGCGATTTTCTCAGTATTTTGATTTTTTTGCACCCTCAGATTCCAGATTGTTGTATCAGTTGTATCGCTGCCAAATATTGTCCTATCCTAACAAACCATACATCAATGGAAAGCTTATTTATTCAGCTTTCAGATGTTGTATAAATCTCAGTTTCAATGTACCCTAATAACTGGTTTTGTGGTCCAGGGTCACAAATGTCTCATGGTGTAATGTATGATTTGGTTCATACCGCCCACCCCTACCCTATGCCATTCCTCTTAAATAGCCCCCAACATACAAATCCTGCCCTCCTACACCAATGAAAAGTCTCTGGTTTCCTCCATTAGGGCCACCAGCACCACCAGCCTCAGCTGTCAGAGAAGCAAGTAATAGGCAATAATATAAAAGAGCAAACAACAATACATCAAGTCTTTTCCACTTAATCCATTTAGCGTCATAAAAAGTCCTCCCTCATCACAAAAAGAAAAAGAATCCTTTTAAGAAATGTTTGCGTAAATGATTTGGCTTTTAAGTGCTCTACTGGCTTTATACGAATAATGAGAGCGTTCTCTCTCAAAAGCCCTGTCCTCTCCACTCCACACAAGCTGTATGGCTTCATTAAAGCACTTGAGAAAAGCCGATTATGAATATCATGTTACCAACAGAATTCTGCCAGTTTAACACTGGCTTCTCCCAAAGGCACGGTGTTAAGTTGAGCAGCGACAAATAGCCCATCCCAATGCCAAGAGCAGCGTGTCCAATTAAAGCAGATGAAGTAGGGTTTAGCTACTGTCCAATAAGTATGTTTATTGAGCTCGTCTCAAACAGCACGGTCCTTAAAGGACTGTACCAGCGTTACACTGTCAGCACGTTCACGCATACAGCGGTTTGCAGCAGCTAGAACTCAGTTATTTTCAATGACCGTTGTTGATTTTCAATGACGTAACTGACAGAAACTGGTGTGGGCGTGTCCAGCGATGCAGCAAAGTTGAGAAAAGTTCATCTTTATGCAAATGAGCAGTCATACAATGCACAAAATGGAGACATAAATGTTATCAGTCAAACGTTTGGACACATCTTTCTATTTGTTGTGTTTATTTTTCCATATTTAAAAACAGAAGCAAGAAACTATGAAAAAACATAAATGCAGGTATGGGAACCCAAATGTATTTGATACTTCTTTACTTCAGGAGATTTATCCTAGGATAAACAGTACTGAAGGAGTATGCTGGACTGCTTTTCCTTTATAATTCAGTTTATGTAGTAAAAAAAAAAAAAAATTAAATTAAAAAATATATAAAATAAAATAAAATAAAATAAAACAGTACTGAAGGAGTATGGCGGACTGCTTTTCCGTCACAATTCAGTTTATGTAGTAAATAAATAAATAAATAAAAATATAAAATAAAAAAATAAAATAAAATAAAATAAAACAGTACTGAAGGAGTATGGTGGACTGTTTTTCCTTTATAATTCAGTTTATGTAGTAAAAAAAAAATGAAATTAAAAAATATATAAAATAAAATAATAAAATAAAATAAATTAAAATTAAATTAAATTAAATTAAATTAAACAAAACAGTACTGAAGGACTGCTTTTCCTTCACAATTCAGTTTATGTACTAAAATAAATAAATAAATAAAAATAAAAAAAAAATAATAAAATAAAATAAAATAAAATAAAACAGTACTGAAGGAGTATGGTGGACTGCTTTTCCTTCACAATTCAGTTTATGTAGTAAAAAATAAATAAATAAAATATAAAATAAAATATAAAATAAAATAATAAAATAAAATAAAATAAAATAAAACAAAACAGTACTGAAGGAGTATGGTGGTGATGTGCTTACAAAATGCATGTGTGCTTTCAAGCATTTCAGCATAAGCCTTTATAAAGATAATCAAATAGTTTGTCAGAATTTAGTTCATTGTCCAAACTTTGGTCTGATGTTTACAGACACTGGTGCATGAAAAACCATCTAAGTTTGATTCATTCATTCATAACCGTTCATCATTTCTCAACATTCATGATGTATTATGCACTGCTGAAATGTATATTTAAAATCTTTTCCTCCAGAATGTTTTTAGTGTACAAGAAAACCTTGTCAAATTATAATGACAACTTATCTTTGCAGCTAGTAAATTGCATTTGTGATTAATTTGTCAAAAGCAATGGACACCCCACCCAGTTTATAATATTATGTTTACATTTTAACTACATTTAAATAAATTTGTGTCCCAGACTTTTAATGAATAATGTGGAGCCGGATTCACAAAACACATAAAGTTCTAAGAAGAAAATGAGAGCTTTTGTGCTGTCTGATTATATGACCATTCTTGCAAAACACTCATTCTTGCAATGAAAATCTGGCTTTTGGTGCCGATTACCATAATAATCATAATAACTATGCACATTATTTTTTTTCTCATTTGGTTAAGCATTAAAGCAGTAGTAAAGCAGAGCCACTGGCAACCTCCAGTGATATAACGCCTGTATGTGTGAACGTCCCATAAGAGATAGGATGTTTTTGGGTGGGGTGGGAGAGCTGAGGGGAGGTTTTCACCCTGTCTTCTCTCTTGTGTGACCTATACAGCATCCTCAAAGGCCGAAGAGCTGCCCCTCTACCTGGGCTTTCAGACCTGTCACATTCCCATCACAGTCCAGCGCGGAGAGCCAACCGGTCGGCCTCCCTTTTAAAGTGTCCCCTCTCTACCCCACCCCTCCGACAAGCCCCTCCCTCACACCGCAGACACGCCCCCTGCCCCACCTCCCTCTTATCGGACTGGCTGGACTCCCCAGCCTCATTCATTCTGTCTGTTTCTTTGAATCATGGTTTTTGTTTTTCTGTTTTTTTGGTTTTGTACTTTTGTTTTTATCTGTAATGTGATGTTTTAGTTTTTTATGTGTACAATGATGAGGGAGACAAAGCACTGAGCCCCAAAACTGCTGCACAAGCCTTTCTGGATGACCCCCCATCCCTCAGTCTGAGCGGGCCGCATCAGGGTGAGGGGCATCAGGAGGGGCAACATGAGGATGGTGAGGGGACAGTGGGGCTCAAATGGGGGCTGCTTAAATTGGGAGGGAAACTAATTGAGAAGGTGCATCTGTTGAAAGCCAGGCTGTTCATTGAGCAGTTTTAGGACGGTTGGGGCATTTTGAATTAAGATACAGTCACAATATTTAATCAAACAGTGAGATTGTGTTATAATATTTTTTGATAAGCTTTCAAAGCTGTTCAGGTCATAGTTTACCCCAAAATTAAAAGAAAATGCAAGAAACAAGTTTGGTGTAAAGAAAAATAAGATTTTTTGCATTGTAACATTGTAACAGCACATTTTTCCAATATACTCTTATCTCTGTAAGGCCTTTTTCAAACCACATGCATAAGTTGAACTGATGTGTGAATGCAAAAATAGAATGAAAGTATGAAAAACAAAACAAAAAAAAAAAAGTGATTTCTCGGTTTCTGCACTGGGTATTTCCTTTAATAACAGATTATAACTATTACAAATTTGATCAGCATATACAGCCAAATGATTATTTATTTACATGGAACCCAAACTACAAAGTGTAAATATGCATCTAAATTCAGTCACATTTGTGACCCTGGACCACAAAACCAGTCATAAGGGTACATTTTGACCTGAAAGCTGAATAAATAAGCTTTCCATTGATGTATGGTTTGTTAGGACAATATTTGGTCGAGATACTACTGAAAATCTGTAATCTGAGGGTGCAAAAAAAATCCAAATATTGAGAAAATCGCCTTTAAAGTTGTCCAAATGAAGTCCTTAGCAATGCATATTACTAATCAAAAATTAAGTTTTGATATATTTACGGCAGGAAATTTACAAAATATCCTCATGGAACAACCTTTACTTAATATTCTCATGATTTTTGGCTTAAAAGAAAAATCGAAAAATTTTGACCCATACAACATATTTTTGGCTATTGCTACAAATATACCTGTGCGACATACGACTGGTTTTGTGGTCCAAGGTCACATTTACTGAATAGAAAGTGTTTTATGTCTGTCACTGCATATGAAATTTGCATCAAGCCCTAAAGATGTAAAAATCATTTTCTCACTACTGTTACGCAAAAAAAAAAAAAGCTATTTTAATAGTATTTCAGCTCTAAAGTATTTATACGTCATTGTAGTATTTGTTGCACTGCAGTATTACAGATCTAGTAAATGTGTTTAAAATTTAAAAAAAAAAAACTAAATCAAAACACCCAGATGTAATGCTATTATGGGAAATTATGCTTAATTGTCTTGTCACTTTGCAAAATAATTTGGGTGAAATGTGATCCAGACATACACGACCATTCAAAAATATATTTTTAAAGACATTTGTGTTTTTACTGGGTAAGGATGCATTAAATTGGATTAAAAGTGACAGCAAGGACATTTATAATGTTAATATAATTGCTGGTCAACAAAAATATGAAAAAAATCTATTCAGGAATGTTTCTTAAGCAGCAAATCAGTATATTATAATAATTTCTGAAGAATCATGTGACACTGAAGACTGGAGTAATGACGCTAAAAAATTGAGCTTTGCATCACAGGAATAAATTCAATTTTTAAAATTGAATTAGAAATCACTCATTTAAACTAGTAATAATATTGTTACTGTTTTTATTGTATTTTTGATCAAATGTAGCGAGCATAAGCAAATTATTCAAAAACATTAAAAAATCCAAATTTTTAAAAGGTAGTATATGACATTGTTTTAGTGAGCTTGTCCCAGTACCATCGCCTCACAAACTGTCCTAAAACGTGCTCTGTCTGACTATGGTGTGCATTGCTTCCCCAAGAGCCATCCACTAATTTCCCCTTCCTTTATTCTTTAGGTGTGGCTTTCCCCACGAAAGGCTAAATGCGTTTCCCAGGATCCTCACTGAGCCCCTCATCCGATCTGAGTGTTAACATTCACACGCTTTCGTTTCACAGCTGCCTTGTTGGTTTTGAGTGATGTTTGTTCAGAGCATGAATCTGGCCTAGCAGTCAGTCAGACACACTCCAGTTCGTTTACACTGGCTATTCCCAGAGCCCACAGCGGCTGTACTTGTAATGCCATACATATGCCACCATACTCACAGATATTTCCCCTGGACTGTGCCGCTGACTGCTACGCCTCAGCGTGGAACGGAAGGAGAAAAAAAAAAATCGATTGTTCTGCTTTACTAATCACTTAAGTCATTGCCGTACATTTCTGTTCTCCTTTTTTGTACTCCAGCAGATGTGCCTAAACGTTGTTCTCTCTCAGAGAGTGACTTTATCAGTATTATATTTAAAGACACTGTCGCTCCAGCGCAAGATTACGTGACTAGTAAAGCTTCCCGTTGAGAGTGTGCACTCCTGTCTGTCATATTCTGTGTCCAAGCTACGCAAAAACCCACGGATCCACCGAGGATAAATGAAACCATGTTTGAATTTTGTACAAACACATGTCGAGATATTTACATGTGGGGGAAAAACAAAGTATTATTTGTGCCTTAACTTGTATAATTTAAATGATTTGCGTCTGTCGAACACATTCGGAAAGCTGTGTGATTTGATTTATCTGATGGAGACTGTGAGGTTTGACTGATCTGATGTTATTGCAATCCAAGCAGGTGCAGTGACAACTAAAGTTCGAAGGCACGAAATGCGCGTCCATCCTTACCAAAGGGTAGTGACCGCAGACAGAGGTTAGTTTAGTTCATGTGCTTCTATTCATTACCAGTAGCAACTCACTGTTGGTCCTGATCTGTTGTGAAGCATGTGCAGTTTGAGCATGTGCCATCCACAGCTTGAATTCAGTACACTGTGGTGTGTTTGTTTTAAACCTTTCGGTTCACACACACAGATACACACACACACACACACGTGGTCTTTCCTGCGCAGGTGGAGTGGTTGACTTCATTCCATTATTTTGATGACCTTATGATTTCAGCATGATGTTGATGACAAATAATGGAGCTATTCATGTGAACATGGGCCTTTTTCACCCCATTACGCTCAACATTTCTAGTTTTCTCTAGTTATGCAAACACCAAATAGGCTTTTTATATATTGACTCTTGAAACATTTGGAAGCCATTTGAATAGATCATAAATACGTCCTTTTTTTAAATGAGCTAAAGTGACTTTATAATTACATGTAATGTGGATATACAAATAGACATCACGGCGATAGCAACAATGCGTGTTAAAATCCACGTTCACTATCAACAGGTTACCGGCTTTTCAAAACAGTAGAATGCCATTAGTTGATCTTTAAAGCTGAAGTGTGTCATTTTGTCAACGTTAAAGGTGACATATCATGAAAATCTGAATTTTTCCATATTTAAGTGCTATAATCGGCTCCCTGGGGCATTTACCAACCCAGAAAACATGAAAAAGAACAACCTAGTACATTTTTTGGTAAACCTTTCTCTACAGATGAGCACAGCCTCAGAGGAGACAAAAAGAGCAGTGGATTTATTGATTCATTTACTGTATATTACACTGCTGCCACACAGATATATCTAATATAAACATGTGATTTCTTTCCCATCTGTTCACCTTCAGACACAACCGACTGTTTTTGTAACTGAAGTGTTTATAACTTAAACTATGTGTGAATTTGACACTTTAAGCGCAATAAGACATGACTGTTTTAAGACATGAGTTTAGTACTCACATACTGTGTGACAGCCGCTTTCTGTGCGTGTGCTTCGCATGTGTGCGCTCAGAAAACCCTATATCAAAAATTTTAACTGATATTGCTTTAAAAGGCATGATTTTAGCAGGATAGACATGATAATCAAAACCAAACAGACGTTATTTGTCAGAGTATCTGAGGTACAAGCTGTAAAGGCACAGCCCTATTCTAGATCAGGGGGCGGGGAGAAGCAGCTCATTTGCATTTAAAGGGACATGCACGAAAACAGCGTGTTTCTGTTTCCACTCGAAATATGCATTTTTAAAATGATATAATAAATGATCTGTGGGGTATTTTGAGCTGAAGCTTCACAGACACATTCTGGGGACGTCTGAGACTTCTATTACATATTGTAAAAAGAGGCATAATAGGTCTCCTTTAAAATA
Source organism: Cirrhinus mrigala (assembly GCA_036247105.1). Lineage (NCBI taxonomy): Eukaryota > Metazoa > Chordata > Actinopteri > Cypriniformes > Cyprinidae > Cirrhinus > Cirrhinus mrigala. The sequence continues at coordinate 6,892,008 of CM070019.1, read as the reverse complement.
TATGCAGTCACAATTATTAGTAAGCCATTTGTAGGTTGATTCCCTTGAAAAGCATAAAAGCCAAAGACGTTGACTCCCTCAAATCATTGACCGGTTTGGTTGAGCAAATATAAAAACAGACATTATTCTATGCAGTTCTGTTTGATGACACTACTGGTGTAGAAATTACACACTTTGGCTTTAAAGAAAGGAAATATTGGCTTCACTAAACTTATACATAACTGGAATGTATATGGGTTAAGAAGTATTGAAATATTAATGTAAGATCTTCTTTTGGAGATGTGATCGGCAGTTTTCAAAATTTAAATAGTATAAGTCTTGTATGAATAGTATGATTTTTTCTGTATCACCAACTGAACTGATTGAAGTGCATTTTGTGTAATGAAGTACTTAATAAAATAAAAAAATAAAAGAAATCTGAATTTTTTTAGAAAAATGGAAAAGTGTGAGACCATTAGTGAAAAGGCCATTTTTATTTAATAGAAGGACACAACTTATGTATTCAGATTAAAAATGTGAGCATCAAATCAAAACCAAACAGATGTTTGTTAGCAGAGTGTCTGAGCTATGAGCTGTAAAGGCACAGCCCTATTCTGGAAAAGGGGGCGGGGAGCAGCAGCTCATTTGCATTTAAAGAGACATGCACGGAAACTGTGTTTCTGCTTCCACTCGATTTTTATTTAATAAAAGGATACTTATGTATTCGGATTAAAAATCGGAGTATAAAGTTGACTTGAGAAATTAACACAAATATAATAATGTAATAAATATTCAGTTTGTCAGCAGTGCTCAAGCTCATTGAACATCGAAGTCTGGGTAAACCCCGATCATCAGCATGATTTTAAAATCGTCAGATGAGCATCTTAAGCTTTAGTGTTTTATGACATTTCTTTGTTTATCCAAAATTATATCCAGGTTTAAATTAGATTTTGAATTTGATTTTAATTTTGACTCCACCACGTTTAAAATGATTACAATAATCATCAATGATTACTTTAACGAGTACATTAAGATGGTAATATTTCCCTGTTCACATGCATCTAAGTGCATATAAATTCATTTGGCGCAGGTTAGACATTAGTGTGTGTGTGTGTATGTGTGTGTGTGTGCATACATGGTTACTTTTACAGATGTTTGCTTAAGCTGGCAAAATGACCGCAGATATCAAGCAGATCAGATACTGAGATTGCTTCCTCTCTTTTAATGTTTTGTTTTTCATATCCTTTTTGTGCTATACATGTTTTTATATAACGGAACTACTGCTTTGAAGAAAATCTACTTTTGAGAACCCATTTGCACAGAGCTTCAAGATTTCCATTCTGTGCGTTTGTACTGGACCACACGAATCACTTTTTTATTTCAGCTGTTTACTTATTTTATTGTTTTATTATTATTATTATTATTATTTCCATCTGTCAATATTTGCCTCATTTGATAAAGAGATTCTATGTGGCACAAGCCTTTTATTTTGCACTGAATACGTCAGAAACATTCATCTCCTCTGCTCTTCGCGAGTAGACATGTTGAAAAAGTGAAACCTACATCGAACCTCAGACCATGAAACTGAAACGAATCTGTCGAGTCTTACGGTTGACCACGGCCGAGTGGACGATAACGTCAGCGCCACTCTGTGGATGTGATCGTGTCAGAGTATAAATGCATTTAAGAGAAGAAGAAAAAAAAAGTTCCACTTGATACATTTTTTATGTTTTACTGTAAGCTTCTTTTTATTTTTTGTTGTCGAAAAGAAAATAGTATTTACTTGTGGCTTTTGAAATATATATAAAAATATATATCTAAAAAATATATAAAGCAGGAATGTATATGAATTGTCAAATTCTACTTGTATTTTGGAAGAGATAGCAATGGTATTATAGAGGGCTATTTGTAGGAAAGGAAAATATGCATCATAGCAGCTTTATAGCACCATGTTAGAAAATTTCCTATATTTTTGGATATATGTTAGGGCTTTATATATGAATGACAGGACTTTTTCAATGTTTATATGCAAAAGCATTTTATATTATGTGTCCTGTGATTTGTCAGTAGTCTGCAATGCTGAGGGTAATGGCTAAAAGTCCCACAGCTTGAATTTCCGTGGCTATTATGCTAGAAAATACCTTGTAGTGTTGCTTTGTATCATTAAGGCCAAGATTTTTATGTTGTTGTAAATAGAACAAAAAAGAATTTCAAAAGGCAATAAAAATTTTTATTGAGTAAAAAAAACACCAGCAGTTGTTCTGGCCCTAAATTATTTCTCAATGCCTTAATTCTTACTAAGAAAACATTGATCTTTCATCTCCATCATAACTGGCGGCTTAATGCTGGAACCTCGTAAGAGCTCTAGTGCTTAATAGCAGTCAGGTAACGCTGTCACCTTCACTGACTGTCCTCAGATCTCTCCTCTCATTTCATTAGCAGCTGCCTCTCTCATGGCCGGTCACACTATACTCGCTCACATTCATATACACGTGCGACCGTCAGCATATGCTTGGAGGTTCACTGTCTTTCACTGCGAACTTTAAGGTTGGTGAACTCATCTAAAGTCATAAAGCGAGAAGACGTTTGCGCAATAGAGGATCTAAACCTCAGACTGACCTCTCGGTGCAGCGCAAACAAAATAAACTTTTTCAGATTCTACAGCTGCGTGATTTGCAATGTTGTGGGAAAGTTCAACCCGATCTCACAGGAAGATTATTATTACTATTTTACGAGGTGGCTGATTTTGTATGGATCTGTACGATGTGAATCAAACCTATGATTTGTCGAAACAAAACCATGAAGCCCCACCTCTAATTCCACCGCTAAACATCTGATTATATGAAAATGTACTAGAGAGATCATACAAATTAGCCACTAATTTGCCAAAATGTTAAATAGTTACGATTGGGCAAAGATCATAAAGCAGAGATCACTAATTAGATTATGCATTCCAGATCCAAACTTTGAATTGAATTTGAATGCTTTAACTGAATCTAGAGCAGAGCATGACATCATATCCTGTGTAGTGTGACCGTACCTTCAGTCTCTCCATTCACTTGACTGCTACTAACCATTAGACACATTTGCCACAGTTGTATTCCTTTGTATTTTCGAGTGTTTTCTCTCTTGATTTCTTCCTTCTTAACATGTGACCTGTCAGGATAGGCTGTTCCTCATGCTGTGTGTAAAATCATGCTTTTACCTCATGATTTTACTATGTTACAAAGATGAAGACCAACAGTTCTTCCACGGCTCTCACATTCAGTCAACCCACAGCAAGAGTTCTTATTTTGACCTGAAACATACTCTACGCAGAAACATGAACCAAAAGCTTTTAACTAAGCATGCTTGATTTCAGAAGTTAACGCAAACTTATCTTCTATGGCTACTTTTCACCTTCAAATCTACTACTCATGACAAAACAACAGCTTAGAAGCAAATCTTATTTAAAAAAAAAAAAAAAAAAAAAAGCAGCACAGATTGCAGAAATGAGTACCCAATCTAACGGCAATTAGTACAATTAGCAAGGTGGCTAATTTTGGATTTTTGCTAAATCGTTCGTATTTTACAATTTCCCCAATTCGTATGAATTCGTACAAATTAACTACCCTTAACTCCGCTCCCAAATCTACCCGTCACCGGGGTCTAGGGGTCATTCCAAGAAATTGGTGCCTTTTCCACTTGGAAAAATTGAAAAATAAAATACGTTTAATTAATATTTTTTTAAATCTCCATGAAATGAAGACACATTAAAATGACAAGAAATTGTATTGTGTCATCTCAAGCTAATGTAATTTATTATTTTGTGACTATTTTTCTACTTCATGTTTTGGTGTTTTTGTCAACCCTGTTACTGACACAAGTATTATTAGATACTATAGTTTAACTAGAACTCATACGCCACTGAATGATATAGGCCTTAGCTCAATAATATACAGAGGGTGACCTTTAAAATGTTTGAATTTTACATAGACAATCTTTAAAAACAGAGAGGAATCCTAAATAATGTCAACCCTGTTACCCACATGTCAAAACCTGTTACTCTAAAAAGTAACAGGTTGATAGTAACAGGTTTGATGAGTTCAAACAAATGTGCTAATTGCTAGTTAATAGTGAAGTCACAAAAGCACATATTGTACACTTTTAATGGATTTTACTAGATATTGGTTATATTAAATATAAGAAATAATTGTTTAAATTTACATTTTAAAAATAGTAACAGGATTGACATTGCATGATGTCCTCCCCTCAGTCAAGCCTCAAAAATAATAATAATAATAAAAAAAAAAATAGATTATAGAGGAGTGAGAGAAACATGCTTATGTTTTAAGTGTTGCAATCCTGGTTGAGAGATGATGTAACCTCCTAGAAGTGATGTCACTTGACTGTAGGGTTTTTTAATGAGGGTAACAGGGCTGACATGAAATCAGGGGACACCAATAAAATGATTTATATTTTATAGAAAAAATCAATTTTTATGCCAAAACATTGCTTAACAATGAGACTATATTTAGAACAATGTGCAGATGTGATTTTTATATTGTTTGCCTTCATTTTTCAAATTAAAAGTCCTGCTGAAAAAGAAAACTCGTAGTAAGGGACAGACCAAAAACCTTACATTTACCAGCATAAATGCTATTTAAATAATTTAAAATAATATTTAATTGACTTTTTTATGTAATATTGATGAAAGCATACATAGTATTATTATGTTTTTAAATTGCACATTTATTGTTGTTATATTAAATCTATGTTTGATTATTTCATAGGGACACAAAAGGCACCGATTTCGTGGAATGACCCCTAGACAAATCATACAAAAAGTGAAGTTGTACGAATTCGTAAACCACCTCGTAAAACATGTACGAATTGTTCTTGAGATCACAAGATTGGAGATTAGAAATTATGTTTTCAAATTGGCTTTCTGAACACTCCCCCTGTTTTCAATTGGTCAAACAAAGCAGAAAGTCCCGCCCATTGAGTTTTAACAGACCCAATAAAGTGTGCGGTGAGTTTGGATAACTGAGAATGAATGGGGGAAAGTCACATGAGAGAGGCAATGCCTCCATCACGATATGATTGGATATGACTGGTTATATTCGGCTGTGATTGGTTCATGTGATAAATCCCACCTCTTGTGTTCGTAAGCATTCCGCTTTCGTGAATCAGTCTGAATAAACAATATAATGGCGTTAATGAGAAGACTAATTTAAAATAGTAAGTAAACAACTCACACACTTTGTTACGTCAAAATAAAACTTAAAATGGCATGAAAAATTATCTGTGGGAGTTTTTAGTGAGTAGTCAGCTTAGTGAAATTTAAAGTAAATCTCAGTGTCTGTGACCAATATTTAACGAGCTTTGATGACTGATGATCTAAAAAATTAAAAAATAGTTACAAGTTCACAAATAAAATATATTGTTTAAACTGTAACTGCCTTGAGTTATTATTCTGCAATAAAAACAAAAAAAACGTAATAACATTTCTGGTACAATGACACATTTGACTCTATCTATTGCTTGTAAAGCACTGGACTAACTTGCGTAAAATATTTTCCTGCCTTTTCTCACTGCATCATCCGATTTGACCGTTTTATGTCTTACAAAAAGCTGTGATACAAAAGCTGCGCTGTGGGGAAACGCGACTGAATCAAGGGCCTACTTGTGATCGGTTTATAAATACTTTTCATATTGTCATCCTGCTTTCACTAGCTGAAACTAATCTCCTCTATCTTTTGTTTCTTTCCTCCTTTCCTTGTTTCCCTCCCCTTTTTCTGTTCGTTTGTCTCTCTAACCCACTCAGCCACTACTGGCAACTAACCCCTGACCTTCTGACCTCTTCACCCAATGACGACCTGCCCATTACCTGCCTGCAGATCACACCTCTGCCCTAAAATGAATGAATCAAAGACAAAAAGAGTATCTAAGAGCTGTCACAGGCAGTGGATATACAGCTTCCCTAAACCTCACTCGTTGGACGCGGGCGGACGGTCCTGCCGCTGTAGATCTGCACTCTTTGTAAGCAATAAGCAATAACGATTTGCCCCGCACCCTCTAAATCAAAGCCAGACCTCCCAGTTTGCTGTGCAAAAGCCTCCAGCTCCACGACGGCACCGTTGAGGACACGGACTGCCCTTCATCGCACCCCAAGTAATCCTGCAGTTACGGTAATGAGTCTGAATGTAATGCATGGCGGTGTGGATGGGGCAACTCTCGCATCATCGCAACCCGGTGAACTACGTCAGCGGCTCGTCACGTGTCGCATTTGAGAAGCGTTTCAGTGAGTCAAAGCTGAAAATACATTAAAAAAGAAGAGCGTTTCCCTTCCGGAACAATCCGACACTTTTCAGTGAACAAGCCTCTCTGAGGATGTATAAGCCATGCTTGCCTATCTGCTGTACAAATGTATGAAATTTGTAGATAAATGTTCAAAGAGTGATGACAGAAAACATGTACAGGAGCAACACTTTTATTATCCTCCAGAGAACATCTATTTTTACAACTCGCTATTTTATATCGTCGAATATTGTGAAGAGAACGGAGAAAAAAAAAACGATACCGAACCCTTTATGAAGTGAAAACAATCCAGTTTTCTGTAATTGGATGTAGACGTGGATGACCAAAACAACCCTTTCGTTAAATCGGTAAGGGTTGATAGGGAAATATCATTCAAGTGCCTTATCATAGTTCTCATGGTTCGTGTTCAATATGAATGTCATCATCAGTGGCGAATGAGCAGACCAGGCCTGCGTTTCCCAAAACGCCATAATGGTTTCTATGACCTGCATAGGCTTACGATGGATTTGGGGAATGTAGTTCAGGTCAGTACACACAGCTTTCCCTTCAGGAACCACATAAGTGACGTATCACCAGCTTAAACCTGCCTTCCTGTTTCGGCTGCAACCGCTCAACCATCCCAGTATTACACTGCGATCAAATTCAAAGCCTTTCACATTACATGATTACTGTCAAAACGACTCGGGGAGTCAAAATCGATTTGTTGCCTTCAGTCTTGACTTCAGAATTGTGGGTATTTTGCTCAAAGTATTTGAATTAATTTGCACTTTATGTTGACGTTTAGTGCATTGTAAGATCAGTATGGTAAGATATGGGGTCAATTCAAAGCCAAAAAAAAACTTTTTTGATCAGTATTTTTGTCTTGTTTTACAGTCAAAATATATAAAAATGACCTAAATATGAATAAGAGAATATATTCAGCTTACACAACAGTTGGTCAAAAGTTTAAGACTGTTTTAATGTTTTTGAAAGAAGTCTCTTCTGCTTAGCAAGACTGTGTATTTGTGTGTTTAAAACAATACTGTGAACTATTGTAACATTTTAAAATAACTGTTGTTAGTTTTAATTATTGCTGTCGAACGATTCATCGCGATTAACCGCATCCAAAATAAAAGTTTTTTTGTTTACATAATATATGTGTGTATACTTTGTATATTTATTACGTATATATAAATACACACACATACAGTATATATTTTGAAAATATTTATAATTTATATATAAATATTTTAATATATAAACATAACATTTTTCTTAATATATACATGCATGTGTGTGTGTTTATATATACATAAATACACAGTACACACACACACACATACAGTATTATGTAAACAAACTTTAATTTCGGATGCGATTAATTGGGTTTTAATATCTTTTTTAAAGTAATGTATTCAAAGATGAATTTTTCAGCATCATTACTCTAGTCTTCGGTGTCACATGATCCTTCAAAAATCATTCTAATATGCTGATTTGCTACTTAATGTTTTATTTTTTTTCATTATTAAAGCTGCATTTTTGGTTAAAAAGGATCTGAAATCAATATTTGAATAAGTACATAACCAGCCAGTGTTCAAAACTATCACATTACTTTAGCTGGACTCACAACGGTTAATTCTTCTAAGTTTTCTAATTTGAGTGGTATACCCGTAGGTTTCACGCAGGAAATTCGAGCATGCTGTGGCGTCATTAGGTCACTTCTGTAAACATAAAAAAGGCCTCCCGGCTAGTAGGTTATATTGCAACATTACATCACATATGAGATGCTGGATCATTTACAGCCTTTTCTCACAGCAGCTGGAATAATTTATCAATTTGATGGTGGACTGTAATCCAGAAAGGATTATGTGTTTATGAAACACATGTGACTGAAATGAAATTACATTCCAGTTTTAAATGTGCATCTGATTATCAGGCATCAGATAGCCTACCTGGGATTACACAAGATTTGTATTTGAAAGAGAACCAGTTCTAAGGAAGAATAAATAGTTTTTTTGGGTTTTTACATGAAATTCGAATGGTTTAGAGATTAGACTCTACAGAAACTGAAATCTAGGCTACATGCTAATACACACTATATACACATAGTCACGCAATGCTGAGGTTATTAACATTAACAATTTGAGAGCAAAGTGTAACAGTAATAACAGTTTGCAGGGTTTGATGTGATATGAGCTAAGCGATCATTAGATTTAATCACCACTGGTAGCGCGATTTATTGTAATGTTTTGTTTTGTTTTTTTTTCTCCTCAGTTGGTCAGAACAATAGTGTCAGACTTGTTACTTACATGTCCAGATGACAATATCCAGTGAAAATTCTTATTTGGGTGATATATTCCAAGACGTACTAGGCTAGAATCTGTGATTCCTAAGTACAGGATCCAAACCAGTGGCTATGCCGGTGCACAACCCACGCAGGGAAGATGATTCCACGAATAACTGCAATTGCAGGTTTTCAAACAGAGATGGCGACAAAGAGGCGAAACTTACGTGCTGCAGCTTTAACAATGTCGAAAACGTTGTGCTGCTTAATATTTTAAACACTAAACACGCATTCAAATGTTTGGAGAAGGTCTTTTAAAATACTAAAGATTTCTATGTCAAATAAATTAGAACGTTCTATTCATCAAAGAATCCTGAAGAAAAATTAGAATATTAGAATGATTTCTGAAGGATCATGTGACACTGAAGATTGGAGTAATGATGCTAAAAATTCAGCGTTACCATCACATTTTAAAGTCCATTAAAATAAAATAAAATTTAAGTAATATAAAATAAAATAAAATAAACACTTGTTTTAATCATTATTATCATATATAATTATTATGACTGATAGTGTATGTACTGTAAATCAGTGGTTCTCAAACTTTTTATACCAAGTACCACCTCAGAAAATCTGTCTGACTCTGAAAAATGACCAACATTAAAATACAGTAGCATAGTAGGCCTAACTATTCAGCTACAGCTCTACACAGTTAAAAAAAACGAGGCAGTTTTATTCCTAATAAGAATTTTTTTTTTTTTTTTTTTTTTTTTTTTTTGTCAGCCACTTTAACATTGTAAATACATAGTTTGAACATTAACACTGCACTGTGCTTACAAACAAGTAAATTTAAAAAAACTAACATGATGATTAAATTAAATGTGTTGTACCTAAAAGTTAAATAAAACTGTACTGTGCTTAAATATTAAAGAAAGAAAGAAAGAAAGAAGATTTGACTAAAAAATTGCATTAAAATGTATTCCCCCGGTTTCACAGAGGCTTAACAAGACTTAAGCCTAGTTCCAGACTAAAATACAAATTTAAAGAAACTTGCACTGATTGATATTTAAATACTGTAGGTCAGTGGCCTTGTTTCGTCTCGAGATGTACACCAGTAATGTCTTTTATAAGGCATGCTTATAAAAATTACTTTATTGTCCTAATTGAACTATGGTCTAATCCTGGCTTAATCCTAGCCCCATCTGTGAAACCAGCCCATTGTGTTTTAACATTAATTTATATTTAATTTAGTGATTCCTCTGCGTACCACTGGAGGGAGCCTAAGTACCTCTAGTGGTACTCGTACCACACTTTGAGAACCACTGCTGTAAATAACAAACCTGGTTTTGAGAAAATATATCCTGAATTAAGTTTATTTTTCTTGTTTATATAATATAATAAAAAAATAATAATAATATTATTACATAAATAAAAATTGCCAGTGGGATGAAAACAATACAGACGTTTTAAAACATGATTTTGCTTCTCAGCTCAAATATGTTTTTGAAAACAAAACAAATGCTGATTAAAACCGATATTTAATGGATTTGAAACAGTATGTAGGTGGTGATGGTGGATAAACTGTGTGTACTGCCTGCGCTGGCCTGCACCGTATCATTGTAATGTGCGTCCCCCTCCGAACTCTTTCTTTACTATGCAACGGAATGGCCTCTGACGTCTTGAGGGGAGTCTCTGTGACATCAACCATGTCTTCCTGTTGTGTCTGCATTTCCTCTCATTTCCATTTATGATTCTGCAGTGCCATCACAGTTACGATTATCAAAGAAGGTACTAATATCAAGGTGCGATGTGTTTGAAAATGCTTTGAAATATGAAATGCGAATTATCTAGATATTAAAAGCAGTTTTTTGTTGGTAAGTAAGAATACAGAAATTTGATTATTTTAAAAAATAAACATGAGAGGTGAGTACAATAAATGATAAAGCATGATGTCTCACACTCAATAGAAATATATTGAAAATAAATATATAAAAATATATTAGTCTGATTTGTTCTGGTTTTGCAAATGAGTTTTAAAGGTTTAAAGTTGAAGTGTGTAATTTCTAACACCAAAAAGCAAAGTGAAAAATGTCTAGCATGTCTCCTAAACTCCTTCCCCACCTCCCATTGGTCAGGTCCAACAATTCCCGCCCCCTGCCTCACACCATTGGTTAAGCAAAATGACAACATATTGAGTCTACAGAAGTCAGTAGCTGTTTAAACTGGGATAAAAAAAAAAAAAAGATTTTAACATCATAGAATTATGATGTAAAATTACACACTTCAGCTTTACGAATTAAGTTTGATCATGTGAATGTCTTTTCTCATACATGTGGATATGTGTGTACGACATGCCGTCTTTCAGCCCAAACGTGTGTGTTCCCTGCCCAAGTATTGCCTATGAGAAGACATGTCTGTTTAAACAGCCATTGTTACAAGTTTCTAATGTATTTTTCTATCTTATTTTATATGTATGTAATAAACAACATTAAATGCCTTGTCTCTGTATCCTGAATAGATGAAAAGAGGTCTTTCTCTGACAGTTTCATATGAGCAATTGCGCTTTCCGCTCATTAGAAGCCAATAGCACATCAGGGTGTTTTATCATAAGAAAGTGATATTGCATATCATTATCCAGCAGTGATTTATTATCATATTTATTTGCTGATGTGACTAAACAAGGTCCTTGGTGGAGTTTCTGTGGCTGGAGACTGGGGTGCTGTGCATCTGTGCCAAGAAAGCACTTTCACAATTGGTGGAGCTCTATTTCATCTTGGCCTTAATAAGTCATGCGCAAGCTGCCTTTGTCATTAGCTTCAGAGCTACATAATGCAGGGGATATTTAACGCTCTTCCCTAATAGACAATCAATCAGTGAAGTGTACTCAGAGGAAGAGATGTTTCTCTTTGCTCATGACCTTGACTAGGAAAATCAATACGGCATCAATAGCACCTCGACAGAATACACTACCACATTCTTGGGTCTTGCCATGGTCACTATTGCCAGATGAGCACTTTTACTGATTAAACTTGCTGGAACTGTAACACATGGCTATAGAAATCCCATTATGCTAATATGTTTTAGTACATTTCATTCCATTTCTAAACTGTAATTGGATTAGAGTCGTTAAAAAAATAGCAAGTCATTAGAGCAAAATCCTCCAGTGATGCGACTGGCCAATCAGAATCTAGTGTTCCAGAAAGTGGAAGAACTGTTCCTTGTGATTATTGCTGAAAATAAAAATAACTATTTAATGTTTACTGGTGTCTTTTATCATATTGTTGTTGCAAACACTTTCTAATAAGGCAGTTGAGGTTGTGATACCTCAAGGCTGTTATCTATCTATCTATCTATCCAACAAAACTTGATGCAGAATTTTTTCTTAATCTAAAAAAAAAAAAAGAAGAAAAGAAAAGAAATTAATATAATGATTTTTGAACTTTAGAAAGCAGCACATTTGGTTAATGCAGTGAAATAAAATAAAATTAAAAAGTACTAAAATTAAAAAACTGAAATAAAAAAAAATAGGCTAAATAAAAATAAAAAAAGAAATAAAAAAAGAAATACCATCAATTAATCCATCCATAAAACAAAACTTGATGCAGATTTTATTTTCCTTATTGACAATAAAAGGCAATAAGCTAACATAATCACAATTATTATATAATGATTTCTAAACTTTAGAAAGCAGCACATTTGGTTAATGCAAAAGCTCTGATAGGCCAAAAAATAAATAAAATAAAATTTAATAAAAAAAAAAAAAATAAAATAAAATAAAATAAAAAATAAATAATTATGCTGAAATTAAATATTAGATTTAAAAAAATGTAAACAAACCTAAAATGAATTGCTAAATGCATACATGTAAATGGGGGGGGGACTTTGCAACTAACTGTAATTTAAAAAGTACTCAAATTGAAAGCACTAAAACTGAAAAAAGGCTCATTTAAAAAAAAAAAAAAAATTAAGAACAATTACTAAATTACTAATTACTAACTTAATTACTAAAACTATCTATCTATCCTCTATCCATCCATCCAACAAAACATGATGCAGAAAAAAAAAAAAAAATTGTATAATAAAAGTCATTAAGCTAAAATAATCACAATTAATATAATGATTTCTGAACTTTAAAAAGCAGCACATTTGGTTAATGCAAAAACTCTGATATGCCAAAATAAAATAAAATAAAATAAAATAAAATAAAATAAAATAAAATAAAATAACGAAGCTGAAATAAATTAAATATAAATATTAGATAAGAATAAAAACCCTACAATTCTGTTCCTCATTTTAAAGTCACTTTGGATAAAATCGTCTGCTAAATGCATACATGTAAATGCTTTGCAACTTTGAAGCTAAATAAAAATCTATCTATCTATCTATCTATCTATCTGTCTGTCTGTCTGTCTGTCTGTCTGTCTGTCTGTCTGTCTATCTGTCTGTCTGTCTGTCTATCTATCTATATATCTATCAAAACTAGATGCTAATTTTTTTGTCTGAAAAAAAGAATAGTCAATAAGTTAATGAACTGAAATAATCACAATTAATATGAATTCTGAACAGTCATTAGAAAGAAGCACATTTGGTTAATGCAAAAACCGTTGACAGTCATAAATGAATGAATGAATGAATGAATGAATGCATGAATGAATGAATGAATGAATGAATGACTTTTAACAAATGGCCCAGTGACTTTATCTGAATCTCTCTTTCATAACTTTTAAAGCAGAATACAAAAACTTTCAGACCAGCTTGTCAAAAACTCTCCTGCTGGACAACGACACGCAAGTTTCCACTCCATCATAAGTTTCTGTCATGCTGTCTAAAACAAGCAAGTTCACAAGTAAACACCCCCACTCGTTCGTCTCCTTCACCCTTGTCTTTTGCCTTCATTCTCTTCCTCCCCATCTTCTCAGAGCAATCCAGGGCCGTGTCTATCACTGGGCTCAAATTGCCTGGGCCTCTGCGGCCCTCTGCTCTGAGCTGATAAGACATGCCAGGGGCCCCGCCGGCTGTTTGCTCATAGAAATCGCATCTCGAGTCGCCGTCGGGTTTAGAGCCATGAAAGTGTTTGTTTGTTGCGAGGAGAGAAAGAGGCTCTGCTCGCGGATCTCACGATTGGGCCGCGGGACAGCCGCTCTCTCCCCGACTCCAGCTTTTCCCACTCTTTTCTTCGCTCCCGTTTCCCCTCTCTGGTTTCTCACTCAGCTTGAAGGCAGAGGGGGTGTCAATTATCCCGTGGTTGGAGGAGAGGATATGCAGCGTAGACGGCACTGCATCCCACGGTGCTGAGACGGGAGGATGAGGAGTAAAACGAGCTACTTCATCTGGTAATTAAAACAGCCGTGCTGCATTGAAGGGAGCCGGTGGAGGGGGGCGATTTTTCATCGCCACACCGCGGTGTACAACATAAACCCACCAACTGATAATTAAAACACTGCTGCTCTCATTATTAGTTTACAAAAGAAGCTGTTAAGACCATAAAAACATTTGATTCATGAGACATGTCAAAACTTCCCACAACTGCCATTTTTTTTTAAATAACAGCATTTCCATTATGATGCATATTAACCAGAGACAATCACTTTAAATAAAATATGTCCTTGCTTTTTGTGAGCACCATCAAATATTTAAGAAAGCATTTAGAGAATTAAGTCACTCCTCATTATGATGCTCCTTTTTCATATTTCAAAAGTGATTTTTGTATAATATATACTACTGTTATACTTTAATGTACACAAAGGCTGCATTTATCGGAAATACAGTAAAAACAGTAATGTTGTGAAATAAGAAATAAGAAATAAAGAAATGTATTCTTGTATGTGAATGACTTGTGGGTTAAAATCATTTCTTTTTACTGCTGTCTGTGTAATTATTACATAGGAAATGTCAATATTCCTATCTTTGTTCAGAATTATATTTAGTATGCAAGCAAACAGAAAGCTATCATTTAGCAGAAGCTTTTATTGGTAGCAATCTATAGTACAATTACAGTGAGAGTCCCACTGGAACAAGCTGAGGTTAAGTTCACACATCATTTAAATGATTATAAACGTTTGTCTTCATTGACAAAACAAGTCATATTTAAACAGCATGCATTATGTGAATATGCAAAGAAAATCTGCATCCATGTATGCATTCTGGTGGAGGGGTCAACCATGAATTTTAGGATTAATATTCTTAATAAACAATTCTTAAACTTGAAAAAATGGAGAAAAAAAAAAAAAAAAAAAATATATATATATATATATATATATATATATATATATATATATATATATATATATATATATATATATATATATATATATATATATATATATATATATATATATATTTACACATATAATAAAGTTGTAATTTTGGTTTTAGTAATTTCAGTAACTTCAGCTTATTATATTTCAATTCGTTTTTAAAGTGGCTTTTTTATCATTTTATTTTATTTTATTTTACTATTTTAATTTTATTTCAGATTTATTTAGATTAACAGAAACAATTCTTAAATGTAGTAAAATGTATTAAAGACCACATGGAATTGCAAAGATCTGTGTAGTTCAGGATCATTACTCATCAATATTTGCTTTGTCAACATATAGAGAATGGCTATTTTAATATTTTAATATCATATCAATGATATCATTTAATATCATATCAATGCAAATAAATGCAATAATATACCCCTAAATATTTTTTTTAATTAATTTACACACACACATACACTTATTTGTATTTTGTATTTTGTATTTGTATATATATATATATATATATACCTCAGCTTTGACAATTATTTTCCAAGGTGGCATTTATTTATTTATTTATTTATTTATGTTAGTTTGTTTTTTCGTTTACTATTTACATTTTATTTCAGATTTATTTTGATAAACAGTCTTTGTTAAAGACCCCATGGAATTGCAAATATCTGTGTAGTTCGGGATCATCAATCATCGATATTCAGTTCGTGAATATATAGAGAATGTCTCTTTTAATATTTTCATATATTGTGGTATATTTTAAATGCACATAGATGCATCTAAATGCAATAATATACCCCTCTGATTTAGTTTAACAGAGCTGAAAGAACTGCACTCCTGTTGATAGTTTTAATCAAAGCCTTTTCTTGAACTACTTAATACATGCCTATATAAAAACATCCATGTTCATTCAAGCACAAAACTTGATCAATTTGTCAAAAATGACAGAAACCTGAAAAAAGTAATCAAAAATAACAAACTTTAATTTATAAATATCATATTGGTAACACTTCATTAGTTAACAACAGTAGTTAACATGAACTAAAAATGAACTATACTTCTATAGCATTTTTTAATCTTAGTTAATGTCAATCTCAACATTTACTAATGCATTATTCAAATCACAAATCACAATGAAGGACTGTATTTTTAACTAACATTAACAAAGAGTGTAATAAATGTATTCTTCATTGTTCATGTTAGTTAATACATTAACTAATGTTAACACATGACACCTTATTGTAAAGTGTAACTATTATATTAATAGAAAAAACAGAGATATGAGATGTACAAAGGCTGCAAAAGACCTCAACCATAATCATAACCAATGCTTAAACGTGATCTGCACTTGACTGCAAATTAGACACAGAATTTGAGTGAATTAGAGCAAAAGACGGAGGGAGCAAGAAAGAGCGGGTCCCTGTGCTGCCTGCATTAGCATGTGAGGGTGGTATCACATTCCCACTGAATCGGCAAAGCTCATTCCCTACACTTAGGAGCCAGGACGCCCCCCTAATGTGCAGTGTAACACAACGCAATGAGCCCGGGAGAAGGTGATGTGGTGGGGGCTAATGAGAGGCTAATTGTGCCAGTGAGAGCCGAAAGAGCGTTGCGATAGGCCAGAGGAGGGAAAGCCGAGCTGTCCTGGGTGGGAGGAAGAGCCCTGGGGGGGTGTTTAACAGGAGCAGGAAGGATCGTCTTAGCTGAGCCGAGAGCACCGCTGACCTTCATGTCCGAGCAGGCGCTCCGGCTCAGCTTTCTGGTGACAGCGAGGCGTGCTTCACTGCGGAACGGGACATGCAGTCAGACCCTGCTGACTCCAGCCGGTCGAAATACTTACTCACAGGAAAAGGTATCGGAACTGAGGATGAACATGGACAAAGTACATGTGTGCCATTGCATCATATTATATTAAAGAAAGCCAAGTAGAACACGTTTCATGTACAACAATGACAAAAAATGTAATTGACCAACGTGATTCTCTACAGGGGTGGCACTGGCACCCCCTGAAATCTGGCTGGCCACCCCAGGTGCCTGTTATATATTGTGTTTTGTT
The DNA here is from genome assembly GCA_036247105.1 of Cirrhinus mrigala. NCBI lineage: Eukaryota > Metazoa > Chordata > Actinopteri > Cypriniformes > Cyprinidae > Cirrhinus > Cirrhinus mrigala. The sequence continues at coordinate 6,875,156 of CM070019.1, read as the reverse complement.
GACAAATGGTTAGATTTAGGGTCAGGGATTGGGTTAAATGTGTAAATAGTGCAATAATCTGCAATAAAGTGCTTTTCTCACTAAATGGAAGCATGCTGATTGTAGTCAGCCTTCTCTGTTTATTTATTTATTTCATTACATAATACTTATTTGAGTTAAGTGCTTATTGTAAATATGCATTTATTCAGTTATTTTATTTATTTGTATTTTGTTGTTTTTGTAGTTATACAATAAAAGCGTATTAACCAGACTGGTTCCAGAAATTAGTCACTGAAGGTGCTTCTGAAATTAGTGGTCATTTACGTCCATTGCTATAGTTATCACTGTCAGTCACTGCTATTTCGAGAGTGAATCCCGCATAAATATGCAGATGTCATTCCCGAAAATTAAAGTTCTACATTTTTAATTGATTATTGCATAGAAAGCTCGGAAAGCTCACTCCCATTAAAATCACTAACAAGCTGTCACTCTTTGTTCATCACGATCTCACAAAGTTCTGTTATGACCAATGAATCTCTACACTGCGCCATCAATGTTATAATGAAAGGATATAAGAACAAAGAACAAAAACTGGTGTGGATCGCAGCTGCTAGGTATGAGACAAAACCAGCATGTACATTCATGAGGATGATGAAAGTGTTTTCACTTGAGTAAAGCCTTGAAGTCCCTTTAAAGTGTTTTTCTTCATTGAATATGTACAACTTCTCATGTGGTAACATATAATTTGATTTTATTTAACCAAAAAATATAAAAATATTAACGTAATCAACTGGGTAACAGTGATGAAATGAAATTTAATGGCTGAAACAGGTATAAATAACTCACTAAGAACCCCGCCATCCCCCGCTCATTTTGTGGCCACCCTCTGTTGAGGCTGTGCCCCAGCCTGGCCCCCCCATTTAAAATGCTCTAGACACGCCTTCTAGGACAGCTGTGTGAACTTGAGGAGAACTGACTGACATATATCCACTAAATATCACTAAAACACCAGCTGATTTACCATTGAAAAATATTTAACGTTTCTAAACCTGTGTAACGGTATTTTAAAACTTTGTCGCATGATAAACCCATGAGAAAAAGAAGTGCACTTCAGCATGTACTTATTGGGTAGGCTACTTATTACAGAATATATAATATAGACCAGCTTTAAAAGAACATCAGTGTGAGCTGAATGCTCATGTTATTTGCAATTAAATGAAAATGTATTATAGTTTAAATTCACACTTAATGTAATTAGCAGATCTTTAGAGTGCATTTAGACCCACTTACAGGCCTTACTTACTTCTTTATATTTAATTTCATAATTACTGCTATTGTCTTTGAAATATGATTAATTTTCAAATGACAAGAACATTATACAGCTGAAGTAATGCATGAGGTTTAATAAAAGAATTCAAGTGCATTTTATTCAGTTTTAAAATGTGCAAACCAGTATTGTTATATGAAACATGCAACAGTAACATATGCATATTAATGTATATAATACCAAAAACAACACTTAACCCAAACTACAATATACAGAATTACCAAGAATCTAACTAACGTTCAAAAGTTTGGAATCTGTACGATTTTTAATGTTTTTAAAAAGAGGTCTCTTATGATCATCAAAGTTCCATTTATTTGATCAAAAATACAGAAAAAAAAAAATAATATTACGAAATATAATTGCAATTTAAAATATCAGTTTTCTATTTTAATATACTTTAAAATATTATTTATTTCTGTGATGCAAAACTCATGCAAAACTTTCATCAGCCATTTCTCTTCAGTGTCACATGATCCTTCAGAAATCATTCTAATATTCTGATTTATGATCATCAATGTTGGAAACAGTTGTGTTGCTTATCTTTTTTTTTTTTTTGGAACCTGTGAAACTTTTTTCAGGATTCTTTGATGAATAAAAAGTTAAAAAGAACATCATTATTCAAAATAGAAACCATTTCTAACAATATAACACCTTACTATCACTTTTTATCAATTTAACACATCCTTGCTGAATAAAAGTATAAATTTCTTTCAAAGAAAGAAGAAAATGTACAAAAATTGTTACAAAAGATTTTTTAAGGTTTTATTCACCAAAGAATCCTAAAAAAAAAAAAAAGTATCACAGTTTCCAAATAAATAAATAAATAAGCAGCACAACTGTTTCCAGCACTGATAATAAATCAGCATATTTGAATGATTTCTGAAGGATCATGTGGCACTGAAGACTGGAGTTATTATGCTGAAAATTCAGCTTTTCATCACAGGAATAAATTCTATTTAAAGCGTATTAAAATAGAAAACCTCTATTTTAAATTGCAATAATATTTTAATATTTTGATAAATTTGATAAATCTATGCAAAAAAAAAAACAATGGTTTTAAAAGTGCACCAAAATCCTCTCAAGTGATTTTATAAAATGATAAGCTTCACATGACTGCTTTTTTTAAAACCTTCAAAAATTGGCCCATTCACTTCCATTAGTGCGTTGTTTTTGATATACATAAAGAAAGGCACAAATAGAAATGTGTTTGTCACCATTATGCCAGAAATGCTGTAGACTGAGATTACTGAACCTATAATATCACTTTAAATCCGTTTCCTTGTGTTATTATGTATGAGTCATCAGTAACAAGTCATTCCAAATAATAGTACAAATAAATAAATAAATAAATAAATAAATCACTCCTCTCACCACCCAAATCCATCCTGGAATGTAACAACTTTTTTTTTTAAACAACAAATTCCCAGTCGATAAAATCAAACCACATCCCACATTTTTACCCCAGTGAATAAGCTTAATATTAACTTAACTTAAATATGTCCAATTACAGAAACGAAATTGGTTGCAAACTGTTTGACATTGACATTAGTACACTTAAGGCCAGTACATGCCCTCAGTTTTTGGTTATATTTCACAATAAATAAATTACGCCGTTTTTCCATTGCCCTCACAGGCGCTTCGCATTGTTTTCACCTGATGTTCCTATAATGAATATTTCGTAAACAGTCAACACTATAATGAGCAATGTTATCGTGAAACAGCGGTGGGGCTACAGCAAAGTTTTGCACGTTCCGCTGCAGTATTTGTTGGCTCTCGTTTCAGTTGCGGGCCTGAGGCGAGGTTTGTGCATTATAAACATCACCAAATGAACAGCAGCTCCGCTCTTTTGTAAGAGTGGAGTAATTAGCTTCTGCTTATCTGCTTATTCTGCCCTTTGGCACTAGTTGAATTTCACCCCCATTAAACCGCAGCCTTATCAGCAGCTGACATAGTGTAATACTCATTTCTGACGAGTTTTGAAACATACATCGGTGTAATGTTTCTGCACTCTCTCCAGTCGACAAGACCCCATGATGTGGAGAGGCCAGAGGGAGGGATTAGAGAAGAGAAATAAATAAATAAATAAAAATCAACAACAAATAAAAAAGCTTCTTTTTTGCGTTTTGAAATCAAAGAGCTTTCGTTCTCCATAAAGCCGCGGGAAGATGAATCCACAGACGATTGCCATTCAATGGCACGCATTATAGATTTCATTCTAGATGTTATAATAATTCCCTATTTGCCCGAAGTCACTGTCAAGCAATAATGAGAGACGTTTGAGTGGATGTCACCCTTGCTTTCGGTTCTCAGAAGATAACATAGAGGCTTTCTGAATCGCATGTAATTGTGATTAAATCAGGGATCGTGTGAAAGGAATTTCGAGTCGGGACGCATCCTCATTCAGTTCCGATTTATGCAACCAGCTCCCACTACAAATCACTTCCACTGTATGCTGCAGAGACACGGCTAAAATACTTCACCGCTAAATCACTCAGTGGGTGTAGGACTGCAGCAGGGACCTGAAAATGAAGACATTTATTCCCTCGCTCTTTTCCCGGGAAAGAATGTTTCCGAGTATGTTTATTTCATATGCTAATTCTTCCTGAGAGAACACAGTGAATGAGTCGGGTCCTAAACGCTTATTTTCACCATTTAGCGTCCAACAGAAAAGCCCCATGGTGACACGGAAAGTTAGCCTGAAGTGACCCAGGCAGGTAGCCAAACGAGCGAGAGAAGAGTCTTTACAAAGCATCGTGAGAACTTCTCAGAGCTCACAAAGGTTTTTACCCCCTCAAAGACTTAAGCACGTTTCCACTCATTGGCGACCAGTTTGTTTCAAAGAAAGAGATTTTTGCAAAACTGATTCACTCCAATCCCTGCTAATGGGCGAATCTCACGAAAACACGTCTGGGCCACATTTTACCCAAAATCCAAAAGAAAACAATCAAAATGCATTTTGCATAAATAAAGTGAAACATACCATTAAGACTTTTTGCATTATGACATTTTTTGTGCCATTAAGCTCCGCCCCAAACTGATCATTGGTCCCGCCCATTTGTAGAACTGTAGTCTACTTTCTGTTCTGCCTTTTTACTCTTTACTGAATGTCAATACAGTTATACTTTGCACTACCAATAACATTATGAAAAATAATTTCTTAAAGGAAAAGTTCACTTCCAGAACAAAAATTTACACATAATTTACGCACCCCCTTTGTCATCCAAGATGTTCATGTCTTTATTACTTCAGTCGTAAAGAAATTATGTTTTTTGAGGAAAACATTTCAGCATTTCTCTCCATATAGTGGACTTCTATGGTGCCTCTGAGTTTGAACTTCCAAAGTGCAGTTTAAATGCAGCTTCAAAGGTCTCTAAACAATCCCAGCCAAGGAATAAGTGTCTTATCTAGTAAAACAAATGGTTATTTTCTAAAACAATTGACTACTTATATACTTTTTAACCTCAAATGCCCGTCTTCTCTAGCTCTGTATGAACTCTGTGTATTCCGGGTCAAGATAGTTTTAGGGCATGTCGAAAAACTCCCATCTCATTTTCTCCTCCAACTTCAAAATTGACCTACATAGCAGAAGTACCGACCCAGTGTTTACAAAGTGAACATGCAAAGAAGATCAAACGCCCTTTACAAAAGAAGGTAGGAAGATTTTGAAGTTGCAGAAGAAAATGAGATGGGAGTTTTTCCACATACCCTTACTGTCATGAACCGGAATACAAAGAGTTCACACAGAGCTAGACAAGATGTACATTTGAGGTTAAAAAGTATAGAAATTGTAATTTTTGCTAGAAAATAACCGATTTCTTCGCTAGATAAGACCTTTCGAAGCCCTTTGGAGCTGCATTTAAACTGCATTTTGGAAGTTCAAACTCGCGGGCACCATAGAAGTCCACTATATAGAGAGAAATCCTGAAATATTTTCTACAAAAAAACATTATTTCTTTACAACTGAAGAGAGAAAGACATGAACATCTTGGATGACAAAGGGGTGAGTAAATTATCTGTAAATTTTTGTTTTGGAAGTGGACTTCTCCTTTAAATTATGCAGTTACTTGATTAAAAACTCTACAGCATACTTATAGCACAATAAACTGCCTAACTAATGCCTTTACTGTGACATGAATCAATATGAAAATGAATTAACATTATTAAAATTGATTTATATTTAAGCAGATGTAAATTTGTATTCATTTTGTGAGGGGTAACACACTACAAGTAATGCGGATTGCATAATCAGATTACGTTTTTCAACAACTAGTAAAGTAACACATAACTCTTTAATTAACAAGAAAATATCTGAATTACTTTTTTAAATAAGTAATGCCAGTTACTTTGTTTTCCCATTTATTGACTGACAGCTCTCCTGTCCCCATGTATTTCACAAAATTAATAAAAACAGTGAAAGGCAAACTCAGAATATTATGGAAACTATTAAATATGTAAATACAAAAACTGTTTAAGTACTTAGTCTCATTTTATTAAGCAGTGTTGCTGACCTTCAATGATCTAATTCATCCAGAGAAATAAGCAATTCTGTTGTGAAAGGGCTTTTTCATTTGTCAAAAAATATAACTTTTTATATTAAAAACAATCAAGCAAGCAAAGTCCAGATTTAAAAGGTAACGCATAAGTAACTTAACTTAACTTAGTAATGCAATTAGTTACATTTTTAGAGGTCACACAATATTATAACGTATTACTTTTAAAAGTAACTTTTTTTGTATTGGTTATCCACAGTATTCCAAATATTTCCTACTTCAATGTGAAAGTAGCCTACATAACAAAACTTTATTTTTACAAGGAGGTATAACATTGAGTTGATCTCATTTTAGGGCCCGAGCATTTTAGGGCCTGATGGTGCAAGGACCCTATTGAAATTGCTCAGTTCTTATACATTTACTAAATTCAACAGACACATGTAACACATCAATACCTACAAAAAAGTCCCCCAGTATGAAGTCTGAAACCCAACAGGAAGTTATGAATTTTCTCAGTTTTTGCCATTTCAGGCGTTGTATTTAAACAAACTCCTCCTAGAGATTTAAACAGATCAACACCAGATTTGGTCAGTGTAATCTAAAGCACTTTGTGACGTTAAATTCTGAAGATCTAGAGTTTTATTTCGAGATATTTTGGATTAAAACCGAGAGGCTTGTGACTGTCCAATTGACTGCCAGGTAAAAAAAGACATCGTCAAAATAGTCCATCTACTATCAGTGGTTCACTCTGAATTTTATGAAGCGACGAAAATACTTTTTGTACTTGAAGAAAAAAAATAACGATTTTATTCAACAATTCGTCTCTTCCGCATCACCGGAACAGCATTTTGGTGAATATACACTGGACGCAAACTGCGTGCGCTGTTCTGTGTCAGCCGCACTACAAGGATACGTCTTCCACGCTTATTTACGCTTTGATTCAAATGAAAACAGCATATCCGTGTGGTGCGGATGACAGAATAGCGTACGCAGTTTGCGTCCAGCAGATATTCTCCAAAATGGCACTATGGTGATGCAGATGAGACAAATTGTTGAATAAAGTCTTTATTTTTATTTTCTTTGAGTACAAAAAGTATTCTCGTTGCTTCATAAAATTCAAACTGAACCACTGATGGCAGATGGACTATTTTGACGATGTCTTTCATACCTTTCTGGGTCTTGACAATGGTATTTACCTGGCAGTCACAAGCCTCCCGGTTTTCATCCAAAATATCTTAAATTGTGTTCCGAAGACGAACTAAGCTGTTATTGGTTTGGAACGACATGGGGGTAAGTGATTAATAACAAAATTTTAATTTTGGGGTGGAGTAACCCTTTAAAGGGTGTGTCTCTGATGGCCTGAAAAACTTAGATGTTTCGCCATGAAAATGGAAGTTGTTATAATTCAGGCATACAATGTCCAATCTGCACCAAAATTCACATGTTTGATAAGAGTCAATATTTTGTTATAATCATAGTGCCACCTGCTGGCAACAAGAAATGACCTGTTTTACACTAACTTAAACATGCTATGCTCAATCTGCACTAGACTTCACACATTTGGTAAGAGTCCTGGCCTGAACACATCTAAAGGCCAATATTCAGTTATAATCATAGCGCCACCTGTTGGCAACAGGATACGTCATGTTTTACAATAAATCAAACATACTGTTCAGTCTGCACCAAACTTCAATGTTTGATCAAAGTCCTGGCTTGAAGACATCTACGGCCAATATCCAGTTATAGTCATAGCGCCACCAGCTGACAGCAGGAAGTTTGGCACATATAAATGACTTTGACATATTCCTCCTATATTTACCACATTAAATGCATATTGCTCACCATTCGCTGTTTTCCTAAAGCCTCCAGGTGGCAGTGAGCCCAGGTGCAAGGGCCCTTTCAATGCTGCTTACAGCTTTAATTGTATTTTTTTTTTTACTGTACAAAAGAACCTGTGATAAATATCAGCTTAGATAGAAGGAACTTCAAATATTTTCATGACAAACCCTTACGAAAAAGAAGTTTATTCAAGTGTGCTATTAGTAAACTTCTTTTAAACTAAAAATAGGAAAGTATACTTTCAGTCTTCTTTTTATGTACTTCTCAAAAAATGAATTTTAAGTATAGTTGACATACTTAGAAAAGGTCTAAATATATTTGAGCAATATTGTTTCCATAGTTATATGGTAGGGGGCGCTATTACACATCTTTTGTACAGAATTTGCAAAACACAAGCGAAGAAACCGAAACAACAGATGCTTCCACACGTTTTTACCATGATCATCAGTCATAAAACAGCATGAAAACTGTAACGTTATGGAACGTTACACTTACAAGTATACTATTAGTACACTGACATTTGTATACTTACTATATAAAGTATACTTAATAATACACTTGAACTTTACTTAAGTATACTTAATGAAATAAACTTGAAGTATACTTCTTTTTGGTAAGGGAATGCAAAATGGTTAAGAACTGTTCTGCACTTAATACTACTCCAATTTTAGTTTTTCCAAATGGATTATCTAATTAATATTTACATGCATGTAAAATGTTCTGTTCCCAAATGTCAAGTGTTTTTAGGTTTGGCATACTTCCTGTGGTATTGCAGGACTGGTGGTGCTGCTGACTTCACGTGATGTATCGCTCTTCTTTTCACAGAGTCACCTTGAAAAGCGTATGCTAAATGAATGAATCTAAATGTATTAAAACATTCTGTACCTTCACTACTTGTCAAAGTCAGCTTTATTGTCATTTTTCACGGCAGTGTGATGGAGGAAAATAAATCTGATGTAAAAAAAAAAGATGTAATCTCCTTCCCTGACATGTTTTTTGGGGTTGTTTTTCATGTTTCTTCTATTCTTTGAAGCTTCAGGGGTGAAAGAGAATAATATGCGCTTCTAAAGACTTATTTTATAACACCTTGTGTTTCCTGTCTATCTTGTGTCAACATTTTACCTTATTTTGTAACATTTCATTTAAATCTCTCTAATGGGACCAGTGCTGTTTCAGTATAATGCTATAACTCTTAATATTTTGAATTTATTTATTTTTATATTTTCGGTCTTAGTTTTATTCTGTGCTTTTGTCATTTTCATTCTTTTTATGCTGTTTAGCTTGAGTTTTTTAATCTTTATCACTAACAGAACTGAATCACACAGGACTTTCACCAATATAAATAATAAAAGATTGTCCAGAAAATATGTCAGAAAGCAGCACAGCCAGTAACTTCTTAGGTTACTTTTAGTGTAATGTGTTTGGGTGCTTTTGGTTCATTTTCTTTTTTTGCAAAACTTACTTATTTTCTTTAGATTTTGAATTGAAATACCCTACAGGTTTCAGATCCACAGTGAAGACATAAAACTAGGATAAATAAAGAAATGACTCATGAATGACTTCTTCTTTACTCTTTTTCACTTTGACTTCATTCAGTCGATGGATTATAAAGTTGAGTCAATGCGGTCTGGGCATTCTGGATGCAGGACACTGTGAGATCCCAAAACTCAATTGAACGTTCAGACTCTTTGTCTGGGTGAACGGCTAGAGCATGAAGAATTGCAGATTTGTTTCTGAGGTGTTGTAATTCTTGCGGGTCTCTCTCTCTCTATTTCTCTCTGTGCCGTCACTCCCTCTCATACTGACCGATTTCAAAGAGGAACACCCCCTCCCCTCCCATTCGCTGTTCTGTTTCCACGTTTCCATGGCAACCGAGCTTCGCTCTGTTTTCGCCCCCTTTTTTGTTTAGCACGGGGAGGCATCTCATAATGGGGGTCTAAAGGGAACAGGAAGGGAACACTAGCGGATAAGGGGGAGGCTGTGGGCTGAAGCTGTGAAAAAGCAACAAAAACAGTAAGAAATGCATTGATAATGACATCACCAGCATTTCCCACAGTGGCCAGTGTCTTAATGGGAGCTGGAGCTTCCATTCATCGGGCCGGGGTTGGCTTTCCAAGAGCCTGGGGAGGCCAGCGCTCCCTTCATCTCAATGGGCTTTTTGTTGAGGAACAGAGGAGCTGTTTCTAGGCTTGTAGAAAAGCTCAGCTAATTCACTTTAGGGTTACCAGGAAGCCTGAGCCCGCAAGGTTGGCAACAATGGCAAACTTGATTGCCTCACTTCGATGGCCCAAGAACTCCCAGCTGGAGCACCAGAATTCAAATGGGAACTTGTTTTCTCTTTTCTCTATGTTTCTTTCTCTCGCCGCCCCGCCTCTGTGTCCACACACATTTATTTCTTCATCTCTTCATCTGATGGGATCCCATGGCTGCCTGACTGACCCTGACATATTTCAGGGAGGGACAGTGAGGAGTCTCTCTCATTGTGCGCAGCGGCTCCGCGTCTGATGTTAGAGCGCCACCAGTAGGTTTTGGAGCGCAAGATCTGAGAAAAATGCTGTCGTTCTGTACGCCTATACATCATAAAAAAATAATTTTGCAAAGTTGTAAAAAAAGAATATACTATATATTTCCTACTTCAAAATTTCATGTTTAATCTAATGTTTAATCATGTCTAATCTAATGTTACTTGCTGTTTCTTGGTCATTTTACTGTGAAATTAATGAATCCAAATTTAAAAAAAAAAAAAAAAATAACCAAATAAATCATAATTGGTGTTACATTAAAAAAAAAAAAACATGATATTAACAACACCTTACCCGTTTCTTATTGCAATAATTATTAGTAATGTAATTTATGACAATAATAAAAAAGATATAATAATATATTAGAAATATATTTGTTATTAATAATAATAAATATTTTTATTTAAAAAAAAAATGAGAAAATGCATTACTGCATTACAATTTTACTGTTTTTTTACATTACTGTTTTTTTTTTTTTTCCTCAATTTATAGCAGAATTATATTCAGCATTAACCTGTAAACAACCTCTGACGTTTAGGAGTTAAGTCTTAAAACCCTTACGAAAATTAAGCATGGTTTTATTATAGTAAAAGTGTAGAAACCATGTTTTTTTGACATATTGATTACCATTTGTAAAACTACAGTTTTACTACAAATACCACAGTTAAACTATGATTAGAATACCAAAACCATGGTTAATTTATAGTTACCATGGTTTAACTATAGTATTTTTTGTTTTATTTGTGGTAAAACCATGGTTAATTTTCGTAAGGGAGATGTTATATTAACATAATCTTAATTAAATTGCTAAAAACAATTAAATTGGCATCATTTTTTGCATTTATTACAACTATAGATAAATATTATCGTATAGATAGAAATGAAATGATCTTGGAGTCAAAAAGGTTGAGAAGCTCTGCCTGACATTTAACATTTAGCTTAACTTACAAGTAAAGAAACAACATCTAACTAAACAAAGCATAAAACAACAGATGTATAAGAAATGTGTTTGATACAGGGGTGTTCAAACCTGTTCCTTGGAGGGCCAATGTCCTGCAGTGTTTAGCTCCAAGTTTCTAATGAGTCTGAAGAGCTTGATTAACTCCTTCAGGTATGTTTAATTAAGGTTGGCCCTCCAGGAGCAGGTTTGGACACCTCTGGTTTATTAGCACAATCTGAGCAACGCCATGTTTCTTCCCTGTGTGGATGTCACGTGGCATAACTTTAGAGAGTGAAATTTATAGGTATTTTGGCCATGTTTACAATTAAACAGTCACATTACATAAAGCCTTATACGTTTCTCCCACAGCTATTAAGAACGCACACATTCACTAGTAACTAACCTGAGCTGTGTGGCATCAGCAGCAGCTGACAGGATCAAATATGAAGTCAGCTAAAATGGGTCAAATAAGGCTGTGGTGTCTTATCTCTTTACACTTTTACAGTCGATCACAATAACTGATCTTGCATTGTTGCTTCAACACATGTTGAAATGTAACAATTATTTTAAATGGTCTGAGTTTTTTGGGAGGGGTTTAAGGCGGGCAGGGCAGAGTGTTACATGAAGCTTGTCAGAGTAATTGTTAGGTAAGCCTGACACAGTAAATTTCATTCATCACTAATAAGGGTACTAAAGCAATTATTAGTAATCTTACCAATAAAGCAAAGCTTTATGAACAATGTTTTGACATGCTCTTTTGAATAAAAAAGGTTAATTTAAAAAAGAAACTTTGATTTTTGTGAAAAAGGTCATTTTAGGTAGAAATGGCTGGTTATGCTCAAATGGGCCACAATTTTCAGCTAAAATGGCAGTATGATTCAGCTAATATGTCAGTAAAATGGGCTGCATACACACACAGACTTTTACACAGAAATATATATATATATATATATATATATATATATATATATATATATATATATATATATATATATATATATATATAAAACAAAAAACAAATAAAAATGCATTGCAGGCAGTATAGCAGGAGGACAAGCAAAGAAAGAAAAGTAGTAAGACAGCTACAGCAAATGTTAAAGTGTTTTTGTGTTGTTGTTTTTGTTTTTGTTTTTTGTTTTTTGGTCAAAGATGTTCTAATCTTTAACAAAATGTTTGACAGATATTTGACAGGCATAGACACCATACATGCACACAAAAGACAACAATGCACAGAAACACACACCTATACAACATGATCAGTTCATTTTTAATTGCATTGTTTAATGAAATATTCAACTTTCTATTTAATGAAATACATTTATGGTGTTGTTGATATGGCACACTGGAGACAATAGTGTCAATTTACTGTTAAAAATAAAATGATTTCAGCTGAAATTACCTGTGTTGTTTTTACCTGTGTCTTTTTATATGGTCCCATTTTAACTGAACAGCGAAGGTACCTGCTGATACTCTAACTCTCACCTGTAAACAACCTCTGACGTTGAGGAATTAAGTCTTAAAACCCTTACGAAAATTAAGCATGGTTTTATTATAGTAAAAGTGTAGAAACCATGTTTTTACTGTTAAAAATAAAATTATTTCAGCTGAAATTACCTGTGTTGTTCTCTTTTTATATGGTCCCATTTTAACTGAACAGCGAAGGTACCTGCTGATACTCTAACTCTCATAATTTTAAAACAATTATCCTTTTGCACATTAAAAAAATAAAAAATTATATATATATATATAATGTGTGTGTGTGTGTGTGTGTGTTTAAATGTGAAAAAGTATTTTTCCAAACTGTGGCCTTTTTTAGGTGACTTAACCTTACGTTTTTTCTTGATAATGTCTCAGTACAGGTGCTGTAAAATACAGTATACTATGCTGTTATTTCTTAATAACACATGAAATCTGGGAAGTTGTTTGTGTCTTTCTCTTCAGTCATTTAATGTGTAAGTCAGAGGTGTAGAGTCACAAGTTGCTTGTCCTTGTTTCTGGAAATTTTATTTTTCTCAAGTGTAAATATTCCGTCTTATGTACATTTTTCTATACTTCACTAAATATTTTAAAGGAAAAACAAAGAAAAATAAGCCAATTAAAAAGCAAACGCTCTGTGGATCGGTCACGGTCAGAAAAAAAAAAAAAAAAAAGGTTCTGTCACTGGGGTGGTACCCTAAGGTACAAAAGTGAAAAGGTACTAATATGTACCTTTAAAGGAGAAGTCCACTTCTAAAACAAAGATTCAAATATAATGTACTCACCCCTTTGTCATCCAAGATGTTCATGTCTTTCTTTCTTTGGTCATGAAGAAATTATGTTTTTTTGAGGAAAACATTTCAGCATTTTCTCTGCTATGCGAGTTTGAACTTCCAAAATGCTGTTTAAATGCTTCAAACAATCCCAAATGCAATTGCAAACGATCCTGGCCGAGGAAGAAGGGCCTTATCTAGCGAAACGATCGGTTATTTTCATAAAAATAATACAACTTAAATACATTTTAATCTCAAACGCTCTCCCTGAACTCTGTGTATTCTGGTTCAAGACAGTTAGGGTATGTTGAAAAACTCCAATCGCATTTTCTCCCTCAACTTCAAAAATCATTTTAAAATCATCCTACATCACTGCAGAAATACCAACCCAGTCTTTGCAAAGTAAACATGCAAAGAAGATCAAACACCCTTAACAAAAAAGGTAAAACTGCGATATAGGATGATTTTGAAGTTGAGGGAGAACATGAGATGGGAGTTTTTTCAACATACCCTAACTGTCATGAACCGGAACAAAAACAGTCCAGGCAGAGTAAGACAAGATGAGCGTTTGGCATTAAAAAGGATATAAATTGTATTATTTTAATGAAAATAACCAATAGTTTCGCTAGATAAGACCCTTCTTCCTTGGCTGGGATCGTTTACAACTACATTTGGGATCATTTGAAGCCGCATTTAAACTGCATTTTGAAAGTTCAAAATCAGGGCACCATATCAGTCCATTATATGGAGAAAAATGCTGAAATGCTGAAATGTTTTCCTCAAAAAACATAATTTCTAATAACTGAAGAAAGAAAGATATGAACATCTTAAAGGGGGTGAGTACATTATATGTGAATCTTTGTTTTGGAAGTGGACTTCTCCTTTAAGTTACCAATATGTACACTATGTTCAAAGTACTAAAATGTACCTTTAAGATACAAATATGCGCCCTTTTAGCGGTAGGCAAGGTAATACCTTTTAACTTTTATAGGCTACCTTTGGGTACCGCCCAGAGACAGAACCGTACCTTTTTTTCCAGGGGCGTGTCTACGTGGTAGGTGAAAGGATATAACTCGGCACAGAACAAAACTGGTGTGGATCGCAGCTGCTAGGTATGAGACAAAACCAGCATGTACATTCATGAGGATGATGAAAGTGTTTTCCCCTTGAAGCCTTTAAGTCCCTTTAAAGTGTTTTTCTTCACTGAATATGTACAACTTCTCATGTGGTAACATATAATTTGATTTTATTTAACCCAGAAATATAAAAATATTAACTTAATCAATCTATACATTGGCTTACAGTGATGAAATAAAATTTAAAGGCTGAAACAGGTATAAATAACTCACTAAGAACCCCGCCATCCTGGCCCCCCCATTTAAAATGCTCTAGACACACCCCTGCTTTTTTCTTACAGTATCCACCTTATTTTTCCCATAAGAGTGGGTGCAACCATTTGTACAATTTTTGTGTCTAGCTTCCGGTCTCATCCACTAACAGCTATATTTAGCTGCACAAAAAGCTCGTTTTAGTGCTTGATAATGCAAACTGGTGTGTCTTCCCATATTGTTTTAATGTATTATCTTAATTATGAACACACTGGTTTGTTGGGCAAACTGTTTTACCGTTTACTGCACTTCGATATTCTTCTCGTTATTTTCCTATGGCGGATTATGAACTGGACGTCTAACACATTACCAGAAAACAGCTTACTTCCGCACTGAAAACTAAGGTGGATACAGCGCTTTGAAAACAAATCTTTTGATCAATTCGGTTCGACTGAATCTGTCGAGATTGTTCGCAAAGAGGTCTGAATGAATCATCTCACGAACCTGAGCACGAAGCTGAATCCTGCAAGGTAGGTGGGTGGGAAGTAGGGGGCGCTGTATAGAGTATACAATTTTTTTTTTTTTTAACATCCCATAAAACCAAACAGCAAAACTTGTTTTGTCTCCAGATTTCAAAGCCTTGAATTTGTTGGTCTAAGATATTAGGTCACTATATAATTACAGGAGAATTAAGTGATTCAAACCGCACTTAATGGAACAACGTTCAAGTAAACTGCATATAAATTTACTTCTTGCATACAAAACTCTAACGAACTTAAATTTAATATTACCTTTGCCCCTCACCCCCCTCTACTCCAACCCACACATAAATAAGTACTTTATTTTGGGCTCAGATTCAGTGCAAACATAAAGAAATAAGAAAAATAAGGAACATCTGCCAATGCCATCTGCTTTTCTATGTTGATTTTCTTGTGAATGGCTTTTCTTGTGAATTACACACATTATTGGCTTGCTTTGCCAATAAACTGAATTAACAAAACAAGAGGGAATGTCAACCAACCAAAACAATTATATTAACAAAAGTGGCTACTACATCACAAGAAGTGTTAAATAATAACTAAAATATTAAATTGAAACCACACCGCCAGGTATGCCACACTCAAATTATGATTTTGCTAAATAAGAATGAGGGGTAAACCAAAAAAAAGTTCCAGAACTTCTGTAACAGTAAACATGTTCATATCCATATCCGAATCAGAATACCATGTAAATATCATATAGTGATATTATGAATATGGTATATCCATCTGATACCATCACTGTTCTGTGGTACTGTCACAGTATGTTTTGTGAGGGGCATTTAACAAACCTTCGTTATTTAGTTGCAGCTTATGCTTATTAAAAACAGATATATTTCTTTGTTTTGTGCATTTGTGTGCTGCCATACATCAGTCAATACCACACTTTTAGTAGATTATCATTAATATGGTAATGAACTGATTCTGTCTATCTATGATCCAATTGAAAGGTTTAGCTGGATACTACTGCCACTTTAACTAAATTGATATTATACTTCTACTTTCTCATATAAACCATGCATTTTACATTAATAAATAATGTCAGTATATTACTGAATTAGGTGTTTATGACTGTACACAGACATACATTGTCAGACATTAATTAATTAGTAATACATGTTCCTTTAGGTCTTATGTTTAACATTGCGTCTTTCTGTTTTCACATTTTCAGTTTACAAAAGTTATTAAGAGGTATTTTAGTCTGCGGCTTGTTCAACAGCTCAATAATCTACAAGCTGTAGTTTCACTTAAAATTGCCTACAGTCACAATATAAAACTTTACGTGTAAATAGGAAGAAACATTTCTATACATCTGTGCATTTTCCTTCAGAATCAATATTGGCCCTCAAATCATGCAAAGGTGAATCATAAAATGTTAGGCATATTGGCACAGTTGTTCTTGCAGTTTTATGTTATTTTGCATGAACACAAAGCCCTACGATGTTTGCGCTACCTCACCTTTCTCTAAATTGTCTTTTGCTGACATCTTTTGGCCGATGACAGAACTACAGGCGACAACTACAGGTGGCATTTAAACAAGGACTTGTTAATATATTAATTAGATGAGCAAATAGGGCAATAAAATGGACCACGAATCCAGTCCTAAGTAGCACGGGTATATTTGTAGCAACAGCCAACAATACACTGTAAAAAAATTATTTTATGGCAAAAATCATTAGGATATTATGTAAAGGTCATCTTCCATGAAGATATTTTGTAAATTACCTACCATAAACATATCAAAACTTAATTTTTGATTGGTAATATGCATTGCTAAAAACTTCATCCGTACATGTCCATGTCCAATAAGCACTGAATTTTCTTTATTATAAATACCCGACAATGGACACAAAGGATTTCATATTTTGACAAAGAACATCAAAGATGAAATAAGTACCAAGGATAACAAGTTAAGTTAAATGCAGAACAATCGAAACACCCCAAAACACAAGTACAAGCTTCTCCATGCCAAAAATCATTCAGATTTTAAGATCATGTTCGATTAAGATATTTTGTAAAATTTCCTACCGTAAATATATCAAAACGCAATGTTTGAATAGTAATATGCATTGCTAAAAACTTCATTTGGACAACAAGGAGATTTTGTCAAAATGTACATTTTTTGCACCCTCAGATTCCAGATTTTCAAATAGTTGTATCTTGGCTAAATATTGTCCATACATCAATGGAAAGCTTATTTGTTCAGTTTTCATATGATGTATAAATCTCAATTTCAAAAAATGTACCCTTTTTTGGATTCGTGGTCCAGGGTCACATGTATAAGTAAATGGCAATATAAGCAAGTATAGTTATCTCTCATTAAATGAGATTTGTAAATTGATTATCCATCACAACTGGACTGGTGCGTTATATCTGAACTTTTTTTATTTAAATGACTGTAATTGAAATTACTGAACCATACTGACACAATGAAGCTTAAGCAAATAGATTCAGATAGACCACTGATTAATGAACCAATTATTTATTACAAAAATGCAAGACAGAACTCATAAACTGTTATCTAATGGCAAACACAATACAAAAACATACATCTTTATATAAGATGTAGGTCTGCTGCATTGAGAGATGAAATAGCTACAGCAATTAAGAGTGACAAAAGAAAAGTGACAAAATTAAATCAAAACGTGAAAAGTGCAGACAGGAGAGCGATAAACCTTATTTTATCGGAAATAATTCATAACAATAAGACTGGGGGCTATGACTTATGCTTTCAGAACAAAGGAAATATTTAAAAACAACCAACAATTTCAAGAAAACAGAGTACCAAGAGCTTTTTTCTTTTTTAATAACATCATTCTGGGTGTAACAGAGTCATCTGTGCTTGCATCCCAAACATCTCAAACACCATAAATAGGTTAGTAATTGCTATTCAATTTCCATTCAGACAGCAAATGGTGAGCAAAAGTCCAGACGCGTATGAACATCGAACAAGAGGCTGATTAAACACCTTTGATGAGCTGAACTGCAGGTCTTCAGTGTTGCATCGAAGAGCTTTGGTCTTGCACAAAGTAGCTGAGGGCACTTGATCAATTTTTCAAAATGCGTGGAAGATATTTCCGTGCCTCGTTCGTTTGAGGTTTAAACCGGGAGATCCGAAGTTGCGTTCCAATTTCCTAAATCTGTAGTGCTTCTGTCTATAAATACAATAGTGCAATGCTTGTTAAAATATGAAATCCCTTGGCTATTCCATAACTTAAGAAGATACAGAAAAATAAATCAGATAGAACTTCTTTTTGCAACGGCAACTTTGTACACATATACAGCAGAAGTAAAAAGCACACATTTTGCGGGTATATTCTTTTCTCATAGTCATTCAAGTGCACGCACACAAATTTATATCAACAATATGTTTAAGTGCATCCGTACAAGTCCATGTCCCATAAGCACTGAATTTATTATCATAAATACCCTCCATGGACACAATGGATTTCATATTTTGACAAAGGAACATCAAAGAGGAAATAAGTACCAAAGACAACAAGTCAAATCCAGA
Organism: Cirrhinus mrigala; assembly: GCA_036247105.1. Classification (NCBI taxonomy): domain Eukaryota; kingdom Metazoa; phylum Chordata; class Actinopteri; order Cypriniformes; family Cyprinidae; genus Cirrhinus; species Cirrhinus mrigala. Next base: position 6,856,429 of record CM070019.1, on the reverse strand, counting down.
ACAATTGAAACACTCCAAAACACAAGTACAAGCTTCTCCACTTGCACTCGTCCAGCAACTGTATATAATTTTTTTTTAACATCCCATAAAACCAAACAGCAAAACCTGTTTTTGTCTCCAGACTTCAAAGCCTTGAATTTGTTGGTCTAAGATATTAGGTCACTAAATATAATTACAGGAGAATTAAGTGATTCAAACCGCACTTAATGGAACAACGTTCAAGTAAATTGCATATAAATTTACTTCTTGCATACAAAACTCTAACGAACTTGAATTTAATATTACCTTCGCCACTCACCCCCCTCTACTCCAACCCACACATCAATAAGTACTTTATTTTGGGTTCAAATTCAGTGCAAACATTAAAAAAAAAAAAAGAAAAATAAATAACACCTGCATTGCCAATGCCATCTGCTTTTCTATGTTGATTTTCTTGTGGATGGTTAAACATTAAGGGACATAAATGACACATAAACTGAATGAACAAAACAAAAGGGAATGTCAAAAAAAAAAAAAAAAAATTATATGAACAAAGAAGACGAAAAGTGTTTAATTACAAGAATATTAAATTGAAACCACACAGCCAGGGAAACCACACCCAAATTATTTTTTCGCAAAATAAGAATGAGGGGTAACCAAAAAAACAAAACAAAACAAACAAAACAGCAAAAACACAACACTTTTCCCCTTTAGCTAAGCCTGGACAGTTCCAGAACTTGGGCTTTCTCACTCAGACTCGTATTCCAGCGGGGCCACCTCATCGATGACCAGTTCCTCCTCGCACTTAATGTCTTCCTGTTTCGGGGCCAGTTTCATCATCGTGTGGACCTTCTTATGGCGCGAGAAGCTGGAGGAGTGCACGAAAGTTTTCCCGCACTGTGGGCATTTGTAGAGTTTTCCCGTAGCGTGCGTTTGCTGGTGCTGCTTGAGGTTGGAGAGCCGAATGAAGGTCTTCTTGCAGACGTTGCAGGCGTAGCACTTGCCACTGGCGTGCGAGTGCTCGTGCCGCGAGAGGCTGGTGGTGTGGCTGAAGCGTTTGTTGCACAAGCGGCAGGGGTACGGCCGCTCCTCGTTCGGCAGGTACAGCCTCTTCTTGCCCCCTTTACTGTGCTTGTTCTTCTTGCACAGCGTGTAGTAGTTGGGCTTGTCGCGGGAGCAGAGCTTCAGGCGGATCTTGAGGTCTGACGACTTGTCGAGCGAGTCTTTGCCGTGCGTGTACGAGTTGAGCAGCTGTCGCACGTGGGCCACCTGGTGCTTGGAGAGGGCGGCGGAGTGGCTGAAGACCCTGTCGCATTGCGCACACTGGTACTGCTTCTCTCGCTCGCCTGAGGAGAGCGTTCTTTTACTCGTGCCGTGGGCTGATGGGAAGCTGTGCTGGGTTATGATGGGAGCTGGGGTCGGAGTCGGGTATAAGGGTCTGACGTTTTTATCCAAGCCTTTTTTATGGATCAACCTGTGTCGCGAGAGACTAGAGCTGTGATTGAACGACTTGCCGCAGGTGTTGCACGTATGCAGTCTTTTGGTTTTATGGCATTTTTTGTGAATCGCCAAAAGCCGCTTGCCGTTGCACCTCACCCCGCATAGATTGCACTGCAGAGATTTTTTGTCGCACAACTTGCTGAAATCTTTCGAGGAGGTGAGGGTTGATTTATCCAAGTGGACGTGCAGATGGCGAGCGAGACTGGAGGAATGACTGTAGCTCTTGCCGCAAAAGCGGCAGTTGTACGTTCTAGCGTGAGACACCTCCTTCTCCCAGCAAATATCCGTAACGTCCTCCTCTTCGCACAACTGGCTGTTCCCCGCTTCCGTGTTGTCGTTGAAGTCTGACTCGCTGCCCACCTCCTCCTCGTGCGTCGCGATCAGATCTGGATCTGCATCGTCACATTCAGGGTACACCGATTCATAAGGGACAAAGAACGTCTCATCCGGTTCTACTTTCACCATCTGGTCGGAGGTGAAGCAAGCAGCCTCGTCCAAATCCTTTTTCACACAGGCTATTGTAAATTTTGAGCCCACCTCAGCCCACTTGACCACATATTCGATGGGCTGAGTGTCGAGCTCCACCGTGATGAAGTCTGCTCCTAAAGCTTCCTGCTCAGAGCAGATCAGCTCTGTTTCTGTCTCTTCCATTAGGGCTGATCTTCACGGCCCTTCTGTTGTTTTCTCACTGGGGAGCTGCGACTATTCCAGGCTTAATTTACACCTCAGCAAATCCTAGTAGGAAACATAAACAAAACAAAAAAAAATCATGAGTTTGATTAAACAGTACCAAGAATAATAACAAACATCTGCCAGTATTTGGCTATTTTTTGAGATTACTGTCTGATAATTAGTCTGTTTCACAGATTAACAGTTTATCCACCCCTTGTGTCAACTCAGGCAAGATTGAATGCATTAAAAAAACATCTCTGTTTATAAACTTAGTTCATTTTGAGTAGATACTGAGTAAAATGGATTCTTTTTTATGGTCACTGGATAATATTACTCCAAGTGCACTACCAGACAAAAGTTTTTTTTTTTGTCATTTTTTTTTTTTTTTTTTTTTTTTAAATAAGTCTCTTCTGTTCACCAAGCTTGCATTTATTTTATTTATTTATTTATTTTATTATTTTTTTTTTTTTAATTTACGATTTAAAATAACTGCTTTCTATTTTAATATATTTTAAAATGTAATTTATTCCTGTGATCAGGTCAGCATCATTACTCATGATCCTTTAGAAATCATCCTAACATGCTGATTTGCTGTTCAGGAAACATTTTTTGGCAACATTTACAAATATTATTAATATTTAAAACAGCTGAGTATTTTTTTCAGGATTATTTGATGAATAGAAAGATATAGAGATCAGCATTGATCTGAAATATAAAGCTTTTGTAACATTACACACTATACCGTTCAAAAGATTGGAGTCAGTATATTTTTTGGAAAGAAATGATAGAAATTAATACTTTTTAGTATTTAGTAAGGATGTTTTAAAACGTGATGATAAAGACATTTATAATGTTACAAAAGATTTCTCTTTCAGATAAATGCTGTTCTTCTGAACTTTCTATTCATCAAAGAAACATGAAAAAATCTACTAAGCTATTTTCAACATAGTAATAATAATAATAATAATAATAATAATAATAATAATAATATTTATTTCTTTATTTATTTATTTATTAATTATTTTTGTAGCAAATCAGAATATTAGAATGATTTCTGAAGGATCATGTGACTGGAGCATTGATGCTAAAAATCACAGCAATAAATTATATTTTTAAAAATATTCCAATAGAAAAGAGTTATATTAAATAGTAAAAATATTTCAGACTTTTACTGTTTTTGCTGTGCTTTGGATCAAATAAATGCAGGCTTGGTGAGCAGAAGAGACTTTAAAAAAAAAAAAAAATCTTACTATTGAAAAACTTGACTGGTAGTGTATATCAGTATTACATTACTCTCAGATTTTTGGAAAAAGAAAACAATTTATGCTGAAGGCTCATGATCTATGATGCAAGATGTTACTTCCTCTTGCATGGATATATATATATATATATATATATATATATATATATATATATATATATATAATTTTTTTTTTAGATTTTTAAGCTTATATGCATGGCTGCAGCTATAATGAACCCTGAATATATCTGCACCATTAACAAACATCAAACAGACTTTTCCTTTGACATTTATGAGATCCAAACAAGAACGTTCTGAAGAATCAGTCTTACATTTAGAGAAGGTTCCACACTGACAATTCTGACATTTACAGCATGTTCTGAAGAATCACTCTGCCATTTACAGAATTCTCTAAAAAATCACTATGACATTTAAAATAACGTTCTGAAGATCCATTCTGACATTACAGAACATTCCGTGGAATCATTCTGACATTTAACAACGTTTAGAAAAATCATTTTGATATTTGGAGAACCTCCAAAGAAATCATTCTGACATTTAAAGAACGTTCTGAAGAATCATTCTGACATTCGGAGACCGTTCAGAAGAATCAGTGATATTCTGAGAACCTCCTGAAGAATCGTTTTGCAGTTCGGGCGAAATCTGTCAAATCCGTCGGAACGCGATAATATGTCGACCTGTAAAATGAAAGCGGACGTTCGCGCCAGGGTATTTCCTCATCAGCGGGATGCCGCGAAGTCTCGCCGATCTCGCGTTTTCCCGTGTTTACGTTAGCCTTGTTTATTTATAAACTCACCTTCTTTGATCAATCGCGGTAAAAGAAATCCATAACAACATACTTGAAACCTCGACAATAAAGGAAAAACAGCCAAACAAAAGCGTTACAACGGTAAACAGGAAACACAACTGTGCGTTGACACAGTGCATTCTGGGAAAGGATTAAATGGGGCTGCAACCGAGTGTGTCCAACTGTATTTTGCCTTTTTATGCATTGCATTTAAATTATCGTGTGTTTCACATATTAACATCAAATACGTTTTAAGGTCTCAATGCTAAAATGTAGAAAGAACGGCGATATGAATCATTCTGACCTTGTCGTTCGGCATAGCTTGACTGTACACATATTATAATGGCCAGGATTCAATCGGCCCGCCATAAAATTAAACACATATTCAACATCACAAATAAACGATCTAAGCGTATTTCTCGCGTCGAGGCCCAGATACACAAATACTGAAACTGAATACGATGTGTACAGGCTGTACTTTCTGTACTACTGCCAGCTCGTGCTGAAATAACTCGCACTTACGGTGCTCCAAAGTATATATTATAATCACCGACCATTTCAATGTATGCATGACAGAAGACAGACAATCCGTGAGCCCGTTCAGTGAATAAAATCCCTTTTGATCGCTTACTCGTAAGCCACGGATGCTTCACTTGAAGCAGCCGAAATGCTGAAATACACTTCAGAAAGAGCGTAATCTAATCTCCTGATAAAGCCAAAGCTATAATTCTGACAAAGGCTCAGATAGTGACATATGGCCGGTGTGACTGCATGATCTCAGATGTATTTAAATTCCTCAATACAGCCACTATAACCACTGTAATATTATCACAGCGCGTCTTCCTGTCCCCTCACTGCACTACATTTGTTGATTACTCAAACTCGTCCATTGTTTAATTATTTTGCACGCTTAAAAGTCGGTTAAAATGTATTTTAAAGTAATTACCAAGCATATAATGTGCTGTTTGGTCGTTGGAAATCGGTTCGGTTCTGCCGCACCTCTGTCAGATCATCACCGATGTCGTCACGGATGTCATTTTTTTTTTTTTTCGCAGCCTTGGCGCGTCACTGTTGATGTGTATGCCATATGGACGGACTTCCGCATTCCATTGTGAATACGCTTTTTGCTTTATTAAAAGTATTACATTACAAACAATTAGTATTCTTATAAACAGAATAAACACAGTTCATAACAGTATGAATACAAAATGTGTTTAGAAAGTGTGACATTCTCAAAATAATTAAAAAGGACTATAAATTTGGTTTTCCCTAGTCACAGAAAAAAAATAAATAACACACGTTTTCCTTTTTGAAATGACATACTCATTCACAACCACATTTAACTGCACTGTGTATTTTGAATCAATATATCTCAACGACACAAAACGAGCAACAGAAAATATGTTGGCCATATGAAATCACAGTATTTTTTATGATTATGCATAGGCTATAACAATACCAAGAAAATGTCCATCCATAGTACAATATTAACAACTTTTTTTTGGATTGGTTAATTTAATACAAATAAATACAAACTGTAAAATAAGAAAAAATATCATCAATAATAATCATAATAATAGTAATAATAAAAGGAGAAAAGTGTTGTTTTAATTATAATATTAAATGCTCTAATAGCTATTTTGATTTTAGTTATATAAAATATAATTTTCATTATTTGATTTATGTAATGTGTATAATGAAAAAAAAAGGGTTTGGAGCCACTTAAACATTTTCACCATCTATGATTAATAACATTTTTTTTTAATTAATTAAAAACTTTACATCATTTCATAAAGTTGTAAAATTATGACAATTTCAACAATAGATATTTATACAAAATAAAATAAATTAAAAAACATTTACTTTTTATTAATAACTGAAATTGAGTAATCTGTAAGAAATCCTTTAAAACATTCCAGTAACAGGTTTCATATTCCCGCAGATACTTAGAGATATATAAATAAATTGAATACATTATTTTATATGAAACTTTTTATTAATTATTTAACTATTTTTATTAATTATTTTTATTAATACATAATTTATCTGTATCTTATCAGCTGTTCTGCACATCTCCAAATGAGTCTGCTTTAGTTTAACTTTTTAGCTGATTATTATTGTTTATTTATTTAACACAACATTCACAGGATATACATACAACATGAATATTGTTTAAAAGAACAATATGTGACTTAGGTTGATGCAAAGCAATAAATACATACACAACCAGAATACAAAACAATGATATTCTATTAGGCCAAAAAATAAAATAAATATATAAATAAATAAAAAACAAGTAGATAAAAACTTAACATAAACATCTAAAATAAAATAAGTAAATAAAAAAATAATAATTACACTTAAAAATATCAACTTCAAAGAATAGCAGCTTTCGTTTTAAGTGATGAGCAAAGAGACTCATAGAATAGTTTCAGATCAATTCAGAAAATCCTTAAATTGGGCATACAATCAGTAACTTTACATTTATGAAGATGAAATAGGCCACAGAGAGTTTTAACATATCATCCAACTCCTCTGATCCTGATCCCCAACTCGCTTTAGTTTCATTTTCCGTATGTTTATCTGGCCAGAAATTGTTTGCTGTCGCAAAAACTGTCGTGGATGTGCTTCGGTAAAGCTCTTCAAGTTTATTTCATATTCACGGTTTATCCCCATTACCACACGGGCTGTTTTTTTTTCTTATATTATAATGTAGTACAAATAGTAAACCTATGGGTCTGAGTGATGAGAACTGCTTGTGATGGTTAGTTTAATGATCGTCGACAGCTTACTTTACGGCAAACAAGAAGCGCTGCAGTTAAACATTCGCCATGCAGTGGTAGCACAAAACTGGCACAAGTGAAAATACTGAAGAATGAAATCATTTGATTGTGTTGAAAAAAAGACCAATTGTCAGGCAGTCCAGCAGTCCAGCCAGAGTCCTTATTTGACCTTATTACTATTTGACCTGCTAAGTTAAAGCTCGTCAGGGAACAGATTACATTTGTTTTCCGATGTTTGTTGGGTAACAGTAAGTTAGCGCAGAGCTATTCCTATAAGTTAAGCATATCTTTACATGTTTAACTGAGTAAAAAGGTGCACGAACTTCTGAACCTAGACATGGATAAGGAGCCATCAGAAACATCTAGCACAGGCTCAAGAAGTCCAGGAGGCTTCGGTCTGTTTGGATCTTCTGGCCCGCAGTATTCAAAGACAGAGCTCGCTGGAGTGCCATGTGAGTGTCCTATATTATTTTACTAGATGTACATATGATTCAGTAGCTTACTAAAGTTGCCTCTCTTAACAGTGACAGGCATGAGTCCTCTCTCTCCATACCTTAATGTGGACCCCAGGTATCTCATACAGGTGAGGTCTGAGATCTGTGGGTTTAGATGGGCATTAGCTGTTTTTATTTGTTTGTAATATATGAGATTTAATGGATGTCTGTCATGATCATGTGCTCATAGGATACAGATGAGTTTATTTTACCCACTGGAGCAAACAAAACAAGAGGACGCTTTGAGCTTGCCTTTTTTACCATCGGAGGATGTTGTATCACAGGTATCTTATCTCTTCTTCCTCACACATAGTTTCTCCAGCATCATATTTGCTTTTAAATTAGTTTGTTTTTAACTGATATTAATTATTTTTGTAATTTTATACTTTAAAAAAAATATATTAAAATGTATGTACTGACATGCAGGTGCTGTATTTGGAGCTGTGAATGGACTTAGAATGGGCTTGTCTGAAACCAGGAACATGGCTTGGTCTAAACCTCGCAACGTACAGTGAGTACTGCAAATTTAATTGTAGTTATCAAAACAGTCAGTTATGTTTACTGTAATAAAATAACTGCATGACTGGCGCATTAGGGGAAAATCATGCTTTAGTAAATCATAATAATGACAAGATTATTTTTATTTAGTTATTTTTTTCATGTAATTTTCTTCATGACAAAGTTAGAATTGAAAAAAAAAGTCTTTGCAAAGTCTTTAACGTTTTGTGTCTCATATTTATGAGATAAAGGGTAGAAATTATGAGATATGAAGTTTATTATTATTTTTTTTTATTCCTAATTGATCTTTATTTAACCAGAAATAAAAACTCACTGAAATTAAAAATCTTTTTTACGGTCTTAAAATTGTAAGATAAAAAGTGGTGAAATTATGAGGTAAGGTGTCATTTTAACATACTTTTTTTTTTTATCTCATAATTTAAATTTTGTATCTCATAATTGTTCATTTTTATATCAAGTTAATATCTCTTGACACCAACTTTTCTTGTTAAGACTTGTGACATAATTTTGATTTACTAAAGCTTGATTTTTTTTTTTTTCTCCCCCCAAGTTGTGGAAATAGACTTCCATAGTATCTCTTTAATGACATTTCCTCAGATAGGTTAAACAGGATTATCCACTTCATTGAATTGTTGTATTTCTTCATTCTTTCACATCTTTCTGCACCTTGCATGGTCTCGTAAACAGTTGACCAGTAGAGGGCAGTGTTCACCACAGTGTGCACTGTGCCTTTTATAGGAACAAACAGCAAAAGTGTATTTCCTGGTAAAGGTGCGGTCAGGTAACATACAAGGTTATTCCGTGATGTCAGTGGAGCACAACTTCTGAATAGGCAGATAAACCACACTGAGCTCTTAATTTTTAACTGTTTGGTTTGTGGTGATACACCACATTCTGGTGCAACTAGAGTCACATGCATATTTCCTTTGAATTGAAATTTTGGTGTGGACAGTTGGGGGGTTTCATACTGGATGAGATGTCACAAAATAAAGAAGAAAACAGAACAAAAAACAAAAGCTCTTGCGTAAAGAATCAGTGGATGCTAAATCCCACCTTCGAACCTTAAGCCCTTAATCAACCAGTAAAGGCAATTTTGAGATGCAACATCTCCAAGATGCTTCAAGAAACCTGCAAAGTACTGTTAAAAGTTTTAGGCACTTGTGTAAAAATGCTGTAAAATGAGGATGCTGTCAAAAATAATGCCATAAATAGATTTTATTTATCAATTAACTTCTATTAACTAAATTAAATCAACATTTGGTAAACCATATTTGCATTTAAGAGCTTTTGCCCTAGGTACATTTGCGCATAAGTTTTCAGGTAGCTTGCATGTAGGTTTCTTGAAGCATCTTGGAGATGTTACCACAGTTCTTCTGGATTTAGTCTGTCTCAGTTTGTTCTGTTTCTTCATGTCATTCCAGACAGACTGGATGATGGTGAGATCAGATCTCTGTGTGGAGCACTGGCTGTTGTCAGACTCCTTGTGCAAACAAAAATCTCACTGGATTATTACAATTAATGGCAAAATGAATGTTTAGAAATGTAAACTGATATTTCCTACTGACACACTACAGCAAAAGATAGAAATAACTGACTTAAAACCATTTTTTTGTTGGTGAAAATACTAGTGGCCTAAGACTTTTGCACAGTACTGTATCTCGGCCAAATATTATTCTACCCTATCAAAACGTCCTATAAATGTGCTGACAGCAGTGTTGTCTTGCACGTAACAGCAGTAGAGCAGCAGACTTTGGCCCAATACTGTGTTGGGAAACAGATGCATCTACTTTTGTAAATCCAGACATGATCAAGTTGTCGTATAAGTACAGTTAAAAAAAAAAAAAAAAAAAAAAAAAAAAAAGAATCAATATTTGTGACCCTGGACTACAAAACCAGTCTTAAGGGTCAGTATTTTTAAATTGAAATTTATACATCATCTGAAAGCTGAATAAAAAATACTTTCCAATGATGTATGTTTTTGATAGGGTAGAATAATATTTGGCCGAGATACATCTATTTGAAAATCTGGAATCTGAGGGTGACAAACAAAACAAAAAAATATATACATATTGAGAAAATTGCCTTTGAAGTTGTCCAAATGAAGTTCTTAGCAATGCATATTGCTAATCAAAAATTAAGTTTTGTTATATTTATGGTTGGAAATGTACAAAATATCTTTATGGAACATGATCTTTACTTAATATTCTAATGATTTTTGGCATAAAAAAAAAATTGATCATTTTGACTAAAGACTGGTTTTGCGGTCCAAGGTGACGTTTTAGCACTAACTTGTAAAACATATGCTGTTTGTCTCCCTCATTTTTAATATCATAAGACAGGACAAATACTTTTGAAATACTTTTGTAAGATGGACACAAAAAAAAAAAAAGAAAAAGAAAAATTTTCAATTTTTATCAAGTGCTTTTAAAGAATCATTTATAGAATTGTAATTGTGTATTATTTTTAGTTATGAATTATTATCTTACAGTGTTGACCTAAAGTCATAATTATTAAATGTTTGCAATTTTGAGATTAAGTGGTAAAATGATAAGATTATAATTATTTCAAAAAGTCAAATTTTTATCTTGTAATTAGCTTTTTGTCATAATTTTAAAACATAAATAGCCTGTGAAGGTGAGATGGCAATCCATTAAAATATAACGAACAAACAGAACAACAGTGTGGCTACTAGACAGAGAGAAAAAAAAAAAAAAAAAACTATTTCAAGCTGATTTCAAGACTTGTGATTAAGACACTAACATGATCCTGATATTACAACACTTGGTTCCTCTTGTGTCAATGTTTGTGGTTCTGTAGCCGTTATCAGGCCTGAATAAATTATTTGAGCAACAACTTTCGACAAGATTCATCTTGTTTATTTATTATTATTATTATTACATTTATTTTGTTTTTTACTACATTCAAATGTATAACCATACACGGACATTGACATTTTGAATCAAAAACTCTTATTTTGTGCATTTAATTTCAATTTTTATTATGTTTTTTTTTTTTTATTGTTGTTGTTGTTTTTTAGTTATCAACAAAGATATGTTGTGACAGCTGTTTTAAATCAATAGCTCAAATACATCTGTGTGTACACACCTGTGCGACCCAATGCATCATGTGGTCAAGGCTGCATTAAAGTGTGTTCAGGTGTACAGTGGGCCAAAGTCTGCTGCTCTACTGCTGTTACGTGCAAGACAACACTGCTGTCAGCACATTTATAGGATGTTTAGGTAAAAAAAAAAAAAAGTGTTATGGTGACCCTAGCAAAATGTGTTTCCTTAAAAACTGACATAGATTGAGGAAGTTGTTATTGAATGAGTCAACCTTGAAAGTCTCTGTGCTGATTCATATGAAATAAAGCAAAAATATGCATGTTTATTTGTACAAATAAATACAGATATATTTGTAAAAAGAAATACAATACAACAGAACAACCCTTTTGTTAATAGACTGATGTGATACTACGAAGCCCCTGGAGCCGTTTCCCAAGATCTACTTGTGTATTTTAATTGTGTTGTTGACATAAAACATCCTAGTTTCTGTATATGGCTTGATGTTTTAGAACCATTAGTGATTTAGGTCAATTGTGACTTTGTTTTAAACTCTTAATCTCCATTCTTCTCTCTCATCCAGGATCCTGAATATGGTGACCCGCCAAGGTGCCACATGGGCAAACTCATTGGGTTCATTAGGTGAGTGGCCCAATTTCAGCCTTCTTCCCCTTCAAAATGAATCTCTTCCATCTTTGTAGTTGGGTCAGTGGTCATTTGAGTGTTTGTATTGTGTTTGAACCTCAGTATTCTTCATTTAGAAGTCATAATGCAGACAACCAATCTCTGTGTTGAATGTGTGTTTATATAATTGTATTGGTGATATATATGTTTAGCTCTGCTGTACAGTGCGTTTGGTGTGATCATTGAGAAAGCCAGAGGGGCAGAGGACGACCTCAACACGATTGCTGCGGGAACGTTAACAGGTGTTCTCTACAAATCTCCAGGTAGATCATGTATATGTTTATGACATTGTTATCTTTAAGAAGCAGAAACTACTTATGTCAGCAGACAGAAGGGGAAGAGACAGCAATGCTGTGTACTTCCTTTTCTGTGGAAGATTTGTTTAAGGAGATAAGGGAAATTTGTTCCAACTGTTGACAAACAAGCATTGATTTGAAAAGATCTTTTACAGAAAACGTTCTTTAACTTTGATAAAACTCCTATTAATAACAGTAACGGATCGCCACCTTGGAATTATAAGGCTTTGTCTGCATTCTAAGCAGTTTTGAGATATTGAGCTTCAAAGGTTTTGCGTTCCATAGACTTAAAGTAAGACAAATAAGTTGTCACAGAATAAGAATATGTGAATAACTCAATTTTGTCAAAATGTGGGCAGCCACGCCATCGTTTTCAAAAGTCTCCGTCTAAAGCATTTAGATACAACAGTGAGCATCCTCTTTTTCAGTGACCTTGATTTTGGAAATATTTTTCCCCATTTATTTTTCCATAGACCAATCAACTCCCAGATGAGAGCAAAAAAGTATTTTGAAAAGACACGGCAAGGCCATGTTGTTTAGTGTTGCTGAGAAAATGAACTACAGTTCCATGACACAGTGAGAATGTAATACTTTAAAACGATAAAGCATTATTGATTGATTATAAAATATGATTTGTTACAAGAATAAAATCACAATAAATATAAAATGCTTTGCAAAATATTTATCTAGATACAAATACATTACCATTCAAAAGTTTGGGGACAGTAGGGTGTTTTTTTTTTTTTTTGAAAGAAATTAATGCTTTTATTCAGCAAGGATTTACCAAACTGATCAAAAAATCTATTTCCATTAACATTCTGCTGGACCACAAAACCAGCCATAAGTCGCACAAATATATTTGTAGCAATAGCCAACAATACATTATACTGTGTGGTTCAAAATGATAGATTTTTCTTTTATGCCAAAAATCATTAGGATATGAAGTAAAGATCATGTTCAAAAAAAATATATTTTGTACATTTCCTACCATAAATATATCAAAACGTAATTTTTGATTAGTAATATGCATTGCTAAGAACTTCATTTGGACAACTTTTAAGGGGATTTTCTCAATATTTAGAATTTTTTGCACCCTCAGATTCCAGATTTTCAAATAGTTGCATCTTGGCCAAATATTGTCCAATCCTAACAAACCATACAATCTGTGAAAAGCTCATTTATTCAGCTTTCAGATGATGTATAAATCTCAGTTTCCAAAAATTGACCCTTATGACTGGTTTTGTAGTCCAGGGTCACAAATATTTCTTGAGCAGCAAATCTACATATTAGAATGATTTCTAAAGCATCATGTGACACTTAAGACTAGAGTAATGATGCTGAAAATTCAGCTCTGATCACAGGAATAAATTGCAATTTAAAATACATTAAAATAGAAAATAGTTTTTAAAATATTTATTTCACAGTATTACTCTTTTTACTGCATTTTTGAGTTTCAAAAGAGTGTAAAGTGTAGATAGACATGTCTTCAACTGAAGCGTATATCATTGATTCATAACCTTGGAACTCATGATTTGCCTGTCCGTAAAGAATCGTTAAAAATGTATTTCTCTATGTGGAAAATGAATGAGATTTGTACTTCCGTAAGCCTAATGTTGTAGTTAAAAAAAAAAAAAAAAAAAAAAAAAAAAAATCTAATTTAGGTCATTGAAGGCCATTAGATGGTTATAAACACAAAATGTCATTGTTCCTACAAGGAAGTACCTTAAAGAATTTCTCTACATGTGTTTTCCTCTAGCGGTGGAATGAATGCATTTAGTAGAAAGGAAGAGATGTTGAGATATTAAGGGAAATCTCTTTCACTCGCATACAACAAAATAATTTCCCATCATTCTTTGCTGCAGAGTTCTTAGAAGGGAAGTTCCTGGACATTGAGTTTAGTGTCACACAAGAGTTTTGCCATGAATGCAGTTTGTGTTCAGTGTGTCCCAAGCCATTCAGACCATCACGACATCACTTTAGGTATCTCACGTTTCGTAGTCATGTGTCACACAGGCTATATTCAAACATATTTACAAGCTCACAGGAAATGTGCAGTGATCATAATGGCGCTGTAAAAACATTTACAGCTTTTTTTTTTTACTGGCATGTGCTGTCATTTATGTTGTTTTGTTGTAATGCATATTTGGGGCATTTCTGTTTAATATTAACAGAAAACTGCAATGTAGATATATGTCATCATGTCTACAAGGAAGAGCCCTTTATAAAGAGACGTTACATTATTTCGAAGCATTCCAGTGGGCTGTGTCTGTGATGGGTGGGCTCTCATTGACTCAAATTCACCAGTTCATTCGTCAGTTATCAAGTCTTAACTCATGGTGGGTGTGGAGTCCTCACACTCCTCAAAGCTCTATCGCTCTTCTCCATGTTCTGGGTCAGGCTGGAGTTAAGCTCTTCTCTATCTGTTTTACACCAATGACGTCTGTGAGACAGTCGTTGGAGGTCAATGACTAGATCTGGCTAGTTCTGTGATAATTATGCCTGGGATGGAATAAATGCCATTATATCATTTTGTCTTAGGCTTTTGAATCTAAACAACAGCCCGTACTGCATCACTCTTAAAAATGAAAGGTTCTGTTTGCGCATCAGGGGTTCTATGAAGAACCTTTAACATCCATGGAACCATTCCATTGCACAAAAGTTTTTTAGGTTTGTTTAAATGTTCTTTAGGCTAAGAAAAAAAGGTTCTTTTAGGAACTCTTCACTGAAAAGTTCTTTGAGGAACCCAAAATGGTTCTTCTGTGGCATCACTTTGACAGTCCCCTTTTGGAATCTTTATTTTTAAGAGTTTAGTACTGTAAGGTTTGGATTCTCGTAGGTGAGGAGACTTTCATAGAAAGCTGAAAGAGTTATTGCACAGTTTAGTGAAAAGTATTGCAACTTATAGAGAAGTTGAGCAAGTTCATCTAGAGAGAAATTTAGAGGAACTACAGATTCTTCTTTTCAGTTGTTTGGTTTCCTGAAGTTATTTTTTTGTTTTGTTGCAGGAGGTTTGCGGGGGGCAGCGCGGGGCGGGTTGGTTGGGCTGACACTTTCTGGACTCTATGCTCTCTACAATAACTGGGACCATCTGAAGGGAAGCTCTCCTACCCGCTACTGAAGCTTCTGTCAAGATACTGTCAACAAATTAGTCAAAATTGTCAAATTGACAAATCAAAGTACTGAATGTAATTTAGTGGGGGGGGGGGGGTTTCCAAGTGCATTGCCTATTAACATTAAAGGATTAGTTCACTTCCAGAATGAAAATTTCCTGATAATATACTCACCCCTATGTCATTCAAGATGTTCATGTCTTTAATTCAGTTGAAAAGAAATTAAGGGTTTTGATGAAAACATTCCAAATAGTGGACTTCAGTGGGGATCAACAAAGGTCCAAATTGTAGTTTCAATGCAGCTTCGAAGAACTCTACACAATCCCAGCCGAGGATAAAGGATCTTATCTAGCAAAACGATAGGTCATTTTCTAAGAAAAATAAAAATTTAGATACTTTTTAACCACAAATGCTCATCATGCACTAGCTCGACCTTTACGAAATTACGCATGCGTGACGTCGGCAGAAGTACCGACCCAGTGTTTACAAAGCAAACGTGCAAAGAAGTCAAACGCCCTTCACAAAAAAGGTAAAACTGATTTTGAATGATTTTGAAGTTGGAAGAGAAAAGAGAAAAGCGTTTTTTGCCCGCCCCTACATTTTTGAACTAAAGTACACAGACGAAGACTATGCGTGGCCTTTCCAACATGATTGTGCATTCACATCTTCGCGCATTTCACATTTGTGATTAAAAATAAATAAATAATCGTTAATCACGATTAATCGCATACAAAATAAGTTTGCATTTGCCTAATATATGTGTGTGTAATTATGTATATATAAATACAAACACACTCATGCATATATTTAAGAAATATTTACAAGTATATGTATTATATTTTTTATATAATTTATATTATATATAAATAAAAATATTTTCTACATAAATATTACTCTTAAATATATACATTAATTTGTGTGTATTTATATATATATATAATAATTACACACTGGATACACACATATACTAGGCAAACTCAAACTTTTATTTTGTATGCGATTAATCGTTTGACAGCCCTAATATAAATATTTATTTTTTTTGAGGAAAATGACTGATCGTTTAGACCCTTATAAGACCCTTATTCTTTGGCTGGGATCGTGTAGAGCACTTTAAAGCTGCATTGAAACTACAATCTGAACCTCAACCCGTTGACCACCATTGAAGTCCACTATATGGAGAAAAATCCTAAAATGTTTTCCTCAAAAACCTTAATTTCTTTTCAACTAAAGAAAGAACGCACAAACATTTTGGATGACATGGGGGTGAGAAAATGATCAGGAAACTCATTCTGGAATTGGAAATTCTCCTTTAAAGCTGTAAAGAAAGTTGTAAAGGTTCATCAAATTCAGGACAATGTCCTAAACAATATATTATTTAATACTAAACATGAGGAATGTTTGAAACTATTTATTAAAACTTATTTTAGACAAAGGTTAAACGTAACTGTCGATTTGATAGTATGTTCATTAATGTAACTGAAGTAGCAAATAGTGCAGGAAGTCATTGCTTGTTTTCAGTGTTTGTAACACACTCAGCAATTGTAGAAAACTGCAGTCTGTAATTTACCAACTGTAATTGAGTTTAAAAACATGCATTCGAACAAAACTTTGCACTAGAAATGGATAATGAGTGTTTACTAAAATTCTTTGCTGTATTATTTGGTAATTATGAATGCGCATTATTACATTAAATGATACTTGGGCTCATTGCCGTGTCATTCCATCAGCAGACACCAGAATGTATATGTGGAAGTAAATACTCATCATTGTTGCTAATTGTTAAATAAATCTGTGCTATAAAAATGTTTTCATTTTACATGCGTTTTGCACTTAGCTGAATGTTTACTAAAATTGTTGAAATGAGATTTATATGACATCAGATGACTCCATGGGATTTTATTTTATCCGTTTGGGTTCCTCTTTGCTTGGACATAACCAGAAACTTGAAATCATTCACTTTACAACATCAAACACCTTTATGTACTTTTATTTATTCAGTTGACAAAGATCAAAGCATTAGAGATAATGCAAGCAATATTTGAAATTAACCTACATGTGTGTACGTGTGCCATACTGCAGTCCAACACTGGCACATGTTGACAGAAAAAAAAACATGAGTTTTGCATTGTTAATGTTTAAGTACCATGTCCTTGGTCCATTAAGTGGAAAGGTCTCTAAGTGAAAGATTGGTACATGAGATGACAATGATGAAATTAAATTTTCTGTCTAAAAGAAGCCATTTAATTTTTGAACAAGTTTCACTTGTATCCTTTGCTTTGCAAGTGCAAAGTATAAATCTTGTATGTTGACAGGGTGGTTAATCAAGACATCAAGTGGTTATTATATGAGCAGTTCAATTGAAAAAGAACCATGATTCTATGCTAAACATTTATCACAAGTTTGAGCCGAACACAAAGACCACACAACAAACGTCGGCTGCTGTAGCCCGTGACACAGCAGAAATGGCAAACTACGATGGATTGTTTTCCACACATAGAAAAAGGTGGACTGACAGCAAGCATTGCTACACATTCGATGTCAGGCACAAGTTACCAGATGTCTTGTGGTTTTAATAACAGATGTTATGCTATGTTTAGCTGCTGTATGACTTTTATACGTCACTAAAGTATATAATATAATCATTGAAATAAACGGCAAGGGAAGCTCATTCCATTCTTGAGAAAATAGTAAAATTCTATATAAATATATATTTAAAGAACTGATA
This sequence comes from Cirrhinus mrigala, assembly GCA_036247105.1. NCBI lineage: Eukaryota > Metazoa > Chordata > Actinopteri > Cypriniformes > Cyprinidae > Cirrhinus > Cirrhinus mrigala. The sequence continues at coordinate 6,838,560 of CM070019.1, read as the reverse complement.
GTAGAGGAAATCATTCTCTGCTTTAGAGTATGTCTTCCTCCAAATGTGCAGGATTGAGTTCTGAAACGTGAATAAAAGTGTTGTAACTGTGCGTGATTAAAATTAATATAGATTTATTTTTTTATTTTAGTTCTTCCCAAACCCCCCTCCCACTATGCCTCCATAGGGGAAAAAAAAATAAAAATGTATTCGTTTTGTATGCACCAATCTGGTCCATTTTCCTCACGATTTCTAAATCACATGACTGAATTCTAATATAAACACATTGGTCTTCACCACATTACTGGAATTTAACTGTGTTAAGCCAATGAGAGCAAAAAAAAAAAAATTCACAGAAATTCCCCTGCATTAACACTTTCTCAAGTGATGGTGTACCAAAAGCTCTGCCTCCCAGACAAGACCTTCAGTCCAGATCACCCTTTCAATCTCCAAAAGATTACAGAGAGAATGAATCCCCTAAAGAGCACTGAAGAAAAATATTGTGCAAGAATCAGCAATTAAATAGCGCTGGAGTCGATCACCAAAAGCCGATGGATGTTGCATTCATATCTGCGGGAAAGGGAAAAAAAAAAAAAAAAAGAGAGAATGGTTTTACTTCATCTGAACGCAGAAAAAACAACTCTAGTTTTAAAAATGTTCATATTTATGTTGTTTCTCACCTGTGTAGCTGCTTTATGTAGCCACTTTTCTTTGTCTCCACCGAGCTTCATACAGGAAAACAGGTCACATACTGTGGGTAGGCCCAGCCTTTCCTGGACAAATCACAAGAAAACATGTTATGAAGAGTCTGTATATAAATATGGATAATTTATTTGAAATAAATGTATATAAAGTGCATCATATTTTAAAAGCGACACCAGGGTTCGTACAAGGCGCTTAAAGTGCTTGAAGTACTTGAATTTGACTTTGTGAAAACCCTGGAAAATAGCAATTTTCCTGAAGAGGTACTTAAAAAGTGCTTGTATTATTAAAAGACAATGTATCTATGAAATAAGCGTTTCTTTTTTTTTTTTTTTTTTTTTTTCAATAAGCACATCTTTCAGTTTTTTTTTTTTTTTTTAATTTTCAGTTAATGTCATAAAACTAGCAAGCTAAGCCAGTAGTACTACTGACAGTGATGCAAAAAGAGGAACAGATGAACCAAATCAGTTGAGTCATTTACACTGGATCTGCTCTGATTGTTTCAAACTGATCGTGACTTCGATCATGCATTTTAAGCCATTCACTAGCAAAAGCCAGATTAATTTAAAAGAACCATTCATTTTCGAAACTCCAAATCAGTTATACCAATGCGTCACAAATTGATTCACTATGTCAAAGCGCTTCAATCAGATCACGTATCATGAATCATTCATTTCAGATCAGGACTTCGGAGCAGGTTCACAAATCGTTTAAATTAGACTGGGACTTCAAATCGTGTATCACACATAATTTGATTTAAATTGGAACTTCGCATATCATCTGAATCAAATGATTCGCATCAGGACTTTGCGTAATGCAAATAACTTGGATTTAGATCTAAACGGATTTGTGAATAATTTCACAAATTTAATGATTCAAATCAAATGATTCACGATGCACAATTTGAAGTCCCAATCTAATTAAAATGATTCACAAACCTGCACCAAAGTCCCAATCTGAAACAAATGATTCACAATATGTGATCTGTTTGAAGCGCTTCGAAACAGTGAATCATTTTGCGATGCATTGGTTTAACTGATTCGGAGTTTCAAAATGGAAAAGCTCCATTTCACTCAACACTATATGCTTTTTAAAATCATTACAAGCGATGTCAAATTAAAAAATGAATGGCTCTTTTAATTTATTCTGGCTTTTGCTAGTGAATTGCTTAAAATGAATGATCGAAGTCACAAGTTTGAATACATCGGAGCAGATCCAGCATAAATGACTCGATTGATTTGGTTCATCCGTTCCTCTTTTCGCATCAGTACTTCTACTGGCTTAGCTTGGTAGTTTTATGACATTAACTGAACTAAGCGAAAAATGCATGATGTTTTTCGAATTGCGTGAATTTTGCATGAAGATATGTGTTTTTTGAAAAAAATTAAACACTTATGCAAAGTTCCGATCCTCATCAAAAAACTTCTAAAGAGTTTCATGAGTTTCAAGTGTGGTGGAGCTTGCGTGTACCCTATATATGCATACTGATCAATATTTACACATGAAAACAATCCTGAATAAAGTCTTTCAAAGGATTAGTTCACTCCTGAATTAAACTTTCCTGATAATTTACTCACCCTCCTCCAAGATGTTCATGTCTTTCTTTTTTCAGTCAAAAAAAAATTCAAGTTTTTGAGGAAAACATTCCAGGATTTCCTTTAAAAAATTTTAATGGGGATCAATGGGTTAAGTCCATTATATGGAGAAAAATCCTGGAATGTTTTCCTCAAAAACGAATTTCTTTTCTACTGAAGAAAAAAATACATGAACATCTTGGATGACATGAGTGTGAGTAAATTTTGATTGTATGAAGTTTCAATGGAGAGACAGAAATCTCTAGTTTCATTAAAATGATTTGCGTTTTGAAGATGAACAAAAATCTTGGAATGACATGAAGATGGGAATTGATGCCAGTTTAAATTTTTGGGTGAACTATGCCTGTAATATGTTAATGTTGTGTTGGTCAGCAACAGAAATCAGCCTCACCTGTGCACTGGCCCGCTTGCGTAGAAGCCATTTGTCCTCCTCAACGTCTTTGCTGTCTTGCTCTTTAGTGTTCTCCGTCTTTGGCTCGTTTGGCGTCTCAGTGGTTGTGCTTATGTGTGTCATCGCTGGCACAAGCCAGTTCTGCAAAGGCTCCTTGGTGGAGCTCTCAGAGTCTGAGGTTTTGATGTACGGGGTCACCCAGGCAGAGAGAGACGTCAGGGCAGGGGACTTGGCACTGTTGCTGGGATGTAGCCACGCCTCTAGAATAGCTTGAACTTTCTGCTGCTGGTCCAGCAGGTGGCTGGAGGCTTTGTTTGTGGCGTTCTTATTGACAGGAACACCATTCTTATCTCGACCCTCTTTCTTGAGGAGCCAAGCACTAAGGCCCTCTTTTCCGCAGTTGTCGTCACACACACATTGAGCATAGCTGGCACAGGTCTCGTTGGCTTTGCAGGTGGTCTCGATAGGGATGGTCTTGTGAAGCCACAACTCGATGGGATCCGGACTGGTGACTGGAGTGCTGGCAGTGGACGCAGGTGGAGTCTTTAGGCACTTGAGCTTTCCGAGGTTCTCGATTTCCACGGCAGTGGTGCGTGTGGCACAGCAAGAGCTGCAGTCGGACTTTGATAGCCAATCGCTGGAGGAGAAGCTCTCGTAAAAGGGTTTGATGATCTGCTTAAAGCGCTCAGCATCGGACACCGGGCTGGTCTTATCTTGCTTGACTGGGCTTGGGCTGATGAGCCACTTATTGAGCTCTTCTTCCTCAACAGTGTCTTCCCCTTTCTCCTGTTCCTCTTCCACTTCATCCAGATTTAAGTCGCTTTCCTCGATCATCTCAATTGAGAAGGTTGAGCTTCCACTGCAGGTTCGCTCACGAACTGGCAATTTCTCCTTAAGAAGCCACGACTCAAGGTCTTGAAGCTGGCCCCAAGCTTTTTGGAAGTCAAAGGCAGGTAACTGTCGCTCTTCCTGTGAAGTGGAAATTAAACAAAACTCAGTTTGCCATTTCCTAAAAACAGTTCAGTGAATAATTCAACGGTTCTCAACAAGTTGGTCACACCTCTGTTCTTATGTCACACTATCATCACATGATGAATTAAAAAAAAAAAAAAAAAAAAAAAACTGTTTGTTAAATACCTGAGATTCCTTGGAAACAAGCAGCCAGTCCTGGGGGTTTGTGCTCAAATGGTGTCCTACAGGAGCGCTGCTTACCGAACGGCTCCCTAGAAGCCATTCAGCCAGAGGTGTGGGCCATTCAGGATCTACTTTCTAAGTAAACAAGATGGGTATTTTATTTTGGATCCACATGAATGAGCAGGACGCTGCATAAGCCAAGAGTAGCATCAAAACAAACCTGTTTCTTGCAAGCAACTGGGCAGTCCTGGTGAAACCATGGTCTCTCAGAAGAGTTTGAGGTCTCCATCTGCTGCAGCAGAGAAGAGTTATGAATGCAGGTGCTTTGTGTAACACAGGTGACAGGTCTATTTATAGCAATGGTATGAGCACATAGTATTTTGACACAGTCTTCTCTCCCCAGCTACACTGTGATCTTGTCAAAAGTCAATGGACATTTCAATCCTGTGTTAATAACTGGACCATATGTTCTTTCAGAAAGTATTCACTAAAGTCTCACACCAGGCATAGCCAGTGCCACAGCACAAGGTTGTTTGCGCTGAACAAAAGCGCAAGAAAGTTCAGAATCAATTTGTACTGTTGTCAAAAGTCAGATAAAATAGAAAATAGTTGAATTTATAAAAATGACCCCATACAAAAGTTTACATACACTTGGTTCTTAATACTGTGTTGTTACCTGAATGATCCACAGCTGTTTGTTTGTTTAGTAATAGTTGTTCACGAGTCCCTTGTTTGTCCTGAAAAGTTAAACTGCCTGCTATTTTTCAGAAAATTCCTTTGGGTTCCATAAATTCTTTGGTTTTTCAGTATTTTTTGTATATTTTAACCCTTTCCAACAATGACTGTATGATTTTGAGATCCATCATTTCACTCTGAGGACAACTGAGGGACTCATATGCAACTATTACAAAAGGTTCAAACACTCACTGATGCTTCAGAAGCGGGAAAAAAAAAAAAAAAAAAAAAAAAAACAACAACAACGCATTAAGAGCTGGAGGGTGAAAACTTTTGAAATTTAAAGATTAGGGTAAATGACTTATTTTGTCTTCTGGGAAACATGCAAGTATCTTTTATAGCTTCTGAAGGGCAGTACTAAATGGGAAAAAATATGATATTTAGGCAAAATAAGAAAAATCTACACATTCTGTTCAAAAGTTTTCACCCCCTGGCTCTTAATGCATTGTTTTTGTTTTTTTTTTTTTCCTTCTGTGCTCAGTGTGAAAACATGGATCTCAAAAATCAAAGTCCATTGTTGGAAAGGGTTTAAATACACAAAAATGCTGAAAAACCTAAGAATTTGTGGGACCTGAAGGATTTTTCTGAAGAACAGCAGCCAGTTTAACTGTTCAGGACAAACATTTATATATGTGTGTGTATCTGTTTATTTTTGCTGTATTATAGTATTTTGCTGTATGATGTGAATCTATTTGGCCATAGTGGATATATGGTGGATATTTTAGTCAAAATCACTTGAATTCAAGCAATTTCAAATCACATATTGAGGAATATATTGACAAAAGTCTGACAATACTGGGATATGAGTTATAGTCCTTGCCATGCTATTAAAAAAAAATGAATGCTTTTTTTTCCTGAACTTCTTACTTTTGAACTGCTACCAATCTATGTTAACCACAAGCCTTTGTGTCCAAGTGTGCCAGTTCCACAAACCTGGGTAGAAATGGTCCCAAAGGATGTGATAGCCTGGCGCAAGCTGCGTGCATCTGCTTGGAAACTCATCTCTGGGGTTTCTTCAGGAGTCAAATTGAGAGAAGAAAGCCTGAAAAGACAAAAGACGAGTTTAAAGCCTATTATTATCCGAGACAATTTCATCATCTACATAGACATTTTTGTGGTCGAAAATTACTGTAGATTGCTTAGAGATTCACATGGAGATTTAAACCACTACATTAGGTCTGATGACTATCTTGACATGTAAACAGTCATTTAACATGCTGAAGCACATGCACTAAACAATCATTCTAGAATGGTCGATGTGGTTCTTACTTTTCCAGGCAATTGGTGAGCTGGGTGGCAAGATTGTTACTACTGGAATACTCCAGCTGATGAATGAGGATGTCAAACTGGCCTTTGAGCTGTAAGAAACCATGAGAAAACAATGGTCTTTTCATCTTTACAGTAACTAAAGCAGAACAGCTTCACTTCTCCTTTAAATTTGTTTCAGTATTCAGAGTCAATATTTAGATTACATTTATCAGAATTGCTGCTTTGCAATCTCAAAAGTACCTGTACTGACTGAAACTGAAAAAAGTCTTTCCACAGTAACATCTTAAATTTCCTAACTGACAGATGGTTGCGTGTACAAATGATCATATGCTTCTTGTCAAAATTAAAATGTAATAACGCTCAGTAAAATCCCTTAGAACTCACCAAATGCAGCTGCTGTAGCTGCTGATGTAAAGTTTCTCCTTTGAGCTGCTCCACCAGATCAATCTGCTCCAGCAGCCAGACCTCACGGGAGCGCAGGATCTCGAGATGTCTACTGATACAGCTGTGCAGCTGAGACTTCACCTGTGAGTGAGCACACAAAGGCACGTGAATGCTAGGAGGTACGAGTCCAGACGTGTCTGCCTTTGATTTGACAGCGCTCAGATGCCAAGCAGCTTTTAAAACTCCTCCCTGCCTCCTAAATGCTAAAGGACAGCCTGCAACAATCTGAGGTCTACAATAATAGAAACAGGGTCCTTATTCCCTCAAAACAGAGAAACATTATACTCTGATCCAGGCAGCTGTTTTTAGAGATTAAGGGGAAACCCAATGAGGTTTCTCAACAGAGCTTAAGTGAATGAGTGTAAATCCTATAGACTTGAATACAAACCATTTTTGAGACAATTTCTCAATTGTTAATACTTCTGAACTTGTTTAGCTGTGGTCTGCTAAGCCCTATTCCTTTTAGACTACCTGCATCTAAATAGTAATTATCATCTGTGCCTTTGAGGTGTGACAGATTATGTCATATGCACAATATTTATAACACAAACAAGAAAATAACATCTCATTGTGCATTTAAAGCAAATGAAATAACACAAGCATGATTTAAGATTAAAAATAGACCTGTAATTCGTATCTGTATGACACCAAAAACCCACAGGACAAAACAAATGCTGTATCTCACCTCTCTGGAGTTGCTCCTAAGCTGAACTTCAGCTTTGATGACCCCAACAATGGCCTCCTCCAGCTGGGCCCGGGCCTGAATGCACTGCCTGAGGGCAGCCTTCTCTCTCTGCCCCACGGGTGACATGCTGCGGACAAACAAAACACGACAGCTAAAATCAATCACTTTGTTCTCTATTCGTAAATGACAGGTTAAAAGCATTGTTGAACCAGACATGATCATCATTCGAACAATTTTGGGTTACCATCGACACTCCAAATACTACTCCTACTACTTAAAATAATAATAATAATAATAATAATATTCCACAAAAAAAAAATTATACAGGTTCGGAATGACATAAGAGTAAGTATGACTACTTTAAAGGGGTCGTAGCATGGCATTCGTATGGATCCGAGGTGCCAGGGTGACATCAATCAGACGCAGCCATTTGCATAAACACTGCCTCCAGTGCGAGACATCGATGAATAGTCATATTCTCACCGTAGGCCCCGCTCACTGGCATTCAGACACTTAACAGCCTGACACTTGAATACGTCAAATGCGATTAAGCAAACAGAAATTACAATCACTGCCGCAATCTTGTCTTAAACAGCTTGTTCGCATCTTTGTACAGATATCAGAAGGATCCCAGCATAAAAAACAAGTGGATAGTTTATTTTTAATGGCATCCTGGATTGTGTCTGAGGATTAATTGGAGCATGTTTTGTAAACGAGGCACAGTGTCATGGAGAGTTTACAAAGAAACATTTGTTGAAAGTGGTACTAGGTCTGACTGCAGCTGCATCACAAACTGTAAGTAAATGATTTCATGATGCTTTGTCTGGAAATTTATTTTGATCATGCCTTCAAAACACTTACTTGCAATAGCGAAGGGCCGTTCATACGGTTTCCTATGCATTGACATTAGCCAATCATAACAGTGGCCAATTACTGAGAAGCCTTAAAGGACCCACCCCTTAAAAACAGGTAGTTTCAGACAGAGGGTCAGAATGAGGGTTGAAAAAAACTGTGCAAAAAACTTGAAACCTCAAGGAACATTATTATTTTTTTTTTTTTTAAATCATGTAATGACCCAATTAAATATGGCATAACCACATTCGTTTACATTTTAAAATTATGTATTGTGGCAAACAATCATAGTTTGACAGATTTACTTAGAAACAGTGATCGCTTGCCAATCATCCAGTTGTGAATATTAGCAAATAAAATTTTCCAGCTTTTTTGATCCAAAGAATTATGCTTAACTACTTGGAATACTTTTGCAGATAAATATCAATCTTGCATTAATTTCTTTAATAAATATCATTTTGGTTAAATATTTAACTTGATGAGTTAGAGAGAAAGAAAAATGTTATGCTTCCAGCATTAACTCAGGACATTTTAATGCACTTTATTCCACAATTCACCTCAATGTATGGTATAAAACAGAACATGCGTTCACTCAAACACCATTTTTCCATAGTTTTACTAACTTCACGGTTATTATAATCTGGTGTGGAAAACACACATTAAAAATGAGTTTGGCAGTGCAAACTTTTTACTTGTAGTATAAAACCCATATCAGAAAACTTCAGCTGTGGCCTTTTTCCTGTGAACTCAAAGCCTCTCTGACATCCTGCGAATGTTTCAGTGTGTTAGTAATGATATGTGCCTGCCAAACTTAGAGCTACACGTGAGGTATCATATAATACAGCTGACAGCATCTCGAGGGCAAAAGTCTTAAATTCCTGGAAAGTCTGTGCAACAGAAAGAATAAACATGTCCCAGTAGGGGGGGAAACAAAACAATAATAAGTTTTGGAATAGAAAAAAAAGAAAGTGCATTCGCCCATTAAAACAACAGGATCTGCAACCGGAGCTGCATTTTGGATCTGACAGCTATTATCTAAACCCAAAAAAAGACTAATGACTGACAGTGCAAGACAAATATTTTATGTAATGAAATCCAATAACAGAATACAGAAAAACATCTTCTAAAAGAGGAGCATAAAAACAGTCCCATCTGCACGCAGCATGCAGTGGACAGAACAAAAGCCCAGTCTCTCCACAGATCTAGAGCCTTCCAACCTAACTGCATGCATGGATTATAAACCACAGGAACAGGAAACAAGACCATATCTGAACAGATTAATTAAAACAGTTTAACCCAACAAATACACTTTTACACATCTTATAAATCTCTCTGAGATTTAATACAAACACAATAACATGGACAATAAATTTGGCACTACCAAAGTAAGTTACAGTGGCTGCACTGGATGACAAGGACCATATTCAAATACCATGGTATTTGAGAAAATATCACGGTACTACTATAATACATGACAAAAAGACATGTAATACATGTCAAAAACCAACAGTAACGTTAATACCATGGTACTTTTTGGTTAGTGTACGGAATAGCCGTGCATACTGGTATTTATTACATGTTTGGCATACAACAATGCAGATCCTCACCAAAAGCGGCGTTCACGAAAATTCACTGCGTTTACATCCAGTCTAGATTTATTTAAAACGTCAAGTAAACTAGCAATCGGTTCCTACCTCGTCATGTCAATCAATCAATCGATAGTCAACGGTCGTCAATGTAATTCAAATCAGCCGATTAGTTCGCTTATTGTCATTAGATGAAAGTCTGATTGTTTCCACGGTTTATCTGTGCGTCCCTTTCCTCAGCCCACAGGGACGTCACTGCATACGTAGGCAGCTCTGCCTCTATCGGCCTCCACATCTGCCGACTGGTTCTGCACGTACACGGGGCCCCACTCACAGGGAGGCGCGACTAACGACACGATCAGAATGCAGTGCACTCGATGACTCCCAGAAGCGACCCCAAAACACACACACACACACACACACACACACTGGAACACACTGCGCCCCCTGCTTGATGACAAATTCTGTCTTGCAAGGAAACAAGAAGAGGAACTGAAACTTTAGCTGAATACTAACATGTTTTTAAAACTAAAATAACTGCAAAAACGCTGATATAAGAACAAAAAGTTGAACTTCATCCAAGAGTTCACAAATTTACAATTGTCAGCACAGTGTGAAACTGTCAAAACTGACAATGTTATTTACCACATCTTATTTTGAGGATTTATTTCACTAGAAATGTAATGGTGAAAAAGATAACATCCAGTACTCTATAAACAAATGCAGCATGTGTGTCAGTCCAGAATAAGATGCAAATGCAGCAAAAACAGCATCTGTAAGCCAACAACTAAAAATCCACTTGAGAATGAAGCAATGTTCGAATGTAGGTTAAAGTCTTCAAACTAAATCTTCATGCTTTTATAACTTAATGGCCCGTAATTTAGTATTTATCTTTATCTAAATCTGCACTGCACTAACTTTCAATAACCAGCAACTGCTTGCAATGACAACCCTAACCCTAACCCTAACCCTAACCCTAACCCTAAATCGAATACTTGACTTAAATATTACGCAACATTAGAACACATACAAAGTGAACGCTTCATAAAAATATATATATGATATCGCATAAAGAAAGTTAAAACTAAGACTGAATATTTGAAGTGGACTTTGAAAACATAACCTACAGGTCGCACGTCTGTAGCCCCCTTTTTATGCGTCACTTTGCCGGGGACACAGTGAACTAATATTAATTCATAAATATATATATATATATGTTTAACCTTGCCATTAAAACTATTCTCAGATTAAGTACACATTTGTCAGGATTTTAAACATATCGTAACAATGCAGAAAAAGGCCTGCTGGTTACAAATATAGTAATCTTACGCATTCACCTCCACTAACCCAGATTAACATTCCGACGCCGCATTAGCTAAAAGTGAAATTATTTCTAAAAACAAATACGTTATTGTAGAGACTGTTGTTATACATACCTGGACTACCTGGTAACCTTGTACGGACACGAAGGTGATGTTAATATAATATAGGCTTCTGCGAGAAAGCAGTGCCGCGTCCCCTCATGCGCTATGCTACCCGCGAGGCTAATGTCAAAGGAGATTTGGAAATAATCACGCCATGATCTCGCGATTGTTCTCAAAATGTAGTGCTACCACCTGGTGGCCTATGAAAATAATTTCACAGATTTAGTAAGATTAAAAAGCATACAAACAGTGAATATAATAGAAAGATTTTAGAGATTTTATTTGATATACGTGCCTGGAGTAAAAAGAGTTGTTAATGATGCATGTGTGGATGGACGTTTTAAATGTAAAACATGAACACTGTTCGTTTGTATAATTATTCAATTATTCAAACGAATAATTCCATTCCATTCCATTATATTTTATTTACTATTTAATAAGAAAGGTAAGCAAATAAGAATTTCACAATATTTTTATTTCACAATATCAAATAAAATGAGAAGATATTTTTTTTTAATTTAACGTTAAATGCCAGTTATATTATAGCCAGTACACATGATTGTAGTCATTTCCAACATATAGAAAAATATTGAATATAGAAAATAAAAAATATACAGTAAAAATTAATACAAGTTATAAATAAATAAATAAATAAATAAGAATATCACAGAACACCACAACACGAGAACACGTCACACGACTTTTATTTTGACATGACATAATAGTATTCCATTATTATCATTAGCCCGATGTTGACACTTTAAAACGACGGTGTTTTAGGGAATTAATATTAATGTGGTTAAATACAAGTTAATGTGATAATAATGGAAGAATATAAGACCTGTTCGTGCAAGATCAATCAAATGCGGAAGCTTTGATCTGTGCTTTCGTTTGCGTTTAACGGAAGTAGCGTCAGACATTTCGTCGTCACGTCACGTCAAATTTTTACCCCAGCGCTGTACAGCTGGCAAAACAATTCGTACAAACCATTTTAATGATAAACTACAATGAGCACCAGAATCAAAATATAGACACTACCATCGTGACATTCTAGCCGCTAACCTTTATTATCATATTCTTGAACCTGTTAGTGCAAAACGATGTCGGCATCACAAGGAAGCACAAACACGAATACGGAACCATGGGGTAGTTTTGATGACAACATTATCCAGGTAATTCACCTCAGCTCATCATTATTACAATAACATAACTTCTGAAATACAAGCATTTTTTTCTGTAAATCAAGATTAGTGTGCTTTTGCTGACCTCGAATGCTTGAAAGTGTCGTTGCGCTGGTGCAATGTAGCTATATACGTTACCACGGTGTTTGTTCATTTTCACGTACAATTTGCATATTATTCTAGATTACATAAAATCTAATAAACTGTGGACTCATAACTGTGATATAACTGTTGTGGTAATCAATTTTATTTACATATAGCTCAGATACATGCTATTAGATTGGCACACGTACATTATTGCAGTTTAACATCCACGATTTATCATAGTAAACCGTGCATAAAATGAACATGTCCTATATGTTACTTCATCACATTTTCTAACATATTATAAATGTGCATTTGTTTTTTTACCAAGTTGCGATGAGACTTTTTAACAGTGTTCATTTTTTTTCATGTGACTGACACCAGGGCAGTGGTTCGGCAGTGATAGACATGGAGAATATGGATGACACCTCTGGTTCCAGCTTTGAGGATATGGGGGAGATGCATCAGCGTATGAAGGAGGAGGAGGAGGTGACAGAAGAGGCAGCAGCTACGGAGGAGGACAACGGAGAATATGGAGACTTCCTCGGGATGAAGGGCTTGAAGGGACAGTTGGGGAGACAGGTTGCTGATGAGGTGAGCTAGAGTTTGACGTATGATTCAACATGAGCATGAAATGAGGTATTATCCACATTTCCATACAGCAAATGTGGACGATAAATTCTACTGTCAAATCTATATTTCATAATATTCATTTTGGAAAGTGGTTTTGTGTCAGCTGCCTAGCTTAGTGTAGATAAGAGTACTAATATATCTTGTATCCACACAGGTATGGCAGGCAGGAAAACGACAGGCCTCAAAAGCATTTAATCTCTATGCCAATATTGACATTCTCCGGCCGTACTTTGATGTGGAGCCTAATCAAGTCAGAAACAGGTAAGAAGCATGTTAGGCTTTCTAACAATGTTTTTAGAATGTCTGCTGTGGCATCATCACTGATTCTGACTCTGAAAACCAACTGCTTGATCCACAGATTGGTTGAATCCTTGATCCCAGTCCGAATGATCAACTTTCCACAGGTAATACACTGCATAATTTTATTTGTAAGCAATAAACAATAGAAAACAAGTTTAAAGGGATAGTTCACCGAAAAATTAAAATTATGTCATTAATTACTCACCCTCATGCCGTTCCAAACCCATAAGACCTTCTTTGGAACACAAATTAAGATATTTTTGATGAAATCCGAGAGCTTTCTGACCCTGCATAGACAGCAAGGGTCCTGCCACAGTCAAGACATAGAAAGGTAGTAATTTTATGATGTTAGGAGAATACTTCTTGTTTGCCAAAAAAATACTTTATTCAACAATTCTTGGTATTCTTGGTATTGTGTTGTGGGACTCGCCATAATGGCGGGAGAAGAATTGTTGAATAAAGTTGTTATTTTTATTTTTTGCACACAAAAACTATTCTCACAGCGTCATAAAATTACAGTTGAACCACTGATGTCACATGGACTTTTTTAGCAATGTTCTACTATGTTTCCATGCCTTGACCATGGTTTCTATGGAGGATCAGAAAGCTTATGGATTTCATCAAAAATATCTTAATTTGTGTTCCAAAGATAAACAAAGGTCTTACAGGTTTGGAACAACATGAAGGTGAGTAATTAATGACAGAATTAAAATTTTTGGTGAGCTGTCCCTTAAACTGTATTGGTAAGAGCAGGGGTCTGGCATCCTTGGGTGAGAGAGATTAATATTATTATTCCTATAAAGCCTACTGTATCTTATCTGAAACACAAATTTCTAAAGCCTCTTAATGATAAACATGATCAAAACTTTGCTGAAAAACCTGATGTACATAATCTATCACATTTCTTCTGTTAGCTGACTGAGAGTTTATAATTTTAGAAAGTAAAAGGTCTTTTAGATTAATTGTAAAAATGTTGTGGTACACATAAACGTAGAAATAATTTTAGAAAAATGTTAGTGAAATGTAAAAATGTATCAAATATGATCATGAAGCTTTTGAGGTATTTGAGGTTTATTTGTTCAATTCTTAATCATCATTGTATCGCACTGCATTAGGTTCTGCTCCCAAAAATTAAAACTAAAGCACACTGATCATAAAACTAAGCATTTTTATAGTTTATCATCCTACTAATTATTAGAAGGTTTACTGTGTAAACAAATATGTTTATTTTCTATTAGAGGGTTATTTAATTTTAATCTATATACTTGTATTTTGCTTATCTTCATGTCTTTTCCTCATTGTCCCATAGCATAGCAAAAAAAAAAAAAAGTGGGACAGAACTGTGTTTCAATCCACAGGACTGTACAGATTTATAACAGCAGATGTTATGAGTTCTTTTTCTTAATTAGTTTTTTTTTTTTTTTTAATCTTTTAAACCCAGAAAGTTGCTGGAGAGCTGTATGGACCAATGATGCTGGTGTTCACAATGGTGGCTATTCTGCTTCATGGCATGAAGACATCAGGAACCGTCATTGTAAGCAATCTCCCACATTTGTCTGTGTCAACAAGAAATGTCATCCAATATCATTTATTAATGATCAAATCTTTTTGTTTGTTGAAACAGAGAGAGGGTACGCTGATGGGAACTGCCATTGGAACGTGTTTTGGATACTGGCTGGGAGTGTCCTCCTTCATCTATTTCCTTGCTTATCTGTGCAACGCTCAGATTACCATGCTGCAGATGTTGTCTTTGCTGGTAAGTACCTCATATGACCCATAAAGAGAGTATATGACTTGCCCACTTCATGTTGGGGCTGTTTAGGAATGTCTCATATTATCTTTGTTTTCAGGGTTATGGTCTCTTTGGCCACTGTGTGGTCCTGTTCATCACTTACAATGTCCACTTCCACTCGCTCTTCTACATTCTCTGGCTGGTGATTGGAGGACTCTCTACTCTACGCATGGTAAGGACAAAATGAACAAGGGCTAAGATTATGCATGTATCACTATAAGATGTGTAGTCACCTTATCATTGCTTTGTTGTCTTTCTCTCAGGTGGCTGTGCTGATTTCCCGTACTGTTGGTCAGACTCCTCGCCTCATCTTGTGTGGAACCCTTGCTGCTCTTCACATGCTCTTTCTGCTCTACCTGCACTTTGCTTACCATAAGATGGTTGAAGGTAAGACATGAGTCTGAAAGCAAATTAAATCCAAAGTTCTTTAATGAAACTCCAGATGGCTGATAGGTTCTAACTCAATCTGACATAATGACATCATTATTCACAGAGCACAGCTTATTGGGGTTTTTTTTCACATCAGCACCCAATGAGCTTGCTGCTCAACATTCAAAAACTGTGCTTGCAGTTGCAGCATCCTTTAGAAACCCTCCACCTTCCCCAGCACCGCCTGTATAGATCTGCTATGGGTTAATTTCATGTAATTATACAGGTGTATCTCAAAAAATTAGAATATCGTGAAAAGTTAATTTTTTTGTTTGTAACTTATTTAAAAAACTCAAACTTTCATATGTTCTAGTTTTATTACATGTAAAGTAACACATTTCTAAAGTTTTTTTGTTTTTTTGTTTTGTTTAGAGCTTACAGCTCATGAAAGTCAGAATTTTAGAATATTAACATTTGAGTCTCATGAAATGTCCATCCCTACAGTATAAATTCTGGGTATCTCTTGTTCTTTGAAACCACAATAATGGAGAAGACTGCTGACATGGCAGTGGTCCAGAAGACAATCATTGACACCCTCCACAAAGAGGGTAAACCACAGAAGGTCATTACTGGAAGGGGTGGCTGTTTACAGAGTGCTGTATCAAAGCATATTAAATGAAAAGTTGACTGGAAGGAAGAAATTGGGTAGGAAAAGGTGCACATGCAACAGGGACGACCGCAAGCTTGAGAACTGACGTTTGCTGGTGTTGGTGTTGCTGTGTTTTATCAAGTCCAAAGTCAATGCAGCCATCTACCAGGAGATTTTGGACCACTTTATGCTTCCATCTGCTGACAAGCTTTATGGAGATGCTGATTTCCTTTTCCAGCAGGACTTTAGCACCTGCCCACAGTGCAAAAACCACTTTCAAGTGGTTTGCTGACCATGATATTACTGTGCTTTACTGGCCAGCCAACATGCCTGACCTGAACCCCATTGAGAATCTATGGGATATTTTCAAGAGAAAGATGAGAAACAGTCGATCCAACAATATACAGACGATCTGAAGGCTCAATAGTGCCCCAGCAGTGCCACAGGCTGATCACTTCCATGTCACACTTTACTGATGCTGTAATTTGTGCTAGGAGCAAGGAATTTGCTATAATTTGTGCTGCCGACCAAGTATTGAGTGCATAAATTAACATACTTCAAAGAACTTGAAGTTTTCTGTTTTGCAAATCCATTTTTTTGATTGATCTTAGGAAATATTCTAATATTTTGAGATAACTGGATTTTTGACTTTCATAAGCTGTATGCTCTAATCATCAAAATTAAAACAACTTCAGAAATGTTTTACTTTACATGTAATGAATCCTAGAATATATGAAAGTTTCAGTTTTATAATAAAATAATATAACAAGTTACAAACAAAAAAAATGAATTTTCACAATATTCAAATTTTTTGAGATGCACCTGTATATGGGGGGTATTTCATATATGTTATACGTGCAGCAGTATTTCATTCATGCTCACCGCAGCATGTCTGTGGATGTACTGGCAGTAGTAAGTACTTGCTTTGCTGCCGCCACAGTAGCAGCATAGCGTCTATTCTGTCAAGACCAAACACTTAAACATTATATTACCATTCTAAACTCTAAGAGAGTTGTCATGACAGCAATGTATTTGTTTTAAAAATAAATTTCACATTTTAATACCATGAGAACAAACAAACACAAGATCAGAAATAACAAGCAAACTTCCACACTTTTTAGTGTTAAATTGACAAAACGAAACATTTAATAACGTTTATGCATTATTATTAATTCATATGCATTGATAGAACAATACATACACCACCAGTCAAAGGTTTTCGAACGGGAAGATTTGTAATGTTTTTTTTCTGTCTCTTCTGCTTAGAAAGTCTGCATTTACATGATCCAAAATACAGTAAAAGCAGTAAAAATTAGAAATATTTTTATTTACAGTAACTATTTGAATTTTTAAAAATGTAATTTATTCCTGTGAATTTTAAGCTGAATTTTTAGCATCATTACTTCAGTCACATGATCCTCCAGAAATCATTCTAATATTCTGATTTGCTGCTCAAAAAACATTTATTACTATTAGTATTATGTTGAAAACAGCTGCATAGATTTTTTTTCATGCTTCTTTGAGTAGAAAGTTTTAAAATAGAAAATAGAAATCTTTTGTAACATTATAAATGTCTGTATCATTACTTTTGAGCAATTTAAAGCATCCTTGCTAAATAAATGTATTAATTTCTATAATTTCTTAATTTCTTTAAAAAAAATTGTACTGACTCCAAGCTTTTGAATTTACTTTTTATCAAAAAGCTTTTTATTTCAGATAAATCTTTTGATCACAGGAATAAATTACATTCAAAAATATATAATATATTAAAAAATATACAAAAATTAAAAACACATTCAAATAAAAAGCAGTTTTATTAAATAGCAAAAATATTTCACAATAGTACTGCTTTTGCTGTATTTTGGATCAAATAAATGAAGGCTTGGTGAACAGAAGAGAATTCTTTAAAAAACATTAAAAATCTTTTGAAGTGGAAGCAATATTTGCTTATACATATTTTTATACAAAACATTTTATAAAACATTTGAAAACATGCATGCAGAGACATCCATGAGCAATTTTTAAATGATGACGCAAAGGAGTGTATTAATAGTCATGAGTCACCAGATGAAGAATTCTAAAACTGTAATGACATGGTCTTTAGGAAATGTTAATGTCCAAATAAAAGTTGCATTAAAATAATTGCAATTTTACTACTATATATAGTATATAGTAAATTACAATATGTCACCGTTGTGGCATATGCATTAATTTAAAATATTAATAATTAAAAAAAAAAACAAAACAAAAAAAAAAAAAAGGATTGTTCAAATACTTCACTGGAGCACTGAATTGCTTACTGAAAGTCTATAAATATATAAAACAAATTGATACAATTAACAAGTTAACATAAGTGTACCATCCCTTTAGAGCAACAATATAATGAAAGATGGCGCATGAGAATATCTTCAAGGCATTATTGTGACCTTTAATAATTGAAATTCCCTCTTACATCTAATTTTAGAGATGGTTGAGCACCTACAGTATGTGGTTTTGGTCCTATTTTATTTTTAGCCCATCAGAATGAGGCCAGTTTAAAAACTTCATTTTGTCTGAAACACATAGTTCTTACCTGAAGGTGAACAGTATGATCAAAATATGCATTAGTCTATATATACAGTCATGGCCAAAAATATCGGCACCCTTGCAGTTTTCAGAAACTCAGAAAATTGTTGCAGTTGCAAATGCTTTTGTACTTTTCTTTTTGCATTGGAACAACATAAAAAACAGAGAAGAAAAGTCAAATCTGATACAATTCCACACAGAACCCAAAAAATGCACTGGACAAAATTATTGGCACTTTGGAAAAAATAACTGAAATCAGTCACTTCCTGTAACCATGAATGAGTTTCTTACACCTCTCTACTAGAACTTTGGACCACTCTTCTTTTGCAAACTGCTCCAGGTCATTCAGATTTGAAAGATGCTTTCTCCCAACTGCTGTTTTAAGAACTCATTGCTGCCCATTTCAGAACTCTCCAGCGCTTTGTTTGTAACCATTTCTGAGTGTATTTTGAAGTGTGTTTCGGGTCATTGTCCTGCCGGAAGACCCATGACTTCTGTTGGAGACGCAGCTTTCTGACACTGGCTACTACGTTGCGCCCCAAAATTCTTTGGAAATCATCAAATTTCATGATACTGTTCACACAGTCAAGGCATCCAGTGCCAGAAGCAGCAAAGCAACCCCAAAACATCTTTGAACCTCCACCACGTTTGACTGTAGGGACTGTGTTCTTTTTTTTGAAGGCCTTATTTCTTTTTCTGTAAACATTGTCATGATGTCCTTTACCAAAAATCTCTACTTTTGTCTCATCTGTCCACAGTACGTTCTACCAGAAGGATTGTGGTTTTGTCACATAAGTTTTGGCAAACTCCAGTCTTGCTTTTTTATGCCTTTGTGTCAGCAGTGGTGTCCTCCTGGGTCTCCTACCATAGCATCCCTTTTCGAGGGATAGTGCGAGCTGATACTGTTGTACCCTGTGTCTGCAGATCAGCTTGAATTTGTTTGGAAGTTAATCAGGGTTCTTTATCCACCGTTCGAACAATCCTTCGTTGTAATTTTTCATTAATTTTGCTCTTCCATCCACGTCCACGGAAGATAGCTACAGTGCCATGGGCTGTAAACCTCTTGATGATATTGCACACAGTGGACACAGGAACATTAAGATCTCTGGAGATGGACTTGTAGTCTTGAGATTCTCCATGTTTTTCCACAGTTTTTTTTCTCTCAAATCCACAGACTCTTTACACTTCTTTCTTTTCTCCATGCTCAGTGTGACACACAACACAAAGGTTGAGTCAACTTTTCTCCATTTTAACTGGTTGCAATGGTGATTACTATATTGCCCACACCTGTAATTTGCCACAGGTGTTTCTAAATACAAATTACAGGAACATCACATGCTTGAAAAGCAATTATTTCTTACAATTTTGACGAGGTGCCAATCATTTTGTCCAGTCCATTTTTGAGTTCTGTGTGCAGTGTTACGTTCCCATTTAGATTTCTAGGGGCAAAGGGGAAGTAACATTATGGATTGAAGGTTTGAAACGGCAGAGAGATAAACGTTGAACCGATCTCAGTCCCAGCACTCAATACACTGAGTAAGATGGAAGTAAATTTATTTACAATAAACAAAATAACAATATATAGTGCAAAAAAGATTCAAGGAAACAATTTTAACATAAAAGGAGCATTTCTTCAGGATCAGGTAAAGCCAAAATAACAAACAAAAGATTGCTACCTGCCAAAAGGAAATCTAGCTAACCTGTAAACAAAATATAAATAAACAACAGAATTCTTACCTTACTTCCTAACTAGCAAAAACAGGAGAAAATGAGGGCAAAAGAAAATGGAACCCAACTCCCTACTGCTTCAGCACTCAATAAGAAAGGCATACAAATCAAAGCTGTGCACTGCAGCCAAATCACATTTAACTTTGGCTTTAAATTTAAGCTTAATACATAGGACTGCACACTACAGTCATAACACTAATATTAAGCTTAAAACACACAACACACTAACAAGAGCAACACTCGGGGACTGGCAACATTTCAACACACTCATGCTCTTTGGGAGAAGAACCCTCTCACAGGCTCACTCTCTTGATCTTCTTAAATACTGGTTCCTGTTGATATTGATAAGGAGCAGCTGGTAGGTCCAATCACCTAGATTAGGACAGGGAGGAGCACAGGAAATAGGACAAAACATACAATGAAAACTACAACTCCCAGAAGGCCATTGGGGCCCCACTGGCAGCACATCATGAATGACATGCACGATAGTAAAACACAAATTTATACGTCCTGGGACGTAACAGCAATTTTATCAAGTTTGACTTTTCTTCGTTTTTTGTGTTGTTGCAGTGCAAACAAAAACAATAAGCATGTGAATACCAAAACATTTGCAATTAGAACAATTTTCTGAGAAAAGTGACAGAATTGCAAGGGTGCCAATATTTTTGGCCATGACTGTGTTTGTTGCCACCTTATGTTAATATTGTAAAGCAATCCTGTTCACTGATAGCAGCGCAAATGTATCCAAAATCTTTGTCACACATTGCAAGTCCAACTGGTTTGACCTTTTAGTGTTAGTACCAAGTTCCTCTCAGAAATTGCAAAATGTCTAAAAGTCAATCAGGGACTTAACATAAATTTGACACCAACTAAAGGTGGCTGCGGGTGAAAGACAAAGTAACCAGAAGCCTATGCTATTGGGCTACTCTGCTATTTTGCAGCATTACAGGCTTTGTCATTGTGGTGTTTTTCTGTTTGCAGGTATTCTGGATACCTTGGAAGGACCCAACATCCCACCCATCCAGAGAGTGGCCAGAGATGTTCCGATTGTTGCGAATACTGTTGTAAATGCCACCATCAAGTCAATAGCTGCAATTGTACAGACACAGTGATTATATATATTTGTCTTCTGGTTTGGTCACACAGTCCAGTGAGGCTGGTGTACATATGTAGGGTCAGGGTAAAACAAAATCATGTGGCAGTCTTTGTTGAGCACCTTAGGCCTGAGCTCAGTTTGTATCTCATATGTTGTTCCTGATGCTGTCAGACAAACCAAAAAGGATGCTCTTGGGTCAAGACAGCTTCACTTAATTTTGGCTCATATTATTATGAGTCAACACTTTTGACACACTATCCCATTCACTCTACCCTTGTCTTAATCGATTTTGTTAAGGGTTTCAGTACATATGACCTGCTAATATTAGAATGGTTTATTCAGATTATGTAAGGATTCTTTAAGGATGCTGATACTGATAATTATTCTTCAAAAACCCTGTTGACATTAAATGCAGCTGGATGTTTGCACTCAATGTGAGTGCACTGATTGAACTGATAGTCCTCAGAAACTGTCTCAGTTACTGAGTGACATCACACAACACTTCTGTTTTTAGATCTTGTTGCATAATTATGTATTTTAGACATTTTCACATGTGCAAAGGAAGTCTTTATCAAGGTTCAGTAGAGAAATCTCTCTTGATCAGAAGGCAAAGTGCATAGAAATATAGAAATGCAGTGATATTTTATTTCCAAGATGAGAAAGATTGTTATGGTGCATGCAATCTTTTTTTCCTAATCCGTATTTAACCAGCCATTGTGGTGCAGTCTGATTCCTGCTATTTAAAGCTATGGTTGGGGGTGAGGGTTTCCTGCTCTCTCTCATTATGTTGTCTTTTACATGTGAGCTTCTTATTTAAAGGGTTCTTGTAAAGAGAAAATAAAGAAACGCTATTGTCCTTATTTGTGATCAAAGGCATCATGCTGGGATATGTTTAATACTTGGAATTTAGACTCACATAACGGTGATTAAATAATTCACACTGTATTTTGTATTAATCCTGCACATAACAATAGCTGATGCTCTGAACAGTAACATTTTGTTAAAACTAAACATGGTCACAACTCCAAAATATAGCTGCAAGCAGCAATTATGGGGCAAGGCAGCAAGCCTTAGAACAACAGAAGCAATGAGTAATTAAAGCCATTTTAAGATGATTTTCTTCAAAATGGGTGAAAAATCATAAATACAACCACTAGTAATGTCATTTAATGAATTATCACTTTTTACCAATAGGTGACACTTTTATCAAATCGATGTGGTATGTTCCGTGACAACGGCACGCACAAATTTTGATATCAATATGTCAAAACTTTGCTACAGCCTCAGAG
Organism: Cirrhinus mrigala; assembly: GCA_036247105.1. Taxonomy (NCBI): domain Eukaryota; kingdom Metazoa; phylum Chordata; class Actinopteri; order Cypriniformes; family Cyprinidae; genus Cirrhinus; species Cirrhinus mrigala. The sequence goes on along the minus strand of CM070019.1, from coordinate 6,816,078 downwards.
TCATTTTGGCATTATGACTCAAATTTGTTGTCTATCAACACGAAATCCATAATCTTTTGTCAGCAAAGTCTAAAGATGATCTGACTCAATTTTGGTGAAAATCAGAGCAGCGGTCGAGGAGGAGTTTGAAAAAGTATCAACATAAATTAAAGTGGCGGACAGAAAGTTTGACCGACTATGGTGTAATTAGTATCTATGTCTGACATGACCAAAGGAATATTTTGAGACCAGTTTCATTACAAAAGGCTAATGCAATCAAAAGCATTTTTGGAAATTTCATAATTAATGGTTAATGAATGGTTTATTATTCTTGACCAATAGGCTGCGCTGTTGCCAAATTGATGTGGCGTGGTCAGTGTGAGGTGCCAATGGCACATACAAAGTTTGGTGTAAATATGTCAAAGCTTTGCAGAGATACAGCCTCAGATGCAGTTTGGGATCTTTCCAGCAAATTCATTCATGAGCTAAACAAAACCATTTCGAAAAAATGTTAAAGCAAAATGGCGAACAGGAAGTTCATCTAATTATGGCCTAATTGGTATTGATGTTCTCAGCATTATCCGAGGAATATATCATCATTTTACGTTTCATTACAATATGCTAATTTAAACAAGTTATTATCATATCTGTTAAAATTGTATTATAACTTTTGACCACAAGGTGGCGCTGCCTCCAGTACTGTCGGTGCCGAAGACACATACAAAGTTTCGTAACGATATGCCAATGCGTTCATAAAATCGGTATGGCTCGACTCGGCATGCTCCTCCAAATCTAATGGTTTTTGGCCAAACCATTCAGAAGTTATAGGCAAAAAAGCCATTTTCATATCTCCTGACCACTAGGTGGTGCTGCACCAAAATTGTGCAAGTAGCCTTAGGTCATGCTTGTTATAACACACACCAAGTTTGGTCTCAATACGCCAAACCGTTGCGGAGATATAGCCTCAAATCCATTTTTGCTTGCTTTTCGTCAAATTCGTTCATGCGTTATTCGAAAATGGTATGATTTATCAACTTAAATTAGATAACTTTTTGCCAGCATGGTCTCAAGATGATCTGAGCCAATTTTGGTGAAAATCAAACAAACTGTCTAGGACAATTTCGAAAAAAAGTAAGTTTTTAGGACTATTAAAAATAGTGAAAAAACTAAACCTTACGATTTTTTAATTTATTCATTCAACTCAGCATAAGCCAAGGATTCAGAGAAAAAAAATTCTTATCTGAAGTGTACTTTTCAAAAGTTATTAGCATTAACATGAGTGAAAATTTGGACAAGTGGTGGTGCTAGAGAGTTTGAGTTAGAGACTCCGAACTTGCTATGGTTAATGTTGGGACTGTCCTCTATCAGTGCGCCAAATTTCAGATCTTTCCCGCAAGCGGATCTATGAGCTGCCATAGACTTCCAGAGCAAAAGAAGAAGAGGAAAAAGAACACCAACGGATACAATAGTGCTTGGCCCCTAATGATTTGATGTAGCTTAATAAAAACTGCTCTGATATAAATATACTAGAAATATCAATGCATCTGTATTGTAGAACTGTAAATAAGCATTTACTGAGAGTCAGTGAACTGTAAAAATATCCATACACTCTCTGACCACTTTTATTGTACGCCTGTTTAACTGCTCGTTAATGCAAATATGTAAACGGCCAATCACATGGCAGCAACTGAATGCATTTACGCATATAGACATGGCCAAGACAATCTGCTGAAGTTTAAACCAAGCATCAGAATGAGGAAGAAAGCTGGTTTAAGTGGTCAGACAGTCAGGTCTGATTTCAGAAATTGCTGCTCTACTGGGGTTTTTATGCACAGTCATCTCTACACAGACAGTTTACAGAGAATGGTTTGTTGATACCAGAGGTCAGAGGTGAATGGTCAGACTGATTTAGGCTGGATAGAAAGGCAACTAAAACAAAATAACTTCTAAAATAACTCAAATAACCACCTGGTACAACGGAGGTATGCAGAACAGCATCTCTGAACGCACAACACGTTGAACCCTTAGACCACTCCTTTCAGCTAAGAATAAGAAACTGAGGCTAGAGTTCACACAGGCTAACCAAAATTGGATAATCGAAGATCGGAAAAAAGGATGCCTGGTCTGATGAGCCTGGATTTCCACTGTGAGGGTCAGAATTTGGCATATCAATATGAAAGCATGGATCCATTCTGCCTTCAGGCTGTTACTCTTCAGGCAGGTGGTGTAATGGTGTGAAGGATATTTACTTGCTACACTTTGGGCCCCTTAGTACCAGTTGAGCATTACTTAAACACCACAGCCTGCCTGATATATAGATCAAAATTTGTGAGGAATATTCCCAGCACCTATGCCACAAAGAATTAAGGCTGTTCTGAAGGCAAAGGGGGTCCAACCCACTACTGGCAAGATGTTCCTAATTAAGTGTCTATATGTAGCTGATATTTAGATGTGGTTTTGTTAAAAAGCATTCCCTACAGTTAAATTACAAAAATATCTACAAAAAAAAAAAAAAAAAAAAAAAGATAAATTCCTTGAAAGCACAGCATTAGTATAAATTGCTATAATTGACTAAATATTTTGCCATTTTTAGGGCCTGAGCACCAGTGGTGCGAGGACCATATTGGAATTGCCCAGTTTCTTCTTCTCTAAAATGAATCGCATTTTTGAGGGCCTAAACATGCTCGAAAACTTTGCTCACATGCCAGAAGTGGTGAAAATTTACATCTGATATGGGTTTCAGAAGTGTGTGGGACACAATGGCTTGATAACGCCACCTATAGACCATTTTGCTAAATGTAAACAACACTGGTCCAGAAACACTTCCTGTTTTTTATTTTTTTATTTTTTTATTTTATTTCACGTATACAAATACATCTTAAAGGTGCTAATGTAACATTTTCATCCAGTCAAATGTTATGTTGGTTGTATTTTTTTGTGAAAAAAAAAAAAGAAACAGGAAGTGTATCGGGACCAGTATGTTTACATCTGACGAAATGGTCTATAAAATTTCAACAAAGTGCCACTCGAGCTATGTTTCACATACATGTATGAAATTCAGTAGACACATGTAACACACCAATACCTACAAAAAAAGCCTACCAGTACGAAGGCTGAAACCCAACAGGAATTTTCTCTGCAAGTTTTGTGCCATTTTTAGGCGGTGTGTTTTAACAAATTCCTCCTAGAGACTGAATTTGGTCAGTGTAATCTAAAGTCCTCTGTGACATTAAATTGCGAAGATCTTGAGTTTTTTCATTAAAGGGTGTGTCTGTGGCGGCCTGACAAGCTTTGATGTTTTGCCATGAAACAGGAAGTTGTTATAATTCAAGCATAAAATGTCTGATCTGCCCCAAACTTCACATGTTTGATAAGAGCCCTGTTTTGAACACATGGCCATATTCAGTTATAGTCATAGTGCCACCTGCCGGCAACAGGAAATGACTTATTTTACACTAAATTAAACATGCAATTTCCGGTCTGCATTAGACTTCTCATGTTTGGTAAGAGACCTGAACACATCTAAAGGCCAGTATTCAGTTATAATCATAGCGCCACCTGTTGGCCATAGGAAATGTCATGTTTTACACCAGGGGTGGGGAACGTTAATCCTCGAGGGCTGGTGTCCCTGCAGAGTTTAGCTACAACCCTAATCAAACACACGTGAACAAGCTAATCAAGGTCGTCAGGATACAGGTTGTTTTTTGTTTTTGTTTTTTCAGGGTTGGAGCTAAACTCTGCAGGGACACCAGCCCTCCAGGATCAAGGTTCCCCACCCCTGTTTTACACTAACTCAAACATACCATGTTCAATCTGAACCAAACTTCATATGTTTGATAAAAGTCCCGACTTGAAGACATCTATATGTCAATATCCAGTTATAGTCATAGTACCACCAGCTGGAAGCAGGAAGCTTGGCACATATAAATGACTTTGACATATTCATCCTATATTTACCACTTTAAATGCATATTGCTCACTGCCCACTGATTTCCTAAAGCCACCGGGTGGCGGTGAGCCCAGGTGCAAGGGCCCTTTCAAAATTGCTGGCAGGTTTAATACATATATTTTCTTAAATTGTATAAAATGTATAAAATGACTAGGCCCTATTCATAAAGCCCTACCACATTTGTCCTGCAGTACTGATGAATGATTTTCCCTTGGTCTGAATCATTGTTGTATTCAAGTATTTGACTGTAATTCTGCAGAGTATATGCTGTACACTGCCCATATATATATATATATATATTTTTTTTTTTTTTTTTTTTTTTTTTTTTTTTTAAATATGTTTATATAGTTTTTATGAGTTTCAGTACATCAAGTTCCAATGGTTTCCAATGGTCCAGTTAACAACCTCCTTCAAGATTTCCAGTATTAGCATTGAGTTTTGCATTATATTTATGTTAATGTAAATATAAACAATGCTTATATTAATTATGTTTTAGAAGCTGTCTTCATACATGCCAACATTAGCGTTACATGGTCATGACTACACCAGCTCTTTCCTAAAAATGTATGCAGAATGCAGTCATCTGATTAGTCAGTGTCTAACCCGGATTCAACTAAATGGCCGACATTTGATGAGCAGATGTAACATGAATTAATTAGAAATGATCTAGATTGGAGAGGTGCAGGAGATTCGCATTTAGACCATCCAGTCTAGAAAAAGCACACAGGATTAAACACAGGGATGAACAGAGGGTTTGCACTTACGTAACAGTTAGGCCAGTTACCTGGATGCGCGGCCATATTGGCAATATTCGGATGTAAACAACAACATGGATTGCACGGTTAATGTACTACTGAATACGTTGTTCTGTTAATTTATGCTGTCTAAACCTCAGAAAAAAATGTGTGGAAGCTGCAAAATCATATAGAGAAGGATTTAGTGAGCAGGAAAGGGTGCAATATTTTGACAAACTAAAGTTACAGTTTTTCTCAGTCGCTTTGGTACATTTTTCGAATCGTCCTTGACATTTGCAAAACAGTAAGTGCATTTCACAAAACAATTCGTACAAATAGCAAAACACCATGGATTACCTGCAAAAGCCAGTCTCTTGCTCAAAATCCTTAGTTCATCTCTCAGAAATAAATATCTGTGTCAATGAACATGTCAGTGCCATCAAAATGATAAGTCCTTGTGTCACTGTGTACGGATAAGACAGTCAAAGTGCTTAGTCATGTTGTCAATTTAACAGTGTACTCTGGAGGGATGTTCTGATGTAAACTATGGCTAAAGTTTTGATGACAAATACAGTTTTTCTCAGTCGCTTTGGTGCATTTCTCAATTCATTGTTAATATTTCCAAAGATGTATGTGCATTTCTCAAAACAGTACAAACAGCACAACACAATGGATTACCTGCAAAGGCCTGTATTTAAAATCTTTAGTTCACCTGATGTAAACTATGGCAATAGACACACACACACACACACACACACACATTACAACGTCATTGTGATAGAAAAAAAAAAAAAAAAAATGTATTTACATCTCAAGATGTATTTTTTAGTGTTTACTGCAGTACATCTATAGAACATTTCCTATCAGGTGTCAAATAGACATTTATTAGATGTCTTTACTGTAAGATGTTTATGATTTAGAGTGTGTATAACTGACATTTTACAGATGTCTGTCATATGTTTGTACATGGCAGATGTTTTCCAGATCAAGCGATCTTTAACAGACATCTTGCAGACATGTGCTATGTGGGATGGGCACAAAAGTTAAAATACAAAATTAGAAAGGCAAACACAGGATCACCCCTTGGGCAGAACTTTGCTTTTGCATGCAGTATGGTATGAGGAATTTCAGATAACTGGTTTATTATTGGTTGATCTACAGTCTCTTTATTAGTGAAAGTCAAGATTCACCTGCACAATGCATGGCAAATTTACAAAAAGACTAATAGAAATGTGTAGAAAATATACTTGACAGTTTATGACAACTAGATCAACCATTTTGCATTTAATGATTTATACGATGAACTAATGACTAGGTGTTTTGATGGGTAAGACTATTGCACAGAGAACTATATAATACATTTTGAGCAATATGACATTAGCAACTGATCATGTAGAAAAACGCAGACAAATGTCCATAATAAATTGCATGAATGTAACAAAGCAATTGCAACTTGTTCAAAAGAATGAGAAACTGCTGTTAGTTAAGTGACTAGAAGATGTGGAGAATTTCATTTCTGATCTGAGAAATGTACCAAAGCGATTGAGAAAAACTGTAATAAGTGGTAAAGATACATATGAGCAATATTACAGTTTTTCTCAGTCGCTTTGGTGCATTTCTCACAACACTATTTACATATGCACAACATTTACTTCAACCTCCACAACATTTAGTCATTTGTGCACATCATAGTAGCAGTTTCTCATTCCTTCCAACAAATTGCAAATGCTTTTGGACATGCATCAGTTGCTTTCATACAACTCTCTGCTGTTTTATAACATTATCATTTGCTTATGTCATGTCAGTCAAAATTAACTAAACTTGTGAATGCTGAATAGTCATTCCATATAAAACTAATAGTCCTCATTTCATTGCTTGAGTCATTACATACAAAAATGTTGAACTAGTTGTCAAAATCTGTCAAGCAAATTTTATAAAAAATTTTAAATCTTTTTTTTCCTGAAAATGTCTTCTAAATTGAACAATTTCTCTCAGGTGAACCTCATCTTTCACTGATGAGAAGGTGTGTGTGAAGCATTAGTTGCAACCAATGATAAGCCACTTCTCTACAATCACTCAGAACTGAATCCCATAAACCCCCACTTCACAAGCATATATGAACCAAGCAGGACATAGTGTGTACCATTTCTACAATACTGTGACACAGAAATGGAAGGTCAGCCTCGTGGAAGAGGGGTGAGGGTGTGGGGAGGAAGGGGAAGGGGACAAAACAGGGGAAGAGGAAGAAGAGGCCAAGTACATAGGCGGATTCCCAATGAAATCAGGGCTACAATTGTGGATCATGTTGTCAATCACAGCCTCACAATGGCTGAGGCTGGTCGACGGGTGCAGCCAAATGTTGGGCGAACCACTGTAAATTCAATTATTCAAACATTTCGTCGGGAGAACAGGTGTGTATAAATGGACAGTAATTCAGCACCAAACAATCTGCACTGCACTACTGTCATTGTGTCATACATGAAGCTTGCAGTGGGACAAGAACTTGTCACTTTTTACATTTTACATTTAGACTTACAGCTTTACTGCATCACAGATTTAGTGTATTGTAGTGTTACAGTAAAGATTTGCCATATTTACTGTCATTTTACTCTGCACCATATAGGATTGCAAGACAACCTTGCAGAGGTGGAAGAGGGCCCCTTTTTACTCCGCAACAAGAGGAAGCCATTTGTGCAATGGTGATTGCAAACAATGTCATAAGGTTGAGAGAGATACAAAGTGCTGTTATAGAGGATGACAACATCTTTGGGAATATTGAATCCGTTTTAATCGCTACAATTGACAGAGTGCTCAGGAGAAATGAAATGAGCATGAAACAATTGTACAATGTGCCATTTGAACGGAACAGTGACAGAGTGAAGGAGATCCGTCACCAGTATGTACAGGTAAAACATGTATGTGTTCTTGCATACTCTAATGTTCAGTGCTGTAAACTATAGGTCCTCACCCATATACCCCGTCTTGGTCCATACAACACACACACTCTGCTGACTTTTTTAGACACTCTTTACAGGGACATAATCCCTGAGAATGAGAGGGGTCTAACTGGAGACCATCTGAATAAGCATGTTGTTGTTTGGGATAATGCGCGTTTTCACCACTCAGATGTTGTCAGACAGTGGTTTGCAACACATGATAGGATGCTGGTGGAATATCTCCCTCCCTACTCACCATTCCTAAATCCAATAGAGGAATTTTTCTCTTCCTGGAGGTGGAAGGTATATGACCGGCATCCACATACCCAAATGGCCCTGCTAGTGGCCATGGATGCAGCATGTGATGACATCACAGCAGAGTCCTGCAGAGGGTGGATTCGCCACTCGAGGAGATACTTTCCTCGCTGCATTGCAAGAGATGATATTCGCTGTGATGTAGATGAAGCTATGTGGCCAGACAGAGAGGAACGTCTGGATGTGCATGAATGATTTACAGACCTATGTATGTTGTAGGTTCAGTTCCAATATGTACTGCAATATTGTTTACAGTTGTGCACAGCTCTACCCAAAGGGAGTTTATGTTTGTTGTAAATAAGGGTGTATTTATTCGTTTGCACAATGCTTTGAATAAATTAGAATTGCAAAGAGCATATGCAGTAAAAACGTGAAACATACATATTCAGTGTCTTGTACTCAGATACCTCACTAAATACAGTAATGTCTAACTTTACTGTAGTTTTCAAATGGCTGTGCAAATAGTATATAGTGCTGTCTTGAGCATTTTCAGGAAGTGTCACCAAAATCTGACTTTTCTGCATTGGAAAAAATTTACAGAGTAAACTGTCATAATGAAAACATGACAAAGCCATTTGACTATCTTGTTCATAAACAATGGTGTCAGTACTTTTCATCTTGATGACACTGACACTTTCATTGACATGAATACTTGCTTTTGAGGAATGAGCTATCCATTTTGAGCAAGTGACATGCTTTTGCAGGTTATCAACTAGGTTTTGCAGTTTGTACTAATTGTTTTGA